>CM069146.1:35239553-35587053 GCA_035221665.1 Okamejei kenojei
CATAGAGAGATAGTATTATGTCGATTTGCACTAATCCCACCTGCCTGCCAATTTGGCCCATATCCTCTAAACCTGTCCTATCATCTACCTATCTAATTGTTGAATGTCCCTGCCTCAACTATCTCCTCTGGCAGCCTCATCCATACACCCACCACCCTTTTGTGTGAAAAAGTTACCCTCAGATTCTTATTAAATCTTTCCCTCTTAACCTTAAATATATGTCCCTCTGGTTTCTCGATTCCTACTAATGGCGCAAGAGACTGTGCGCTACCAGATATATTCCTTCTTATTTTTATACACCTCAATAAGGTCACCTCTCATTCATCCTGTGCTCCAAGGAATAGAGTCCCAGGCTGCTCAACTTCTCCCAATAGCTCAGTCATTTGAACCCTAGCAAACAATCCACGTAATCCTCTCTGTATTTTTTCCGGATTTGACATCTTTCCTATAACATGGTGCCCAGAATACTGAACACAATACTCTAGATGTGGCCTCACCAACGTCTTACATGACTGCAACATGACACCCCAACATCGTTGTCAATACTCGGACTGATGAAGGTCAAGGAGCCAACAGCTTTTGTGATCCACCCTATCTACCTGTGACGCTGCTTCTAAGGAAACTTCAACTGCTTCTTCAAACAACTTTCTATTCATCTCTTGTGTTAGCCTCACCAATGTTGGCTACAACTTTGGAAAATAATACTCTTGCTGATGTGGTGGTTGGCCTATGTTGATCCCTGGACCTCCCATTGTGAGGTAAGAAGATGTTTCACAGGCACATAGAAGTAGCCCAGACTAGTGGGGCGTGCTTGCTATAATGCTTAGACAGCAGTGGCCCCACCCCTATTGTGCCTCCGGCCATCAAGGTTGTCACTGCTATTGAATGCTTGTGATTTATGATATTTATATCACACAACTTGATTACTATAGGAATATTAGATTTAGAAATATTGCTAGTAATATCTAAGTGTTTTAAAATTTACAACCAATATACTGTATAGACAAGGCAAGCCAGGACGGCACGGGGCGCAGCGGATAGAGTTGATTGCCCATGCTGTGCCAGATCCCCTGGTTCAATCTGATACCGGTGCTTGTCTAGTATGAGAGTTTGCACGTTTTCCCTGTGACCGCGTGGGTTTTATCCAGTTTTGCTCCAGTTTCCTTCCATACTCCAAAGACGTGCTGGTTTATGATTTTTTGCTTGTGTACATTTTTAATTGTCCCAGTTTGTAGAATAGTGCTAGTGTGCGGGGGTGATCACGGTCGGCATGGACTCCGTTGGGCCGAAGGGCTATTTTTCCACAATGTATTTCTAAAGTTTAAAATACATTAAATAAATGCAATAAAATCAAATTAATAAGCCCGATTATCACACATTTGACAGTTGAATTTGCCTGTTCATTTTATCAGGATTCATTGATTACAGTGCATTCAGTTCCTAGCATGAGAACCGGGAAAATCTGAGGAAGATGTTGCCACTCCTGCATTCCACGAGGAATCCAAGTGATAGTGACGTGTCCTGGGAACAATGCTTTGCTGAATGGAAGCAGGAATGACTTAGCTGTCCCTCCAGATCCAAGCAAATCTCAGTGGATGTCCTATCCTGCCTTGTCAACTTTTCCTAGTCAGTTTTGCTTGTCACAGTTATAATACAGTCCCAGTTTTTTAAGGCCCCAAATGACTGAATGAAGGGAGTCACTCCCTAAACTAAAAGACAAAATACTGGGAATACTCAGCAAGTTCATGTTTTTGGTCAATGAACCCTTTATCAGATTAGCAACCTGACATGTTGATACTCTCCAATATTACTTTGGAGTCATGTGAGTGATTCCGTGAAGAACCCGTCTAGGCCGCATGCGCGTCAGCACGTCAGCCCGCACTGGCGCAAGCACCAGACTGGCAGGACAGAGCTCCTGCCAGCGGTACGTTTAAACCTAGAGGTAAGTTTGGTTTTACTTACCAGCGTTTTTTCAGGCAGGAGCCTCTCTTCACAGAGGTTTTCCTGCCAGTTTCGCAGCCCGACGAGTGTACCGGTTACGGACTGTGGGAAACCCAGTCCAACCGCGGAAGCAGATAACCGTAAAAAAGATCGGGTTGCGAGATATAAGGAGCTGCTAACAAGGCAGTCAGCGGCTCCCAGCCTGCGGGGATGCGTGGAACGGCAAAGGAAGTAACGCCAGAGTCATTGGACAGTGTGGTCAGCGGCTCATAGATGTTGGTCCCCAGGCAAGGAATAAAATGGGACTCATTCAGCCCTTTTTGACTCAGGTGAGTCAGGCTACAGAGGGTTTCTCTTAATTATAATATGTATGTTATAGTGTTTTTCTTAAAGTTAAAAGCTAAAGGCCAAAGTTAAAGTCATAAAAAGTTATTGTTATATGTCTCTGACAATGGTAATCCTTGTTGTTTAGCACAAGTTGCTGTGAATTGTTTTAACCTTCACAGGTTAAAGCGGTACACTAAAAACGTTGATTTAGTGAACTTACAGCAACGCCTGGGATAGGACTGCTTCATGTGTAATAGTGCGGGCCTATGGGACAGGCCGTGCCAGCTGCGCCTAACAGGGGACTGACTTCATGTATGAAAGTGCTGGCCTACGGGAGAGCCATGCCAGCAGCGCCTGATACAGGGTTGTTTCATTTGTGACATTACCGGCCAATGAGTGAGCCGTGCTAGCAGCACCTGGTACAGGGCTGTTTCATGTCAATAAGCGCCGGCCTTTATGAAAGGCAGCCGCAACACCTGGGACGGGTTGCCGAAGTTCACTACATAATCTGCTACGCCCACGGAGTCGGGGAATGATTCTCCACCGGGGCTGGTATAGCAAGGCCCACGGAGTCGGGGGATGATTCCTCACCAGGCTGGATAGTGCGTTTGAAACGACTATCCCAAATACAGCAAACTTTAGCATACAGTGCTACAGCAGGACACACGCCAACAGGGAAGAGTGTCAGCGCCATCCTGAAAGAAAAGGCACCAGCAATATCTAGTAGAGAAACTGTTTAATCGTACCTTCATAGATGAGGATTAGTTCGGACACAACTCTGATGGTAGGTTGAGACAGAAGTTCCACCTCCGCAGGCTGCCACACAGCAGCTCCAGTTACAGAGCTGCTACAGGTCTCCCTCTTGGAAGGCAGAGACCAAGAAAAACGGAGGGTCAGTATCCTGCTGACACTGAGTTCAGGGTATGGCCCGTGGGGCATACCCCAAGGGATGAAGGGCACATGTCAGAGGTATCTTTTGCCTGACAACAAAGTTGCCATCGCAGCAGAATATTCTATGTGGGTATAGGTCCAATAGGTTCTTATCCAGTATTGGTATTCATGCAGCCTGCGGCAGCGCCTGTTTTAGGGCTGCATAACGAATCACCCTCTCTGAGGAGGGAAGAGCAAAAGGTCAAGATATAACTGACTCCAGGCTCTAAAGAAGTCAATAGAACATACTAAAGCACATATGTGCCGGCAGTGAACAGTGCCAACAGGGGAATGTGAGAGCACACCGCTGAATCTGTTATTCAGGTAGGCCTATTCAACAGGGGGAGAAACCCTGGCAGACGAATTAATTAGGCCAACGGCGGGCAAAAGTCATTGTTTCAGAACGCACCCCAGGCGCTCATTGGCAGTAAGCGGTTCACTGGAGCTGGGGGCAGCATGATAGCTTAGAAATTCCATGCACCTTACCAACCCTACTCAACAAATGGGGTCTAGCACTTCCAAAAATGTGTAGTGTACCGTTTCACAGTTGTAATATTTACATTTGTTTTGTACAACACACAAAGGATAAAAATATCTGGTTGAGGCACAGTCGTAGCATTTCAAGCAAGTTTGGATTATGGCCAGGGTTATATTTTAAAGTTAAGGTTCGGACATTGGGCAAAGGTTTCATGCAAACCACCCATGGAATAATGCAGGAGTGGCATGTTAGTATGAAGAATGGAGGTGTCGGGTATATGAACTTTCCGAATATGAAAACTTATTTTTCCTGACTAACAACAGGTTCATAAGGGTCAAAGATCCATGCTATGCAAATCCCCATTACAGAGGTTATCAAAGACAATATAACTGTATTAATAACAGTAAAGCTTTGCGGAATGGGATAAACTGTTCGTTGGTCATTGGGATTTACCTTTAATTATTATTAGCCTTGACTCTGCCCTGTGGCAAGAGATTGGAGTTAATAGCAATCTTTTATAAAACTGAGTTTTATTTTCATCAAGAGTAATTGGCATATAGCAGCTGTGTTTCAGCTGAGCAAATCAAGGAACTGATATTGTGTAAGTAGCAAACCTCTCAAAGGACAATTAGACCGTTGTTAACAACCTTATGCTATTGCAGCAGAAGTTACTTAGTCACAATGATGAAAAAACAGTATTCAGCATTGCTGAACATGACAATAAACTCATTTGAACTTGAACTTGAACTCGCTACAGTAGTGTGGTCGATCAAATTCAGTTATTACAAACTGATGCTAAGGACTCCTAAGGTGAGAAGTTCGAAATACCATCTCAACTTTTTAGTAAAATATTTTTATTAGAAGTAATTACATATTAAGAAGAAATAATATAAGATCAAAGAAAAAAAAGAAAATATTATCGTCACATACATTTCTTAATATTTTAAAATTTTACAGTCAATCTTATTTATACTTCTATATATTTTTTTTAATTTATAACAGTAGGAAATAGAGATAGGTAATAAAGAGAAAAAAAGATAAAAAGAGATAAATTAAATGAGTGGAGTATTAAACAAGATATTCTTCATTGGAGATATATTCATGATCTATTGTATATAATTCTTCATCTATTCATTCATTCAGGCTTCAGTCATGGCCTCGAACCGGACCATCTTAGCCCTTTAAATATTCAATAAATGGAGACCATATTCCTCTGAATTGATCCAGCCTGTCCATCAGGACAAGTCTTAATCGTTCAAGGTGAAGTGTCTCCGACCATTTCTGTATCCACATTTTAATTATAGGGGAAATGGGACCTTTCCAAAATCTTAGTATTAATTTTTTACCAATTATTAAACTATAACCAATAAAAAATTATTGGTTGTGTTGTTAATATCTGATTCGTTTCTAGTATTCCCATAAGATTAATTTTGAATCTGGGATTAAATTTGCATTAACTACAATTGAGATTATCTTAAAAATTTCTATCCAAAAATTAGTAACTTTTATACATTTTGTGAATGAATGCGTTAAATTAGCTTCTAATTGTTGACATTTATCACATATCGCGGAAACATTTGGAAAAATTCTATTTATTTCGGATTTTGAGAGATGTAATCTATGTATAACTTTAAATTGTATCAAGGAGTGTCTGGCATTTAATGCTCTCAGTGGTGTATATGTTGTAAACTTTCATTCCATACTTTTCTCTACTATTATTGACCTAATTTGTTTTCCCATGATTGTCATATATTTATCCGTATTTGGTAAATCATTTTCCAGTAAGATATTATAGATATATTAACCATATAATTTAACCATATAACAATTTACAGCACGGAAACATGCCCTCTCGGTCCTTCCAGTCCGTGCCGACCATTTGTTTTCCCCTAGTCCCATCTACCTGCACTCAGGGACCATACCCCTCCATTCCCTTCACGTCCTATACCTATTCCACTTTAGTTTAAATGTTAAAATCAATCCTGCCTCCACCACTTCTGCTGGAAGCTCATTCCACACAGCCACCACCCTCTGAGTAAAGAAGTTCCCCTCACGTTACCCCGAAACTTCTGTCCCTTAATTCTCATGCCATATCATGATATTAATTTTTCTGTATTCGGATGTTTTTTTAGACATTCATCTAAAATTTTGTCTTTCTATTCCTAAAATCTAATGTATTTGATTTAAACATAATCTCTAATTTGTAGATATCTAAAATTTTTTTGGAATGTAAATCCATAATTTTGTTGCAAAAATTCCTGAAATGAGAGAAATAAACTTTCCCTGTAGAGTTAATCACCAATCTTATTTATTCCATAGTTCTTCCATTTTAAGAAACCTTTATCCATCAATGAAGGTTTAAAAGAAATATTGTTTACAATTGGAAGAGCCAGTGGTGTATTCTGTAATTTTAATGTTTCTTTTAATTGTTTCCAAATACGTATTCACTTTCTATATTGGGTTTCCTCTATAAGTTTTCTTATGTATTGTAGTATTAGCAATAAAATCGAGCTAATTTCAAAAGGTAAACAGTCTTCTTTTTCCATTTTTAACCAGTTTGGTTGTTTATCTAGTTCTTCCAACCAGAAATTCATATTTTTTTTATTATAACTGCCCAATAATAAAACAGAAAATTAGGCAATGCAAAACCTCCATTCATTTTTGATTTTACATAAATGCTTTTAATTATTCTATGGTTCTTATAATCCCAAATAAAATTGGTAACCATAGAGTCCACTTTCTTAAAAAAAATTTTAGGAAGATATATCGGGGTCATTTGAAACAAGTATAGTAATTGTGGAAGAAAAATCATTTTTATCACATTTATCTTACCTAGCATTGAAAATAGGTAATGTTTTTCCAATATTGAATATTTTTAAGTAATTTATTCAATAAGGGTGGGAAATTAGATTTAAATAAAGAATCATATCTTTTTGTTACATAAATTCCAAGATATTTATTTTTTTCATTTGCAATCTTAAAGGGTATTGTTGTAATATATGTAAGTTATTCCCATTATTGGCATAAGTTCACTTTTATTCCAATTAATTCTATATCCTGAAAACGATCCAAATTGAGTTATTAAATCTAACAAGTTAGGGATACTAATTTCTGGTTTCGTGATATAAAGTAATACATCATCTGCGTATAAAGAAATTTTATTTTCAGTTTTCTTTGTTTCATACCCATATATTTCAGGATGCAATCTCACAGATTTTGCTATTGGTTCTATTGCAAGTGCAAATAAGCAGTGGAGATAAAGGGCAACCTTGGTCTGCAGCCTCGGAATAAGTTAAATTTAGTTGTTAACACTTGGTTTATTAATATTCTTAGCTGTTGGTCTGGTATATGTAATTTAACCCATGTTATAAAACTTCTCCCCCAACTGAAAAAATTCCATAACCGAAAATAAATAAGACCATTCAATCTGATCAAAAGCTTTCTCTGCATCCAACGAAATAATTGATAAATCCTTATTAATGTTTCTTTTCGAATATATAATATTAAATAATCTTTCTCAGATTGTTTGAGGAATATCGTTTTGGTATAAATCCTGTTTGATCTAAGTGAATTAGTTTATTAATCACTGTGTTTGTCTTTGTTCTAATATTTTTGTTAATATTTTTTGATCAGTATTTAAAAGAGATATAGCTCTTATGACCCTGGATTGTTATCTAATTTAGGTATAAGGGTTATAATAGATTCATTTAACGTTTCTGGTAATTTCTGTTGTGCATAAGTGTGTTCATATAGTGTCTTCAAACGTGGAGCTATCATATCATAAAATATTTTATAAAATTCTGCTCCAATACCATCTGGTCCTGGAGTTTTACCATTTTTTAATGATCTAATAGTTTCTTCAAATTCTTTAGTAGTTATTTCAATGTTTAATAATTCCCTATCTTCTAAATCCAGTCCTTTTAGATTACAATTTTTTAAAAATGTTTTCTACTCCTATTCGATTTTCTTTTGTTTTAGTTGAATATAATTGTTTATAATATTGCAAAAATCTCTTTTATATCTTTAGTTTGTACTAGTAATTCCCCTTTATCTGATGTAATCCTAAAATTAATTTTTCTCCTTCAAATTTTCTTAACTGGCGAGCCAATAGTTTATGTGGTTTGTCACCAAATTCGAATTGTATTTGTTTAGTATATTGGTATAGTTTTACAACTTGGTCTGACTGTATTTAATTTAATTTATATTTCAATGCAAAGATTTTATTATGTTTTATCATAGTTGGGTTACAGCGTTCTCTGTATCTAACTGTTTAATCTCTCTTTCCAATGCCTGTTTTACCTTCCGATTCTCTTTATTATAAAATGCTTGAGAAGATATCATAATTCCCCGAAACATACACTTTAAAAGTTTCCCATAAGAGGGATGAAGATATTTTGGTGTATCGTTTGTTTCAAAGAAAATCTTGATCTGTTTTGTAATATATTCTTGAGTTATTTTGTCCTTTAAAATTTGTGGATTAAATCTCCATTGACCTTGTTTTTCCTTTTTACCAGTTATTTTCATCTTAAAAGTTAAGGGTGCATGATCTGAAATTATAATTATTACGATATTTTGAATTTTACGTAAGTGGAATGAGTTTTAAATCTACCAGAAAATAATCTATTCTTGAATATATATTTTTTTATTAGAGTATTTAGACAGTGGATTAGCAAACATAAATTATGATAGAAATTTTCATGTTCAACATGCATACATTATTAATATTATCAGTTGTATCATTTTGACTCTAATAGTTTTTTTTTATAGAGGAAAACAGTAAGAAAAATAGAATAAGAATCTATATCAAAGAAGAAAATCATAAAGAAAGGAATAATTTACTATTAATACATCGTAGGAGATAAGATCAAAGAATATAAGATATAACTTTTCATCTATTCCTAAATCCAAGTTTCAGTTAGGGTTCCCTGCCGAACCATTCTACCCTTTTAAGTAATCAATGAAAGAAGACCATGTTCTAACACAAACTTCTTGTTTGTCCAATAAGGCAAATCTGATTCTTTCCAGGTGTAGGGTCTCCGACATTTCCATAATCCACATTTTAATTGTGGGGGATATAGGGCCTTTCCAAAATTTTAATATTAATTTCTTCCCAATTATTATACTGTAGTCTAGGAAATTTCTTTGGCTTGTTGTAAGAGTTAAACTTTGTTCTGATGTTCCAAAATAATCTATTCTTGAATACGTTTTATGCACGGGTGAGTAAAATGAGTATTCTCGTCCTGTTGGATTTTGCAATCTCCAAACATCTTTAATATTACTAGTGTCTATATATGCATTTATTAACTCACTGGAATGCGATTTAAGTTTCCGTTGTTTTGATGATCTATCCAAATAAGGATCTAGTGTGCAGTTTAAATCTCCTCCAATTATTAGATTGTATTCTGATAATTCAGGGATGGTATTAAATATTTTTTTTAAAAACAGCGGACTATCAAAATTTGGGCCATATACATTGACAAAAATCATTTTTTGTGTGTATAATTCTCCTATTACAATATTATATATCAGTTATTATTGAAGTATGTTTAAATGCAGTGCCTTTACAAATTAATATTGCTACACCTCTAGATTTGTGTGTGAAAGAAGAGTGATATACTTTATCAATCCATTTGGCCTTTAATCTATGTTCTGCCTCTTTTTTTAGATGTGTCTCTTGGATGAATGCAACGTCTATTTTAAGTGATTTTAAATATGCTAATACCTTACCCCTCTTAATTGGTTCGTTAATACCTTTAACATTCCAACTACAAAATGTTATTCCTCCACGTATTCGTATGTAAGTCTTGCATCTTTTATCTAAAGGGATGTATAATAGAGCAAATGGTACACTTTGACATACCAGACCTTACACCTGAAACTTCGAATAGACGGATTTCAAAACCCTTGATTTTCTCTCACAGATATATATTCCTTTGCATTATTTATAATTCCACTCAAATGTAAAAATAATAATAGTAATAATCAGAAATAGTATTATAAAAGGGATAGATTAAGAGATTAGTAGAGTGCACAAAGAAAGAAAAAACTACATCTAGTATAAGTGTAGTTAGTGTTAGCCATACTAACATGGCTAGCAATCTAAGGACTTCCGTAGTGAATGTTAAATGTTGTCCATCTCCATGATTCACTAAAATTAATATTCCCCCAAAAAAAGAAATTATTATTTAAACCGGGGGTACTAAACTATGATGTGTAAAAAGTTCATAGTCAAGTATATAGTTATATATACTTAATGCCTATTAATAAACTATAATAATAAAAATATATAATAAAAAGAAAAAAAATTAAAATTAAAAAAAAATTAATGAAAAAAAGACCCAATTTATGGAAAAAATAAAAAGTAAAAAAGAAATAAAAAATACCAGGGGAGATAATGAAGTCAAAGTTTATATTTGTATATTTATATTTACTATTTACTTAATTCTAATGTTAGTCGGCTATAATTAATTATTAATTATTAATCAATAATTAGCAATTATTAACTCTAATTATTAATGATACCAGTGTATTAAATTTAATATATGTTTATATATGTTAATATATGTTAATTATTAAATTATTAGTATCCATGGAAAAGTCTTTCAATCCAAATCTCCTCGATTTTCCCATCCGCCTCCTTCTCCGTCTTCTTTAGATGAAAACAAGTCCATAGTCTAGTGGAGTCTTCAACCAATCTTGAAAATACGGTTTAATTGTTGCTTTAATTCATATTTGAAGGTTACATTCAGTCTTCTTCTCGTTCCTTAATCCTTTGGGCAAATCTCAATGCATCCTCTGGATTTTTAAAATAATGTTCTTCCTGATTGTAGGTGACTCTCAGTGTGGCTGGGTATCTCAAAGTGTACTTCAGATTCTTCACTTCCCTCAGAATTCTTTTGGTTTCTTTTAAACGCATTCTGTTTCTTAGAGACCTCTGCTGGATAGTCTCGGTAGATACTGATCGAATCTTCTTCATATTTAAGATTTCTACTTTTTACATCTTTATTCATCATATCTTCCAAAAACATAATCATACTGGACTTTTACTATCATTTGTCTTGGAGGAGCATCATGCTTTGTATAACGTCTCATTACTCTGTGTGCTCAGGCTAGCAAAGGCTTTTCTTCCAGAGATAAACCTTTTGTAGTAAGTTTGCAGTAAACTCTTCTTGATTCTTTTCTCTCCCTTCTCGAATACCCACGATCCTTAGGTTCTGCCTTCTCTGGCGTCCTTCCAGCTCAGTACACTTATCAGTAACTTTGCCCAGTAAGTCGGATAATCGTTGACTTTCTTTGACGAGTGTTTTCGTAGTCTGAGTATTTGTTTGGACTAATTCTTCAAGGTCTTTTATGGATGTTGATTGTAGCTTAATTTCTTCCAGCACGGGTTCCATTTCCTTTTCCACCTTTTTTTCAATTTTTTCATGCAACTCTTCCATTATACTTGCAAATTTTTCCGTCACTACTTCTGCAATTTCCTTTCGGAGCATTTCTGATAAATCCGTAGTCGAGAGAATTAATTTCAGATTTTAACTCCTTCATCTCAATCTTGATTTTATTCATTTCTTCCATAAGTTCATTTTTTCCAATTCCATCTTTAATTCAGACTTCATTTCTTTCTTTAATTCTGCCATTTCTTGCACAAAAATTTTTTTGAGTTCTTCCGATTCCGATTTTTCTTTCCGATTTTTTAGACACATCTTCTACGGACTGTGTCCTACTGAGGCCGAGGCTTCAGTCGGGCCTTGTTTTTGTTCAGCCATTTAAAAAAAAAAATCGGAGTCTGGATCTCTCTGGTGGGCTGCGCTGTGTTGACATTACGGTCGCACGGCAGCCGGTGTAGAAGCAGCAGATGCAGAAGCAGCAGGAGCAGCAGGTAGGTTTTTTCCCCGTTTTCTCCCCGGTTTTTTTCTCGTTTCTTCACGGAGGTGGCTGACGTTGCCTTCTAGTCCTCCATAGCACCACCGGAAGTCCATACCATCTCAACTTGGCGGTATTGGAGATTTACATGAGTGACCAATTCTTTGATTGTTGGTATCAACTAAATATATACACTAGATGCACCCCATGGGTAAGGGGCTATTGAGCGAATATACATAATCTACATGCTCAAATTCAAGCTTGCTGCTCTACGATGGTGACATATGTTAGTCACATGGCAATCAAGTAAAAGTATCCTGTAATAATTACCTAATCTCCTTTGCCACTGGTGTATCATCCAGTTCAGATCGATGACAACACAGAATAGGTATTGGATCTCAAAGTATTATGAAAGTATGGTTCAATACTACATCGAATATCGACATGTTGGTGCATGTTTATTCACTGATTGCAAAAATATGTGGCACAACAGTGCGGAGAAATACATTCTCCCTACAAAAGGAGGAATGTTCTTTTATGTTTTCCTCAATTTTTTGCCTCGTTAGCCGGGACTTAAAACAGTCAGCAAGACCTCGCTTGGGTTCGTACTGTCGGACTGGCTAAGCAGCCATGTTGCCTGCTTCATCAGGCATAATGGCACAACGGTTTACGGTTATTCCAAAAAACAAAAACTTTCTGGTTCAAACTGTGGTTCAGGAGACCGGCCTTTGCACAATAAAACAATTATTGACTTACACATTTTGAATGGATTGACTTATGCCTCAGGTTGTCACATCAAGCCATGAATGTGCTCATTGCAGAGTGCAGGAATAGCACCCAAAAAAGCAGTACGTTCCTATTGAGGAGGATCAGAAGTGATTTTGTTTAAATGTTATTGTTACTTTTAATATGGTACAGATTACTGACATTTTCCAGTTCATTCTTAAATGGTATTTGACAATAATTCAGTTATAGAGACACTACAGCTGCAACAAAAGGGAACTTCTCTGTCGGGTTCAACCCGGATGTCGAGTTGTTAAAAGCTCGACACAAGTTCTCCCACTACAAGATTATGCAGTTGGTTATTGAAAATGTGTGAACATTACTTCACCAAGGGGTTCCAGCTACATCCTTAGCTATGACACTAATATCAGCACCACGACGGCAAGCATTGCAAACGCTGTGGCTAGATAGGATGGAATTGGCTGCAGGAGCTATTACATTTTACATTCTGGTCTACACAAGCAGAGCAGACCAGGCACGATTTAAGATCATTTTTCGGATACCCCACGGTCTCACGTCTATGTTATCAAGGCCACCAGAATCCTAAGAAGTGTGGAATCAGCATTGTTTATTAATCAACAAACAACTACACAAAGGAAGGTCGGTTTAGACTATTTCAAGGTGGCTGCAGCAGGTTCTCGGATATGCAGGTATTAACACTGACGATTGTATATCTCATTCCACCAGGTCAGCATCAACGTCAGCGGCCAGGGCAATGTACATGCCCAGCGACCATATCCTCGCAATCGCAGGATGGTCAACTAAGTTGTTTTTAAAATATTTTCCATAGGCCGGTTACTGACCCGGGGTTTTGCCCATTCTGTTTGCGTCCACTTTAGCCTCCCCTGAGTTACAGGGGTTGCTATTGATTTCTTTATTAACATAAACCCTTAATACATGTGAATCAATATCATGCTAATGTATTTTGATTTTTCACTCATCCTTAGTCAATCGATGCAGTGAGATGCCGAAATTTCGATCTGTGGCATGAAATCACAATGCTTTGAAGTCTTCACGGAACACTCACGTGACTTCAAGGTAAAATAGTAAGATTAAACGAGAACTTACCAGTTTGAAGTTTGATCTTGATTTTATGAGGAGTTATGTTGGTGATTACGTGCACGCCACGCCCAACACTCTCTCATAAAGATCATCTGGTAGTTCTCGAGTCACGCATCTTACTATGTCACTTTGGTGATTGTTATTTGTGATTTCATACCACTGCTTTGATGATTGATGCGCATGAGGCCTAGACGGGATTCTTCACGTAATCACCAATGTAGTTCCTCATAAAATCAAGATCAAACTTCAAACTGGTAAGTTCTCATTTAATCTATTCTACTGGATTTGGGTACTGAAGGCTATTTTGCTTTTGGCTTCTTTCCTGTGGTCATCCGCTCTTTCTCAAGCACCTTTCCCTCTTGGGTCATGGTTTGGTGACTGCCGAGTTGACATTAGGGTCAAAATCCTTTGCAATTCCCAACACAATCCAGCCTAAAGGATGAAAGTTAAACAACTGCAGATGCTGAAAATAGGAAATAAAAATGCTGGAGAGATTCAGCAGATCAGGCAGCATTTGTGGAGAGTTAACATTTCATGTTAGGTTGGTGAAGCAATCTTAACGGGTTAATGAGGTAGCTAAAGAAAGGAAAAGCAGGACAAAGGGACATGGAAAAGCTTTGAAATGTGGATCTGAAGGAGAGGCCCAGGTCGTCAAGCTGTGCTCTGAAGAGAGAACCGCTGGATGACTTACAGTAGAAGTAGACAGTGCGGATACAGGAGAAAGCAAGTTTGCTGCTCTAGTTTTCCTCTCCCCTGACTCTCAGTCTGTAGAAGGGTCTTGACCCAAAGCTTCATCTATTCCTTTTCCCCAGAGATGCTGCCTGACCCGCTGAGTTATTCCAGCATTTTGTGACTATCTTCAGTGTAAACCAGCATCTGCAGTTCCTTCCAACACAAGTTAAATTTGTTGTTGGGTTGTAACGTGCCCAACATGTTGGGCTCCACATGCCCAGACAGAAGATGTTTCTCAACCCTCTGTCAGGTTTCATTATAACAATGCAGGAGGCACTGTGTAGGAGTGGGATGGAAATGTCATCGGCATTTCGAAGCACGGGCTGAATACACATGCCCCACAAAGCGGTCACCCAAGCTGCATTTAGTTTATCTGGTGTCGAGGAACTACATTTGAGCACAGAAAGATCCAACTATAATGGATCCATGAAGCATGACGTGGACCACATCCGACATGCAGCCTCTGTCCAGCTTCCTCAAGAGAGTGAATGTAACCAGTTGAGCAGTGAAATGGTTTACGCAGATGTAAAATGGGGTTTACATTTATTACAAAATTTATTACTTTTTCTCAGAAGCTCTCGCTTGAAACCCACTGTTCTCTGCTGGAACAAAATATTGTTTTTTCATTTGTCATTCTTTTTTTTTTAATATGCCACATGTGATTTTCTGCAGGAAGAGTTGACGGAATTGGACACTGAATGGCCTCATTATTTTTTTACCAACAAGGAGTTTGATGTCGGTCATCCATTTACAATCTGCTGAAATTTGATGCGGTTCTCTGGAACACAACTTTGTGTTGGAGCTACGAGCAGTGATTTTAATTTGAAGTGCAACAATGATCTTTCACGGTTTGACATGGCGACACATGAATTGCAACCTGCATTGCTGTGGCCAGTTCCTGAATCACTGGCTGCTCTGTCTTAGGAGACACTTCTCTCCATTGGCTATATTTGTTGCTGCATGGTTAACTCGTACTTCTATACAGTTAGGGCAGCACAGTGGCACAGTGGTAGAGTTGCTGCTTTACAGCGCCAGAGACCCGGGTTCGATCCTGACCACGGTTGCTTTCTGAACAAAGTTTGTATCTTCTCCCCGTGATCTGCATGGGTTTTATTGGGTGCTCAGGTTTCTTCCCACAGTTCAAACACATACAGGTTTGTAGGTTAATTGGCTTGGGTAAAAGGGTAAATTGTTCATGGTGTGCAGGATAGTGTTAATGTACGGGCCCGTTTCTGTGCTGTATTTCTAAACTAAAACCAGGTTGATTTTGGTACCATGGTAAGGGCAGTTACTGAGTTGTGGAGGTTGGAGAGTGACAGATTAGTCGTGAGCACTGGAATAACTGAAGTGAAGACGGAAAAAATTGAAAACTCTTAGCAGATCAAGCAGTGTCTACAGAGAGGGAGAGGGTAGGAATAGGTAAGAGTGTGAGAGAGATGACTTTTCATCAGAGCCTGTTTTTGTACAGAGCTCCAGCAATTGCAGTTTGTTGCCTTTCGATTGGAACAACTGAGGCTGCAGCAACTAGGACAAGTGAGGTGGAAGTCTTTGAACAGAAAACTGCTAAAGCTTATAAGGTGGAGCAGCTGAGGAAGTGAATGTCTACTATAGTTTCTACATTACAGAGGCTGAAATGGGTAATCTTTGAAATGAAATTTTGTTTATGAAGTTCATTTCAGGGTTGAATGATATTCTAAGGGTGATTGAGATGGTGATCGCAGGAGAGAATGGAAATCAAGGCACGTCTATGAAGTTTGTGCGGGGATAGGCAACACCAGCTTGTTCAAGACTGGGAGCATATCAGATAGTGCTGTCTCATCGGTATAGTTGGGTGGTCGGCAAATCTGAACAGACACCGCACTGCAACCAAACTCTAACATTTATGCCATTTTGCCATATCATTACGTATGGTCAAAATAAAACAACGTTAACATGGGTGGCCCTTGGAGTTAAAGCAATCTGGTCTAAAGATTTGTGGACTGCCAAAGCAGACTGAGACAAGTGATGCCACAACTAACAGACCAGATCATAGCTCTGCAGACCTGCCACATACAGTCTTGAACTGCAGTGGGCAATTAAACAAGTGCAAGGGAAAAGCTTTATTAACATCCTATCATTAGTGTTGGCATAGGTTCAAACGGCAAGTTTGCAACCACTCGCGAGACATACCACGTGGATGATCCTTCTGAGGATCCAACATCACAGAAACCACTCTTCAGCCAATTCTGTTCACTTGCTTAAATGTCAAGTAATGTTTGAGCTTGTTAGACATTGCAAGGTCCACAAGACGGGTATGTTAGCTACTTAGGTCAGTTGGTTGTTTCGACCTTATTAGTCAGAGTTCTGCAGTTGTATTATAACAATGCTTATACAGGCGAACACACAATTTTTATTGGAAATACCCAATACGGTAACAATACCTTGACAGTATTGTAATGAATGGCATCAAAAGCAAATAAGACTAGAAAGAAAGAACAATTGGAAAGAGAGAGATTGGAAATTAGTTCTGCCCTTCATAAGGCTGCATATATTGAACATACATCAGATTTTTGAATTTGATAAGATGATAGGAATTTTTTTGATATGTACTTGGGTCCATAAGTCTGGCATTTGTAATCCGTAATGACTTGTAACATGTTTTCAACTCAATTGTAGACCAACTGTTATTAATAAAGTTTGTGTTTACTTGATGCTGTCAATCAGAGTGCTTATGTAAAGCAGATCTGCAGAATAAAAGAAGAATGCACAATATCCTACAGGGATTAAACATCATCTTATAATGGTCACCCTGTTACAGGAAGGATGTGATGGCTTTGGAGAGAGTGTAAAAGAGGTTTACCAGATCATTGCCAAGATTAGAGGGCATTAACTATAAAGACGGGTTGGACAAACTTGGATTGTTTTCTCTGGAATGTCAGAGGTTGAAGGGAGACCTCATACAACTGCATAAAATTATGAGAAGCATAGATAGGATAGGCAGTTGGAACCTTTTTCTCCAGGGTGGAAATCTGAATGACCAGAGAGCATAGCTTTAATATAGGAGCACAGTTCAAAAGAGATGAGAGGGGGACATGTTTTTTTTTTACACAGAATGGTGGGGTGCCTGGTCAGTTTAAGAGGTTTTTAGCTAGGCAATATTCAGACTAAAGACCAGCAATCCCCGTACACTAGCACCATTGTACACGCTAGGGACAATTTCACAATTTTACCGAAGTTAATTAACCTGCAAACCTGTACGTCTTTGTAGTGTGGGAGGAAATCAGAGCATCCGGAGAAAACCCACACGATCACAGAGAGAACATACAAATTCTGTACAGACAGCACCCGCAGTCAGGATCAAAAACCGGGTCTCTGGCCCTGTAAAGCAGCAACTCTACCACTGTGCCACCCCTAAGCAATGTGTAACTTCATTGTCCCTTGTACAAAGTTCCCTCCTCCACTATAACACTGAATACCGGCGTGCCACAGGCTGTGTGCTCAGCCCTCTCCTCTCCTCCCTCTTCACCCATGACTGCATCCCTAAGCATGGCTCCAACGCCATCATAAAATTTGCCGACGACACCACGGTGGTAGGACTGATCAGTGACAATGACGAGTCAGCCTACAGGGAGGAGGTCCAGCACCTGACAACCTGGTGTGCCAACAATAACCTCGTCCTCAACTCCCAGAAGACGAAGGAAATCATTGTTGACTTTAGAGAGAACAGAGGGGGCAGACACACCCCCATCCATATAAACGGGACTGAGGTGGAGCCGGTCTCCAACTACAAATTCCTCGGGGTACACATCTCGGAGGATCTGTCCTGGTCCCTCAACACCTCCAAGCTGATCAAAAACTGCTGTACCATCGAAAGCATCCTGACCACCTGCTTTACGGTATGGTACAGCAGTTGCACCGTAGCAGATAGGAAGGCACTACAACGGGTGGTGAAAACCGCCCAGTACATCATCGGTGCCCCGCTCCCTGCCATGGATGCCCTTCACCGAAAACGGTGTCTGAGACGGGCCGGGAAGATCAAAGACCCCTCCCACCCTAACGATGGGCTGTTTGCCCTCCTACCATAAGGGAGGTGGTACAGGAGCCTCAGGTCCCGCACTAGTAGGATGAGGAACAGCTTCTATAACAACACCATCACACTGCTGAACTCGGAGTCCCGCCGATAGATTTCTCCAGTCTCTCCGTCCACATTGTCTGCATTCTGTATTTATTTCTATATTGCTGTTACTACGAACTGACGCTAAACTGCATTTAGTTGTACCCATACTTGTATCTGCGCAATGACATTAAAGTTGAATTGATGACAATTGATGACAATTCTTGTCTCGTGCACACTTCCAAGAGACCTTTGCCAGCACCTCTTCCTGAAGCTTCAGAGGCAACTGACTTCCAGGATTTCATATTTTTCTTTATGCCTTTATTCTGCTTTCTGAGGGGTCATCTCATTCTTCATTAAAATCATTGTTTTAATCTTGCTGCAGGCCAGCTTTGTAGCCTTACGACCTCAGTGTGAGTAAGATGCGTGAGGGTTGAATTGCGTAGATTGTCTGAGTGACGAGGCAGAAATGTGTGGCACAGCTGTCCATCCCAATGGCCAAGGGACCTTTATACCCTAAGATCAAACACTAAAAGTACAAGGCTGATATCACAATCTGTCAGTACAGCTCTTGTTCTGAAGGCTGATACACTGTAACCAACTCTAATAGGCACAGCATATCAGATCACAGCTTATAACGCGATGTATTTGTTTTCTTTGTGGAATGTGTACAATTTGATTGACCTCTGTATATTTGTCACGAAACAAATAGCCCAGCCAAATAGTGCTGCATTCAGGAACACATCCACCACAATGATAACAATTAAAAGTAAAAGAAAAACATTTTCTGCGCTCTCTTTTTAGATTTAATTATTGAGAAGCAGAAAACAGATGGAAGTCCCTTTTTATCTGAACACGTGGAAACTATTAGGTAATGAAAGAGCTGAAACAGCAAACCAACAATGCCATAAAAGTTCACGTGGGTAGCTACTGACTGCAGAGATTCTATTTCACACTGCGCCATATTTTCTATATTATTTCGATATTCCCTTTCAACATAGGAAGCAATTTCCCAATATCGAGGACAACGAGCTCTTAGAGCAATCCTGATTTCTCCCAGAAGTTTAGTTTCGTTTAAGTTTAGAAACAGGCCCTTCGGGCCAATGAGTCCACACTGACCAGCGATCCCCGCATAATAACACAATCCTACACACACTAAGGACACATACAGAGCCAATTAACGTTACACTGAAAATCTCGGAGAGAACCCACTGGTCACGGGGAGAAAGTACAAACTCTGTACAGGCAGCACCCGTAGTCAGGATCCAACCCAAGTCTCAGGCACTGAAAGGCAGTAGCTCTACCGCTGCGCCACCGTGCCACACATAATTTCCCTCTAGCCTATTCTCCCCATCATTCCCTTCAACCCCCCTGCAGATTATACCACTTAGTAATTACACCCCGGGCAATTCACAGCAGTCAATTTACTGACCAACATACACATCTTTGGGATATGGGAGGAAACTGGAATATCTGTAAGAAAGCCATGCAGTCACAGGGAGAACATGTAAGTTCAGCAATTAACAGGTTGGGAATTATCGTGGGTTCCCAGAGTTAGGAGGCAACAGCTCTATTAGGTGCACAACTACACCACCCTACTTTGCTTATGATATTTCCTGACAAGAGACCATTCAGCCCATTGAGTCTATGCCAGGTCCCAGATCATTCTCTTCAATCTCATTCTCTCATCTATCCTTCCACGCATGCCCATTGACACCACACCAGTTCTCCTGCCACCCACCTGCACTTAGGCAATTTCCACTAGGACCATCACAATTATCCCACGGACCATCACGTCTTTGGGATATGGGAGGAAACTGATCTGGAAAAAAAACCCATGTAATCACTGAGAGAGCAACTAAACTCTACACAGACAAGACTGGAGGTTAGGATCAATCAGGGTTGTGGGAGCTTTGTGATAACTGCCCTACTGTGCATTGAGATCTGGGTGGATTAGCACCTGTAGAGTTATTTTGGATGTCGCCGGATTTTAAGCAGATTTAAAGTCAACTGTGTTTTAATCGTCATTTATAGTGACTCATTTTGTTAAATGGTGAAATCAATAACAAGTGTGAGCATTTGAAAACCTTGCAAATGGGGCGAATGGGGAAGGGTAATAAATCCATACAATATCCACATTCCAAAAAATAAATGAATAAAAATAAATTCCATTGCTTCATACCATGAAACGCCATCTTCCACTTTATGAAGTACGACTCCAACTAACAAAGATGAGGTTATTGTAGATACAGGGAATTGCAGATACAATATAATACACAAAGTGCTGAAGTAACCCATTGGGTCAGGCAGCATCTCTGGAGAACGTGGATAGGCAACATTTTCGGTCGGGATCCTTCTTCAGACGAGGTTAAATTTTGTTTTCCTCTCAAAGGGCTGTGAATTTTTTTAACTTTCTTTCTCAAAGGTTGGTGGCAAGAGAACCGTTGACTATTTATAAGACAGGTGTAGATAGATGATAAGCAAAGGGGATGAAGACTTGTTGTGGGTGGAAGGGAATGCAGGGTTGAGGTCAGTCTGATCAGCTCTGATATTAATAATGTAGGAGCAAGCATGAGGGGCTGAGTGGACTACTTTCATTCCTATTTCAGGTATACTATGCAGTTTAGGAAGAGGCATTAGAGGAGTATATTCAGAAAATGGGCCTGTTGGGCTGTGTGGCCGTGTTGCAAATTGAATATTTCTCTACATGATTGATATGCTCTGAGTATTAGCTTAGCGAGCACTTTGATAGCTGACACAGAAGGTCATGGGCTTAAACCCCACTCCAGAGACTTGTGCCCAAAAGCTAGTGAAAGGTTCCTGTGTCATGCTGAGCAAATGTGCTACTGCCGGAGGTACTGTCTCGGGAAGTTGTTGTACAAGAGATACTAGTTCGAAGAAGGACAGGAACATTCCCCTCCGGCCAATATATTTTGGAAATCTAAATCACAGTAGCTGCAGTTGCAAATGAAAATGCTAGTGTGTGTCTCTCTTAGCTGCAGGAGGAGCAGGCATCCGGCACGGCTCATTGCTCGCACACCCTCCTGGGACATCTGCAAATCCATCTCTTTGTCAGGAAATTGACTTATTTCGGTGCAAAGTGCTGACCTCCTCAAAAATTTCCACATCATTAACTTATAACTGCATCCATTCCTTTCAACGAGATTCTGGGATGACTAAGCAAACCTGACGATCAGACGTGTAGATCACTACATTGGAAATGGATGTGTAATACTAATAATACTGGAGCAAGTGAGTGCATTGGCAGGGGATAGGAATCCTTAAGTATAGTGGGGTTTGTTTCCTGTGCTATTCCTTACAGAGCTTGGATGGAAGGATGATGAGGAACATCGAAACAGGAGTGGGCCCTTCAGCCCTTTGTGACATTCTGGGTGACCTTGACTGCTCTGCCTTTTCACTCAAGTCTTGGGTTCTGTAAACCTTAACCTAACACAAATCTGTCAACCTCAACTTTGGAATTATCAATTGACATCCAGGCAGGGGGACGTAATAGAAAGAAAGTTGTTGCATATGGCTTTCATAAAAATCTCCCTTCCATAATCTTGCTGCATGCTCAATTGCACAGTGCACTCTAACATGACCTTTGTCCTGGTTTAATTCAACCTTTGTGAATGAATAACCTCATTGTTTTCTGGGCAATGGGGTATCCAACCCAGGACCACTCTGCTGGGTCGTTAGGTGGAGATGTGGATTAGGTAAAGGGTTATATAATACACTCTCCCCTCCTGAGATTTTCTTTTTTAACCTAGATTAAAAACCTAGATTGAATCTATGCCTTTTGTTTTAGGAAATAGACACTGGCTATCTATCCTGTTTATGTCTCTCATCATTTATATATCTTTGTATATCTTTTCACAACAAGGGAACCAGACCCAGCCTTTGCATTCGCTCCTGATAATTCATGCTGTGCAAACCCAGGCAACATCCTTATGAATCTTTTCTGCACTCTCTCTAGCATGATCATGTCCTTCCTATGGTGCAGCAAAAGTGTTTCTCTCTTTCCCAGTTGTACCAAAGGGTTATAGAGTTGTACCAAAGAGTTAAACCTGAAAGATGAACTCTGTTCACAGACAAAAATGCTGGAGAAACTCAGCGGGTGAGGCAGCATCGATGGAGCGAAGGAAATAGGCAACGTTTTGGATCGAAACCGTTCTTTGACCCGAAACGTTGCCTATTCCTTTGCTCCATAGATGCTGCCTTACCCGCTGAGTTTCTCCAGCATTTTTGTCTACCTTTGATCTCCAGCATCTGCAGTTCCATCTTAAACAGATGAACTCTGTTCCTCTTTCCACAGAGGCTGTCTGAGAATATCCAGCATTTTGTCCTGATATGAACATAACATCTCGGCTGCACCATCAACTTCTGCTTGCTCCAGACTTTAAATATAAACTCATTTTGACCTTATAATTAGCTGAAATGCAACTAAACACACTTTACGGGGATTAATGAGTATATGGTAGGAATAGGAATAGGAATACTTTATTGTCACATGTGACTAGCCAGTGAGATTCTTTGCTTGCATACACAATGTGTACAAATCGCAGCCACCTAGGGTGCTGACAAAGTTACAAAGCTCCCCCTTTTGTGTCCCCCCCCTCCTCCAACAGTTCCCCCCAACCTGGTCCTCCATTGTTCTTCCCCTCCCTCCCCCACGGGGGTCCTCCAAGCTCTCATCGACCGTGGGTCGCCCCGCGGGTCATCGCCAACGGTACCATATTAAATCAAATTTATGTTAAACTCAATTGCCAGATAATATTGTCGCTGGGTGCTAAGGAGTATTTGGTTAATAAATTCAGGAATATATGGTATTGTTTAGCTTTATGAACTGAGGCAGCCAATTGACAGTTAACTAAAGCAAACACAAATTACACAGATCCAATCACTCAGCAACAGAAAGCAAAACACTTCACATGTGTCACTCCCTCAGAGAAGCCTGTGTGAAGCAACACAAATGGGATAATGTCTCCAATTAGAAAGTTGAAGAAACACAAAACCCATCATCCTTCGCAGTCAAATGAAGGAAACCTGTAGCAATATAGAACAGGCTCAACAGACTGAATAACCGAGGCTTCTTCCAATGTTCTAAAAGTAACACTGAAGGTTTCTGCCTCTGCAATGTTCACAGTCAAGTCATAGAGTTAAATAGCAAAGAAACAGGCCCTCTGTCCCACCGCATCCTCACTGATCATTATAGTTATCTAGACTAGTCTTATTTACCTGGATTTGGTCATTCGAGTGCTTGTCCAGGTGCTTCTTAAATGTTACCACACAGTCCACTATCACTATATCCTACAACTGCCTCAGGAGGCGTTTTTCCAGATTCCAAAGACTCTGTGCCAAAAAACCCATCAGATTCCCTCAAAACCTCTTACCTCTCACCTTGTGTCTTATGTCCTCTCCGTGAAGGAAAATGAGTCTCTCTATCTACCCTAATTATCTCCCTCACAACTTTGTGTGAGGTCAACCCTCAGACTCATTTGTTCCAGGGAAAAGACAGCCTATCCAATATCTAATTCTAATTGAAATATTCAGATCCTGGTGAATCCTCTCTGCACCATCTCCAGCACAAACACATCCTTCCTAGTGTGGTGACTGGAACTACAAATAGTATTTCAGGTGTGGCCGAACCTACGTATTATAAACATGTAACATGACGTCGCTGCTTTTATATTTGACGCAGGGTTGATGAAGGCAACCAGGGGTGGAAAACACGGGGTGGCCAGAGGGGACACGTCCCCCCCATGTTTTGAGAGGTGGGGGACATCCCCTCCAAGTTTTTGTGATCCGGATTTTAAAATCTCCGCTTTCCGCGAGACAGTGGAGGTGGGACTGCTGATCGAGGGCGCCGATTGGACGAGAGAGACGTCGGTCAGTGGGGGCGGGACTGAGGATAGAGCGCGGTGATTGGAGGAGGGAGACGTGGCACAGACCTGCGCCTCATCCACAGCCAGGATCGATCCCGGCCGGGTCTCCGGCGTTGTCCCGTCCCCACCCGAGTAACCTCCCCCCCTACAGGTGGCAGAGAGGTCGGGAGTCAGACGAGCGCAGTGCCCCCAGGCCCACAGCCAGCGCAGAGAAGCAGCGCTAAACCCAGCTTAACTCTGCCTGATTAACCTGCCTGGGCTTGCGGGAAATATGACCAGTGTGGAGAAGCAGCGCTGGTGTCCCGACAGTCCAGTCAGGGCTGTAGGTTAACCAGGCCAGACAGGCAGAGTTGAGCTGTATTTAGCACTGGATTGAGCCTCCGAAGCCTCGCGCATGTGTGATTGGATGCGCATGCGTGCGCGGCCGCCAAAAAATGTGTCCCCCCCCATCCCCCGTCCCATGTTTTGATAGCGAGTTCCGCTCTTGAACACAACCACTCCATCTGGCATTTTCAGGGTTCAGTGGATGAGTATCTAAGTTCCCATTCTTTATCAACACTTTAGGGACCCCTAACATTTACTAAGCATGTAATATCTTTATTTGAAAAATAATGCATTACCTCTCACTTGTCAGAATTAAATTTCATCTCCCATCTTGCCAACCGGTGATCTGCATGATGTTGTAGCTTAAATTTATGTTACCCCTCCCTCCCCCACTATTTACAACACCACTATTTTTTTGTATTACTTGCAAACTCGCTAGTCATACTTCCAACATGCATATCCAAGTCATGAATGTACATCACAAACACTAAGGATCCCTGCACTGATAACTGGACAGCTACCAGAATGAGCAAGGCCTTGTGGGATATGGAATTTATGATGGCAAGTGGGATCAGCACAGATAGGCAAGATGATTAGCAGAGATGTGGTGGGCCAAAGGGCTGTTGCTATGCTCGACACCTCTCTGACTCTGTCTGCTGTATCTGCAGGTGCCACTGCTTTACTACTGATTGAAAATGGGTGTGGAGCCAAGATATCAACATGCCAGTGAACCGGTGTCCAATACTCCGGAGTTAAATCAACGCTGAGTGTCAAATATTTACTTTAATTTCCTAATCTTTTGATCGGGACCTGATCATCGATTTATAATATTCTACCAACCCGGTAAGGAACAAAGGAGGACCCGGCATGGGGGGACCGGCGTAAGGGAGGGGAAAGAACAATGGACAATGGAGGACCTGCATGGTGGGGGGACTGCTGTGAAGGAGGGGGAGGAGGGAGAACAAAGGGGGACCTGGCGAAGGGCACTTTGTAACTTTGTAAGTGCCCGTTATGGGCAACCATTTGCTTACCTTGGGTATGCCAGCAAAGAATTTCACTGTGACTTGTCACATGTGACAATAAAGATTCATTCATTCACTCAAACTGCCCAATGGAATTCCCATGCAAGTGAATTCACAGAAGTGGAACATTTTTGCGTGGTGTGCAAGAGCTTATAGCTCTCCGACTCCAGGGAGCTCCAGGGTTCAGAGCTGGGGTGTCCTGCATGTGAGTTCCTGATCTGAGATACAGCACACATGGCAGATTGGTAAGTATTGAATAAAGAATCACCTCTAACTGTGCATCTGCTAACAATAAGCAGGATTGGAACCAGCTATTGTGTGGAGTTGTGAACCTAGAGAAAGAACTTGCAGGAAGAATGGAAGAATTTATTTATCTTGTTAAACTCCAAGTTTAAAACACACAGAACATATAATATGTACAGTGTGTAGGAAAGAGCTGCAGATGCAAGTTCAAGTTCAAGTCAAGTTACATTTATTGTTATGTGCACCAATTGGTACAGTGAGATTTGAGTTACCATACAGCCATACAATAAAAAGAACACAATGCACGATAGAATTTAACATGAACATCCCTCACAGCAGAATCCATGTTTCCCACTGTGAGGGAAGGCAATAAAGTTCAGTCATCTTCCTCTTTGTTCACCTGTGGTCGGGTTCTTTGAGTTATTCTATGGACATGCTGGTTTAAATCGAAGGTGGACTCAAAATGCTGGACAACTCAGTGGGACAGGCAGCATCTTTGGAGAGAAGGAATGGGTGATATTTCGGGTCGAGACCCTTCTTCAGACGATAATCGTAAATGCAGAGACAGACCCTTCAGCCCACCATGTCTTCCTCAACCCTGATGCCAATTTAAACTGGTACCCCATTTACTGTTCTAAACATTTATTCCCTTCACTTCAGGCACATAATGGCCAGTCAGTCGATCATCTCCAAAATACACTGCAGTTATTCACCCAGGCCACCCTAGCAGTATCTCCCAAAACTTTGACCTCTAGGTCTAGGTTTGTTATTGACATATGTACCGAGGTGCTATGATAAGCTTTGTTGTTGCATGCTATCCTCTCATCCAACGATGAGAGGGGGGATCTTATAGAAACGTATAAAATTATAAAAGGACTGGACAAGCTAGATGCAGGAAACATGTTCCCAATGATGGGGGAGTCCAGAATCAGGGGCCACAGTCTAAGCATAAAGTGGAGGAAGCCATTTTAAACTGAGATGAGAAAACACTTTTTCACCCAGAGAGGTGTGAAGTTGTGGAATTCTCTGCTACAGAAGGCAGTAGAGGCCAATCCACTGGATGAATTTATAAGAGAGGTAGATAGAGCTCTAGGGGCTAGCGGAATCAAGGGATATGGGGAGAAGGCAGGCATGGGTTACTGATTGTGGATGATCAGCCATGATCATAATGAATGGCAGTGCAGGATGGAAGGGCCAAATGGTCTCCTCCTGCACCTATTAAAAATAAATAAATAAATAAATAGATGCCATATATGAATGCAATCAAGTAAAGCTCTAGTACAATAGGTAGAGCAAAGGGAAATAAACAATGTGCAGAATATAATTCTCATCATTCATAGTTCTCAGTAAGATATCATAATAGTTCCAGAGAAACGACCCAACACCCACAAAGAGATAGGTTGGAAAATCTGGACAGAACCCTAGGTTACTTTCAGAACATTCAGAAGCCTGATAACAGAGGGGAAGAAGCTGTTCCTGAATCTGTTGGTGCTCATATTCAAATTTCTGTATCTTCTGCCTGTCGGGATTGGGGAGAAGAAGGAATGACTGGGGTAGGAAAGGACTTTGATTATGTTGGCTGTTTTCCAGAGGCAGCATGAAGTGTAAATTGAGTCAATGGTGGGGAGTCTGGTCTCTGTGATGAACTGGGCTACAATCACAACATCTGCAATTTCATGTGGTCTTGGGCAGAGGTGTTGCCAAACCAAACCAGTAAGAAGGACAAGATCTGCAGGTGTACGGGAACACTACCACCTGCAGGTTCCCTTCCAAGTTGCACTCCATGTTGATTTGGAACATGACTTTGTCCTTCATAATTGCTGGGTTTAAATCTTGGAACATCATCCCCAAAACACTCTGGCAGTACCTTCAAGAAAGTGGCTTATCACCACCACCTTTCCAATGACAGAATGGGTAATAAAAACTGACCTTGCCAAGATCCCCAAAATATATATTTTTAAGTTTTATATATAACAATCAGTTAACTTGATGTGGTGGTGTGGATATTTAAAACCAGACAAATTACTGTGGAATCCATATGGGACAAAAACCACTGGACATTTAAATTTGTAATTTGCAAGGCATTGGAGCTGGTATAATGCTGCTTTGAAAAGTGGAATACATTTTTGTAATAATGAAAATAGATCAATATTTGTCCCTAATCCCCAACTCCCCTTCTCATCCTGCCACTCACTCTGTTCCTACTAATCCAAAATTGTGAATGGCTTGCCATTCTGTGGTTTAGCAACTGAAATGTGTCAGGGCTCACTCATGTCAATTCATGAGTATATTTACCAGCCTCTTACAAATCATTCCGAGGATCGACCTTTGGTGGATTTCAACCATTCCTGGAGTTTTAATGCCACCTGCTGGCTAAAGTGGTGCCTGCGGACTGGGGCCATCCCTTGAATCCAATGCCCAAATAAATACATGTTATTCAGATACATGGTGAAAATGGCCTTCAGTTAAAAAAAACATTCATGATACCAAAATGATTTGCAGTCAAGTAAATACTTTTCAAATGGTATCATGAAGGAATCAGGGTGATACATTTTCATACATTAAGATTCCCCAAACAACAGGGTGATAATAACAAAATGATCTATTTTTAAATTGTTAAGTCACGGCTAAACATTGACCATGACACAAGGGGAATTTCCCTATTCTTCTTTGATGCAGTACTATAGGACATATTACATTTCCTGATAATGAAGAGAGGATCTCAATTAATATCTTACCTGAAAGACAGTAGAACACTCCTCCAGCATTGAATAGAGTTACAGTGAAACTTAATTCATGAAAGAGTTAGGAGTGTTTTATCGTTATGTCCTAAAATGGAACGATGACATTCTTACTTGCAGCAGCACAACTGGTATGTAAACATTGTACTCAGCGGAGATGGGAAGATATGATGGGTGGTGGGATCATGATGGAGGTGCTGGAAATGTCGGAGTATAATATGTTGGATGCGGAGGCTGGCGGGTTGAAAGGTAATGACCAGGGAAACTCTATCTTTGTTCCGTCTAGGAGGAGGGCGAACGAGAGCAGAGCTACAGGACACAGAGGCAACGTGGGTGACAGATTCATCTGTAACAGCAGGGAAGAAACCACATTTACTAAAGAAAGAGGACATTTTGATGTCCTCGAATAGAAAGTCTCATCTTGGGAGCAGATGCAGCAGAGACTTGAGAATGGTAGACACAAAATGCTGGAGTAACTCAGCGGGCGAGACAGGCAGCATCTCTGGAGAGAAGGAATGGGTGACATTTCGGGTTGAGACCCTTCTTCAGACTGATGCCGGGGAGTGGGTGGAACAGAGATAGAATGCAGTCGGAGACAGTAAGACTGGTGGGAGAACTGGGAAGGGGGAGTGGATGGAGAGAGGGAAAGCAAGGGCTACTTGAAGTTCGTGGTCAATGTTCATACCGCTGGGGTGTAAGCTGCCCAAGCAAAAAAAATATATATTTTTTTTAAATATTTTTTTTAGAAGCAATGTACAGTACTATAAACCGTAACGTATAATATAATACATTTTGTGTACAACTTCTTGTTTTAAATTTAATAATAATAGAAAAATAAAAGAAAGAAAAAGAGAGAAAAGAAGAGTAAGGAAAATAGTGATGTGTAAACCCCTGTGAGTTTAATCCTCCAGGAGTTGACAATTGATAGTTTGTGAAAAGATGGAGAGAAGGAACCCATGAAGTTGTAAAAATAAAGGGAAAAAAGAAAAAAAAAGGAACCCCCCCCAAAAAAAACACACAAAAAAACAAAACGAAAAGGGGATATACAGTGGCTTGTAAAAGTATTCGTACCCCTTGAACTTTTCCACACTTTGTCACGTTACAACCACAAACGTAAATGTATTTATTGGGATTTTATGTGATAGACCAACACAAAGTGGTGCATAATTGTGAAGTGGAAGAAAAATGATACATGGTTTCCAAATTTTATTACAAATAAAAAACTGAAAAGTGTGGCGTGCAAAAGTATTCAGCCCCCCTGAGTCAATACTTTGTAGAACCACCTTTCGCTGCAATAACAGCTGTAAGTCTTTTGGGGTATGTCTCTGTCAGCTTTGCACATCTAGAGACTGAGATTTTTGCCCATTCTTCTTTGCAAAATAGCTCAAGCTCAGTCGGATTGGCTGGAGAGCGTCTGTGAACAGCAATTTTCAAGTCTTGCCAGAGATTCTCAATTGGATTTAGGTCTGGACTTTGACTGGGCCATTCTAACACATGAATATGCTTTGATCTAAACCATTCCATTGTAGCTCTGGCTGTATGTTTAGGGTTGTTGTCCTGCTGGAAGGTGAACCTCTGCCCCAGTCTCAAGTCTTTTGCAGACTTTAACAGGTTTTCTTCCAAGATTGCCCTGTATTTGGCTCCATCCATCTTCCCATCAAATCTGACCAGCTTCCCTGTCCCTGCTGAAGAAAAGCATCCCCACAGCATGATGCTGCCACCACCATGTTTCACAGTGGGGATGGTGTGTTCAGGGTGATGTGCAGTGTTAGTTTTTCACCACACATAGCGTTTTGCATTTATGCCAAAACTTCAATTTTGGTCTCATCAGACCAGAGCACCTTCCTCCACATGTTTGCTGTGTCCCCCACATGGCTTGTGGCAAACTGCAAACGGGACTTCTTATGGCTTTGTTTCAACAATGGCTTTCTTCTTGCCACTCTTCCATAAAGGCCCGATTTGTGGAGTGCAAGACTAATAGTTGTCCTGTGGACAGAATCTCCCACCTGAGCTGTGGATCTCTGCAGCTCCTCCAGTTACCTTGCCCGGCCTGTCAGTTTAGGTGGACGGCCATGTCTTGGTAGGTTTGCAGTTGTGCCATACTCTTTTCATTTTCGGATGATGGATTGAACAGTGCTCCGTGAGATGTTCAAAGCTTGGGATATTTTTTTATAACCTAACCCTGCTTTAAACTTCTCCACAACTTTATCCCTGACCTGTCTGATGTGTTCCTTGGGCTTAATGATGCCCAAGGAACATTGTTTGTTCACTAATGTTCTCTAACGAACCTCTGAGGCCTTTACAAAACGGCTGTATTTATACTGAGATTAGATTACACACAAGTGGACTCTATTTACTAGGGTCCAAGGGGTATGAATACTTTTGCAAGCCACTGTACCTGCTTCATATCTTTCCACACCCCTCACCCAGTTCAGAAACAGTTAATTACCAGAGTTATGTTGAACCATATTATACTTGTAATAAATTGATGAAAGGAGACCATATCTTTAAGAATTGCTCTGACTTTCCTGCTAGGACGAATCTCATATCTTCGAGATGTAACGTTTCAGACATGCTTGTGATCCACATTTTAAGCGTTGGGATGGGTGCATTTTTCCAAAATTTGAGTATACGTTTTTTTGCCGTTATCAAGCCATAGTTAAGGAAACGACTTTGAAATGAAGTTAGTTCGGGGCAGGCTTCCGTTGTTCCGAAAATAATAAATTCTATGTTTGGGTCCAATTTCATTTTAAATAGTTTTGTAAAGATTTCAAAGATTTCTTTACAAAACTTTTGAAGTTTTATGCAGGAGACGAAGGAGTGTGCTGTAGTTGCTTCTTGAGATAAACATTTATCACAGATGGGGGAAAGATTTGGAAAAAATTTATTCAGTTTAGTTTTTGAGTAATATGGCCTATGTAAAATTTAAAATTGAATTAGAATATGTCTTACATTAATCGAGCATTTATGTACATATTGCAGATATTTTCTCCCATCTATCTATCCATCTATCCATCTATCTTGAGAATTTTTTTATAGTAAGTGCATGTTCCCACTCTCTTCTAATTGCATCTGATGATGGTATTTCTATATTTAGAATGGTATTATACAAGTGTGATATTAAGTTATTTACTTCAGTTTTCTGTTCATACCTTCATCTAATATATCTGATGTCAGAGTTTGGTATTCTTGTGTATGTTTTTTCAAATAATCCCGAATTTGAAGGTATCTAAAATATTGATTACTTTTCAAATTGTATTTGAATTGTAATTTTTGAAATGATAAAAATGTTTCCCATTTCATACATATCTCCAAACATTTTAATTCCTATTCTTTCCCAGTGAGTAAACGTTTTATCAATAATAGATGGTTTAAACGACGGATTATTAGCTATAGGAGAGAGAAGAGATAGATTTCTAGATTTCTAGAGTAGATTTTATTTGTCTCCAAATTCGTATTGTGCTATGGATAATCAGATTTTTCTTGTATATTGTATTCTTCAATTTTATTGGCAAGAGAAGTATCGCTCCTATGTTAAAAGGCGAACAATCCTCTCTCTCTCCATTACTATCCAGTCAACCTGTTGGGCTGAATTGTCCAACCAGTAAATTACATTTTTAATATTCACTGCCCAGTAGTAATATAAGAAATTGGGGAGTGTCAGTCCGCCGTGGATATTCGGATGCATTCTTATACTTTCTGCTAAGGACTCTATCGCAAGAGCAAATAGCAGGGGTGATAATGCAAACCCTGTCTACTGCCCCTGGATAGTTGAAATTTTGGAGACAATATGTTATTGGTCAATATTCTAGCAGTCCGCTTGTCATATTACCCAAGCAAAATATGAGATGCTGTTCCTCCAATTTGATAAAGGGACAGGTGTTGCATCTCTGTGGTTGTTGGGGAAAGTACCTGAGGAGGTGGTGGTTTGGGTGGGAAGGGACGAGTTGACCAGGGAGTTTTGGAGGGAATGGTCTCTGCGGAAAGCAACGGCTGACGGGGTGGAAGGTGAGGACAAGGGGGGACTAGTCCTTGTTATGAGTGGGGGGAGGGGGAGCAATAGTGGAGCTGCAGGATATCGAGGAGACCCTAGTGAGAGCCTCATCTGTAATAGAAGAGGGGAACCCCCATTTCCTGAAGAATCAGGACATCCCCGATGACCTGTTATGGAAAAAACCTCATCCTTGGCGCAGATGCAGCATAGACGGAGGAATTGGAGTAGGGGATAGTGTCTTTACAGGAAGCAAGGTGGGAAGAAGTGTAGTCTAGATAGCTATGGGAGTCAGTGGGTTTTTAGTAGATGTTGGTCGATAGTCTGTCTCATGTGATGGAGACGGTGAGATCTGGAAATGGTAGAGAGATGTCGGAGATGGTCCAAGTGAGTTTGAGTGCAGGATGGAAATTAGTCGTGAAGTTGATGAAGTCGTGAGTTCTGCATGGGTGCAGGAGGTAGCACCTATGCAGTCGTCAATGTAGCGGAGGTAGAGTTCGGGGATAGGGCCAATGTACGCCTGGAACAGTGATTGTTCGACGTACCCTACAAAGAGGCAGGCATAGCTAGGGCCCATTGAAGTGCCCACAGCTACGCCTTGGATTTGGAGGAAGTGGGAGGAGTCGAAGGAGAAGTTGTTGAGGGTAAGGACCAGCTCTGCTAGGCGGAGGGTTTACCTTCTATTTAAACCAGCATCTGCAGTTCTTTCCTACACATGCAGAATTGAGAATAGTGTCTATGCAAGGGGTAGGGTGGGAGGAAGTTTAGACCAAGTGATTGTGGGAGTAGGTAGGTTTGTAGTAGACGTCAGTTGATAGTTTGTCCCCTGCGATAGAGACAGAAAGATCACGAAAGGGGAGGCAGGTGTTTGAGATAGTCCAGGTGAATTTGAGGAAAGGCTGGAAGTTAGTAGTGAGTTAATGAAATCAATGAGTTCTCCATAGGTGCAGGAGGCAGCCCTGATCCAGTTATCAATGTAGCAGAGAAAGAGTTAGGAGATGGTGTCAGTACTCATCTCGAACAAAGACTGTTTGATGTAACCGACAAAAAGGCAGTCATAGCTAGGTGCGAGTGCCCAGGGCTATGCCTTCAACTTGAAGAAAGTCAGAGGAGTTTAAAGAGAAGTTGTTGAGGGTAAGGACATGTTCCACCAGACGAAGGAGAGTGTTAGTAGAGAAAAATTGATTGGGTCTCTGTTCGAGGACGAACCGAAGAACCTTGAAACCTTCCTAGCAGGGGATGGAGGTGTACCGGGTCTGTAGGTCCATGATAGAAATGCAGCAATGGGGGACTGGAAATTGAAAGTTATTGAAGAATTGAAGGGTGTGTGAGGTGTCTCAGAAGTAGGTTGGAAGGGACTGGACAAGGGGGGATAGGATGGAATCAAAATCCTATGTGAATGAATATGTGGAGATGAGTTCAGTGGATAGGAGCAGGCAGAAACAATAAGTTTGCCAGGGCAGTCCTGATTGTGCATTTTGGGGAGGATATAGAAGTGGGCAGTGCGGGGCTGGGGATCAATACGTTTGGAGGTTGTGGAGGGCGGATCGCCAGAGGTGATGAGATCAGCAGTGGGGGGAGATGATGGCCTAGTGTTCGTCTGTGGGGTCATGATCAAGAGGTAGGTATGAGGAGGTATCCGAGAACTGGCATCTGGTCTATGTGCCCTTAGTCATTTCATACATTATACAACAAAAATCTACTCATGTTCAATTTTATAAATTCACTACCATATGTGCTCAGTGTTTTCGGGGAGAAGGTTCCAGATTTTCACTATAAATTTGTGTTAAGAAATGCTTCCCAACTTAACTCCAAAATGGCCGGACACTTATTGTAACTTATTGTAAGGGTCTCGACCCGAAACGTCGCCTATCTCCTTCGCTCCTTAGATGCTGCTGCACCCGCTGAGTTTCTCCAGGCTTTTGTGTACCCTCGATTCTCCAGCATCTGCAGTTCCTTCTTTACCACTTATTGTAATATTGTTTTGCTGAGTACTGAGTAACCCATCAGATGAAATAGTTCCCCTGCATCTGTCTTCTTAAATCTTTCCTTTGTTTTTAAACCCCCACTGAACATTTAAAGTCATGGGAAGACAAGCTGTACTATTATATCCTGTGCTCATAAATGAATAATGTGAGTGCCAGGACATTCCAGGTTTGAATTCTTGTTTGTGTGGTGCCAATGGAAGAATCAGCCTCAGCGTTCACTAAGCAAAGCTGAAGAAGGGAAAGATCACTATCAATGTTCTGCAGAGATGCTGCCTGAGCCATTTTGTTACTCCAGCACTTTGTGTCCTTTTGGGGGAAAGATTGGCCAGGGTCCCTGTTGGAAAGTGGATGTGTGAAGGCAATGAGATAAAGGCAGCATTGGTCCTGGCTGTCTTCACCCATACGCTCATTGGGTGGAAGAGAAATGTGCTGGGGTATCACAGCCCTCCTATATCCCAGTAAACTGAAAGCTAAGGTCAGCAAATGTGTCTTATTTGCCTCTTAAGCCTCATGTGGAATAAAATGCCTTGTTATTTCAATAATTGGCAAAAATTCTACTAGGTCCCTACCAATGGTGTAAGCCAGCCTGTCCTTGGATATGTGTAGGAAGGAACTGCAGATGCTGGTTTACACCGAAGAGAGTCACAACGTGCTGGAGTAACTCAGCGGATCAGTCAGCATCCTTGGGGAAAAGGAATTGGTGACGTTTCAGGTCGAGACCCTTCTTCAGTCCATGCATATTCTGATTTCTTGATCTAAGACAGGAGTCAGGATTTGATCAGAAGACAGGATTTCCCACCAATCCTCTGCCACTATCCCTTTACATACAGTCCCAAATATTCCTTTAACTCGCATTTATAAACTGCCTTCACCAATACACCACAAGGTGTTTCATTAAGTATTATGTGATAACACTTCATACCAATGATTGTAACAAGATACAGTATTAGCTCTTGTTACCTCAGAATTGAAAAAAGGGAATGGATTTTACAACATGTCTTAAATATGAGTCAGGAATAAGTTGGAGGCGAGGGGGTGAATGGAATTCTCGTCTGGGATATTGGCAGCTGAAGGTATTGACAATAATGTGTGAGGATTGAAATTAGAGAAACACACTGGAGCAGGGAAGTGGGGAAAATGGGTGCAATCTTTGTAATAAAGTCCTTGCTCCAAAGGGAGAGGAACGACAAACTCTCACTAGAACAGATCAATGCATTCCTTCAATGTAGTTTCAACAACTGGATCTAGGTTGAGATGCTTATTACAGTCATGAGATCAGTAAAATTCAGTATTAATAATGCTACTTAACGTGATTTCAGCAGTGTGTGGTGAGGAGAAGTGAATACTTGCAATAAAAAGATCAGTATTAAGGGTAGCAATCTGAGAAGAAATATTATTCATAAATCGATCTTGATGACAGAACTATACAGCTGCATCATAAAAAAAAAGGAATTGGTTCCAGTCATCAGTAATAATAAAAACCAAATGAATCCCATGCTGAACATTAACCTACCTCTTCACACCTACACCCTTAACGAAGTGTTGTGTGAAAATTATTACTTAACAGTTTTCTGGCCATAAAAGTTTAGGTGACATTGCAATAAGTACTCTACTCCAGGGACTCAAATAACTTTAGAGGTACAGCGTGGAAACAGGTCCTTCATCCACCGAGTCTGCATCAACCAGGCATCACCCTGCACACTAACACTATCCTACACAACCTACCCCTTGACCATGACCCACAGGCGAACAACAAGCCATCATCTCCCAGACTGTTTTAGAGTCTGAAGAAGGGTCCGACCAGAACGCCACCTATCCATGTTCCCCAGAGATATTGCCTGACCCGGAGAAGTCACTCCAGCACTTTATGTCAAGATTTTTTTAATTTTATACATCTGCTTCTTTCATTTATCCCCATGATCTTAATTTTAATTTTAATTTTGTTTTCTGTCCATTCCAGAGAAAACCCGTTTTTTTTTTTAAGTTTTTGGAACTTAGAACAGCACAAATACAGAAACAGGCCCTTTGGCCCATAATGTCTGTGTAAAGCATGATGGCAAGACCAACTTTATCTGCCTCCACCTAATCCATAACTCTCCATTCCTTGCATTTCAATGTGCCTATACAAAAGTCTCTTAAATGCCATTACCATCTGCCTCCACCACCACCCCAAGTAGTACATTCCAGGCACTCACCACACTATGTGTAAACACTTTCTGGGAAATCCAGAAGTCCATTGATTCATCCCATGGTTTATGTAGGCTGACAAATCTCCTGGACCTGATCAGAAATATTTTCGACACCGTAAGAAGCTAGAGAAATAAGTGCAAGTGCCCTGACTGAGATATATGAATCATCATTAGATACAGATGAGATGCCAGAAGACTGGAGTGTGGCTAGTACATTGCTTGTATTTAAGAAGGGCTACGAGGAAAAGCCTATGAACTATAGACCAGTGAGCCTAACATCTGTGGTAGGCAAGTTATTGGAGAGTATACTAAAGGATAAAATATGCATTTGGAGAGACAGGAGTTGATTAGGGATAGTCAGCATGGTTCTATGAGTGGGAGATCGTGTCTCACGAATCTGATTACATTTTTAAAATAAACAATCAAAAAGGTTGATGTGGGCAGCCGTAGAAGTTGTCAAGATGGATTTCAGCAAGGCATTTGATAAGTGTTAAGAAGGAACTGCAGATGCTGATTTAAACCAAAGATAGACACAAAAAGCTGGAGTAACTCAGCGGGACAGGCCGCATCTCTGGAGAGAAGGAATGGGTGACGTTTCAGGCCAAGACCCTCCTTCTGAAGAAGGGTCTCGACCCGAAACGTCCCCTAGGCATTTGACAAGGTTCTGCATGGTAGATTACTCTGGATGATTAGATCACATGGGATCCAACGAGTGCTAGCCAAATGGATAGAAATGTAGCTACATCTAAGGAAACAGAGGGTGATGGTGGAAGTTTTTTTTCACACCGGAGGCCTATGACTAATGGTGTGCCTCAGACTTCAGTGTTGTGACCATTGCTGTTTGTGGTTTATATCAATGATTTGGATGAGAATGTATATGGCATGATTAATAAGTGGCACTAACACATATTGTAGATAGCAAAGATGGTTATCATAGGTTACAACAGGATCTTAATCAGTGATGGGGTTCTGGGGAGAGTTGTAGAGCAAAGAGATCTAAGAGTGCAGGTACACAGTTCCTTAAAAGTGGATCAGGATAATGAGTATAGAAGTTGGGATATTATTTTGCAGTTGTACAAGATGTTGGTGAGGCCACATTTGTCTTCAGTTTTGGTCACCTTGCTATAGGATAATGTTGTCTGCGTGGAGTTCTCACATATTCTCTGTGACCGCATTTGGAGTCCTATGTGCGGACCGGATTCCTCCCACGTCCCAAAGACTTACAGATTAATTGGTCTCTGTAAATTGTCCCTACTATGTTGAAAATGAATGGGAAAGTAGGATAACATAGAACTTGTGTGAATGGGCGATTGATGGTTGGCGTGGATGGGCTGAAGGGCCTGTTTTGCTTTGTTTGTCCTATCTATGCCCACCAGAATTTGGTCTGAATCACTAATGTGGTTCATTAACTACTGTCATAGAGTTATAGATTATGGGACCAGGTCCTTCAGCCCAATTTGTCCTGATATCACTTTGAGGTAATCCAGAGTTATCAATGCTGGATTGAATTTGGGCATGCAGATGCGTCATGGCAGAGTCCAAAGAATGTTACGAAATAAAATTTAAGAACAAAATAAATAAAATTCTGTAACCGTCAGTCATAGGTTCAAGGAGCAGAATTAGACCATTCGGCCCATCAAGTCTACTCTGCCATTCAATCATGGCTGATCTATCTTTCCCTCTCAACCCCATTCTCCCCATAACCTCTGACACCATAGATAGACACAAAATGCTGGAGTAACACAGCGGAACAGGCAGCCACTCTGGAGAGAACGAATGGGTGACGTTTCGCGTCGAGGCACTTCCAACCTCTGACACCCTTACTAATCAAGAATATGTCAATCTCCGCCTTAAAAATACCCATTGACTTGGTCTCCACAGTCGTCTATGGCAAATTTCCCAAGTCTGTTCTTAGAATAAAAGCGAGGCCATTTAAGACTGAGGCGAGAAAAAACTTTTTCACCCAGAGAGTTGTGAATATGTGGAATTCCCTGCCACCGAGGGCAGCGGAGGCCAAATCACTGGATGGATTTAAGTGAGAGTTAGATAGAGCTCTAGGGGCTATTGGAGTCAAGGGATATGGGGAGAAGGCAGGGACGGGTTATTGATTGGGGACGGTCAGCCATGATCACAATGATTGGCGGTGCTGGCTCGAAGGGCCGAATGGCCTCCTCCTGCACCTATTTTCTATCTGATCCAATATTTTATATTAGTTTTGCTGTCAGAAAAACAGCACATCACTTGGCCCTTGCTCTTGTCCTTGCCCTCAGTCACCAGCCATGACTGGGGAACTCGACCGTCAACGGCGACGGCGACCTCCGGCCGGCCAGTCGCACTAAACCCCGCCCACTTACCTGATTGGACAACGATCCGAGCAGGTGATAGGGTGATGCATTGACTGACACGACGCTCCGCCAATCGGTATGCGGAGCCGGGTGGGGGCGGGGCGAGCCGGCCCGACGTCACCGCTGGAGGAGGAGGGGGAAGATGGAGGATGGAGTGAGGAGTAAGGGGTGGGGGTTAGAGTGGAGAGTCCAGGATCCGAGCGAGGAGTTGGAGTCCGCAGCGCTCCCCCTGCTACCACTGTTGAGTGCAATGACTGCTTCCAGTCCCCGGGCAATCGGTTCAGGCCGGGTCTTGGCCTCTGACATCTGCTGCGGCCTGGAGAACCTGCCAGTGCCGGTCATTAACGGAGTGGATGATGAGGGGTTGCCTCCCGTGCAGGTAGAGCAGCGTTTATTACACTCAAGATAGACACACAATGCTGGAGTAACTCAGTAGGACAGGCAGCATCTCCGGAGAGAAGGAACACTCCCCAGGTCTCTTACACTTGTGCAGTCAAGGAATCAAGAGTTTTGTTGTCATGTGCATCCAGACAGAACCATTGAATTCATACTTGCTGCAGCTTAACATACACATTAAACGCAACAGTACAAATGGAAGGTACAATAAATAATCAGTATTCGGGTAAACCATGTCATGAGAGTGCTATTTTAGTAGTCCAAAGTCCATCGTAGTTTATTGCTGAGATAGTATTGGGCAGGGTGTGCAAGAGCCTGATAGTGAATGGGAAGAAGCTGTTCTTGAACCTGGAGGTCATATCAATAGTAACAGCAAGCAAAAACTGAATTGATGAGAGCATGGTCAGGTGGTGTTGGTCTTTGATTGATATTAGTTGGCTTCTTGAGCCAGCGTTTCCTATAGATTCCTTTGATGATGTGGAGGAATGTCCACCACTGGGCAATGTCCACCACTATCTGCAGCCTTCATCCATTGCGTTACATTGTCACATGTAGTAGTTAATTCAAAACAATAATGATTCAATTCAATGATACTTTATTATAGGTAGTGAGTTACTAGATAGTGAAATGCTTTGTTTTGCATACAACCCAGTAAAATTATGTAGCAGACCTCACTTGGGCAGTACACAATTGTCACCACATTTTGGCGACGACAAAATTACATAAGTTCACCGAACAGTCCTATCTCCTGCTGCCGCACATGGCACAGGCATCTAACATCAAAAAATTACAATTTTCTGCCGCAAAGCTTTCAATTTTTTGGCTGAAGTGTACTTGAACCTTGATCTACACAACCGTCCTTAAATGTTGATTTTGATTATTAACCTGGAAAGTGGAAAGAAATGCAGAATGCAATTCAATTATAAAACTGCTGGTGTCACTTGTCAGCGATAAAGTCTCAAACCTGGAACGTTAACATCTTATATATATAAATATATATACTTTTAAAACTCTGTGTGTGTGTGTCTGCCGACCGACCGGGTGTGTGTCACATTCCATTTTTTTTCAGATAAGGTTTTTGCCCTTTGATTCCCTGGTCCGCCAAAACCAGACCCTCAAACGCTGCCATTTTTCCATTTTGCTAGACATTACACTTTTTTACATTCACAAATGCACTCCTCATTACATTTAGACATTTTTATGTACACAATCTTTTTAATAAAATCCTTCTGCCCACCCCAATTTTTCAAAATCTTAAACAAATCATAACTACTCTCACCCATAGAATTTGGTGAACATTCCTCGTGTGATGTCACAATGCCATCCCTCACAGATGTCCATCGGAATGGATCTCTTTTACATCTGCCTTTGCCCCAGCCCCGCCCCCCGCAGCCTGTGTCGTTGCGCTGTGATGATCGTGTGTGGAATAGTGGATTGGGGGGGGGGGAGGGATTGTTGTGTGAAGACACCTAGATGGATAGAGGGACCACACCACTCTTAAACTACCGCGAAAGTACAGAGGAGGCCCCCACACGAGTCTTCCCCTCCCTTCCCTACCCCATCTCCCCCTTTCACACACCCTTCCCCATCAGACAACTCCCCACCCCTCTCCGCATAAGCCGCACAGAAAGGCCCCACCCCCCACCCATCGCTCTCTTCCCCCCTCCCTTCCCACCCCAGCCCCCCACCCCCTCCCCAGCCCGCCTACCACTCTCCCTTCACTTCTTCCCTCCCAAAGTATCTCCCCTACACCTCTCCCTAGGACCACCCGCCACAGAACCGCGCCTTCCCCACGGCAGCTCCGACCCCCTCCTCCCTCCCTCCCCCCTCCCTCTCTCCCCTTCTCCCATCCCTGTCTCCCCCTCCCCCACCCCCACCCCTCTCTCACCCCCTCCCCGAACCCTCTCTCACCCCCTCCCCACCCCTCCTCCCCTTCCCCTCTCTCACCCCCTCCATCTCCCTCTCTCCTCACCATCCCACCTCCCCCCACCCCCTCTCTCCCCCTTCCCCACCCCTCCCCCCACCCCTCTTCACCCCCATCTCCCCCCACCCCCTCCCCTCTCTCTTGCACCACTCCCTGCTACCCCACTCCCGCTCACTCCCCACTCTTCCCCTCTCCCTCCCCCTCCCCACCTCTCTCCCTCCCCTTCTCTCTCCCCTCATCTCTCTCCCATTCCACTCTCTCCTCTCTCTCACCTCTCTCCCTCCCCCTCTTCCTCCCCCTCTCCTCTCCCCCTCTTCCTCCCTCTCTCCTCTCCCCGCCACCTCTCCCTTTCCTCCCCTCTTCTCCACTACCCCTCTCACCTTCCCCTCTTCTCCTCTTCCCCTCCACCTCCCCTTCCCCCACCCCTCTCTACCCCCCTCACCCCCCTCCTCCCACCCCCTTCCTTCTCTCCCCCTGCCCCTTCCCTCTCTCCCCCGCCACCTTCCCCTTCCCCTTCCTCCCCACTCTTCCACTTCTCTCCCCCTTACCACGCCCTTCCCCTACCTCTATCTCCTTTACCCTCCCACTCTCCTCCCCTCCCCCATCCTCATCCCCCTCTCTCTCCTTTCCCTACCCTCTCCTCCCCTCCCCACTCTCTCCCCATCTCCCCCTCTCCACTCTCTCCCCATCTCCCCCTCCACCTCCCCACTCAATCCCCATCTCCCTCTCCCATCCTCCCCACCCTCCCCCCTCACTCACCAATCATCTCCTCCTCCCATCCACCCACCTCTCCCTCTGTCTCTTGCCCTTCTATCTCTGCCGCTCTCTCTCTGTCTCTCCCCACTCTCTCTCTGCCCTCACTCTCTAACCCCCCACCCCCACCCCCCTCTAGACGCGCCTACGAGTTGGGGGCTATGTGTCAGTGGAGAGGGCGGTTATGGGGTAAAATGAGCAAATTAATAATAATAACATAATATCAAGGGGGTAGTTAGCATGTGTGCGGGGTGGTAGTTAGTGTGTGTGATGCCTCATGCTGCCCCCCCCCCGCAACCGCACGTTGGGGGAACAGACCCAACAGGTCTGCACTTGGTCTAGTATACTATTAAAACGCTGTGTGTATGTCTTTGCCCTCTCCCTCCTCCCCCCTATCTCCCCTCCCCCCATCCTCCCCCCTCCCCCCCTCCCCTCCCCCTCCTCCCCTCCCCCCCCCCCCCTCCCCTCCCCCCCCCCCCCCCCCCCTCCCCCGTACTTGATTACTGAAGCACGTTCGGGGGTCCAGACCCAACGGGTCTGCACTTGGTCTAGTATACTTGTGTGTGTGTGTGTGTCCGTCCGTCCGCGCGCGCCGGCCAGTTTTGCCCTTTGATACCACGGTTCGCCAAAACCACACTTTCAAACCCCCCAGATATTTTCCATTTTGCCACTGATTACACTTTTACATTCACAAATGCACTCCTCATTACATTTAGACATTTTTATGTACACTTTTTAACATAAAATCCTTCAACACCCCCCACACACTCACTCATTTTGTGGCCTCCTGCTGGCCAGGCACCATAACTGCAGCTGCTGCAGCTCACTCTCCTCCAAAAACGCCGCCATTTTATTTCCCCGCGGCTGATTTTTCCCTGCCGATTTGGCTCCCGATTTCACTTCCTCTACTCCCCTCCCCCCCTATTGTTCTGTGATGTGGTGTATCAAGTTTCCTTCAGATTGATGGTATATTTTGCATTATTCACATTTAAAACTTTAAAATTTTGATTTTTAGTGTCAAAAATCCAAATCCCTGCAGACCCTGCCCGCTACAATGTTGCAATCACAAGACACTGAGTCCTGGCGGCAAGTGAAATCTTTTTTTTTTCCGGCAGCATTTAAAAAAAAAGTTTTAAATGAGGGAGGGTGAATAAGGGGAAATGAGCCGCCGCTGCACAGTTGGGGCCTTTGGGCGAGTGGTGGAATTTTGCTTTAGGGGAATGGGTGAGTGGTGGAATAGGCCTCCCGAGGGGGCTATGGGTTGGGGGAACGGGTTGCGTTAGGGGACCAGGTCTCCCATGTGACAGGGACCCAATGCGTCCCACTTGGTGTAGTATATATTTCTACGGTTGCTACCAGACCTGCTGAGTGTTTCCAGCATCATTTTAATATTAGTAATCCTGAGCTGGGCTCTGGTTAGTGTCAGACCACATCTTGATCATCACATCAGTTCTGCTCAACAATGAAAGCAATACATAAGAACCTTTAGCTTGGGGGACAGGAAGGAAACTCTAGAGACAGGTTGAATGGATAATCGTGATGTAGTTATTTTTTGCCACCACTTTTCGTCTTTTCTGCAAATTGTTGTGCCATCTTCTGCGAGAACAGTAAAAGAACAAGGGCGGGCATATTGATAGATAGACCCACCTGTCAAAGGTGAATTGCACCCACTTGGAGCTATTCAAGGTGGCTTCTGAGAAAGGATCATACACACATGGACTTGTGGATAGTGCATGAAAATAGCATATCTGCGATATTCTTTGAAATAAATATGTGGGTAAAAATTCATAAAAAGCAAATTCATAAAAAGCAAATTTAGCAATGATCACTGCCTGAAGTAAACTTTTAGGTAGACCACTGGGAATAAATATTCTCCTGTCATTAAAAAATAATTTTGGACGTAAGAATCTTGGGATTCCTCGAAATGGATAAATGGAAATTGTCCTCATCAACAATGAGCCTGTGAACAAATTATCTTGGGTTGGTTAAGAGATTCCAATTGCACAAATATTTACCTTCTTTAATTAACCATCAGGTTGTTTATTTATTGTGCTTTTTTTTAGATAATCCACAATCTGTTTACAATGGGTCTGCCAGCCCTGTGATTGCATTTGGCTCATGTTAGTGTGGCTAATCTAATGTCTGCTCTGAAAGGCAGTGACACAGCTGAGACAGCTGCTGCCTCACACCGCCAAAGCACTGGGTCCGATCTCTACCTCGGATGCTGGCTGTGTGGAGTTTGCACCTTCTCTCTGTGACAGTGTGGGGTTGTAGATTAATTGGCCTCTTTAAATTTGCCCCTAGTGTGTGGGTAGTGCATGAGTAAGTGGGATAACATAGAACTATTATGAATGGGTTATCAATAGGCAGCATGGACACATTGGGATAAATGGGCTGTTTCCATGCTGTATCTTTATACTAAACAATCCCTTTGCTTGCCATTATGCCCAAATCATGAATCCATAATTATCTGATTTGAAGGCAAAAGTTCCCCACAGCCTTGGATTGACACCTGAATGTGTGAAATGTATGCAAGCTTAAAATATAGTAGATTTGCTGAAACATTGGTAATTTCAAACTCCATTCCAGACAATTTTCAAGTAAAAGTTCAATTAATAATGGGTGTGTTTAGTATAGCTATGGAATGCTGGTGATTTGAAGTCAAGTTGTGTTGCTGTGGCACTGTGATGGCAGTGTATAGAGTTTGCTTTTTAAAGGCAGTTCACTTGTGCTGCAATATGTTTCAAGGAAAGTAGATACAGGGGATTAAAAGTTTACAATCATTAAATATGTGTGCATGGAACTAAAGAATGAAAACCAAAAAAATGGTCAGTTGACCATTTTGAGAATTAGATGCTAGATGGCAGCTAATTGAGGATAAGTATTGCTATTCTGATCTGGGAAAGCACTTGAGCCAAATAATATTAATGGATTTAAGTTAATGAAGTGATATTACTTAGATTAGAGCAGTAAACCTGACCATTCAGTACATCACCTGAAAATCTACTAAATTAGTTTCACTTTAAACTGAAACAATCCAAATTAAACTAGAAATGATTTACAAGGATGTTATCAGAGGGTTTGAGTTATAAGGATAAGTTGGGTCTTTTTTAACCTGGAGTATAGGAAGCTGAAGGGACCTTTCAGAGGTTTTTTTTAAATTATGAGGAGCTAAGGTGAATAGCCACAATATCTTCCTCAGAGTAGCGGAGTCTGAAACAAAGCACATAGTTTTAATGTGAGGAGAAAATATTTAAAAGAAGTCCGAGAGGCAAGTTTTTCACACAGTGATCACCTGTATATTAATTCTATCCTGCATTCTAGGGACAATTTGTAGAAGCCAATTAATCTTCAAACCTGCACGTCTTTGGAATGCAGGAGGAAACCGGAGCACCCGGAGAAACTCCATGTGGTCACAGGGAAAACGTAGAAACTCCGTGCAGACAGCACTCATATTTAGGATTGATCTTGGGTCTCTGGCGCTGTAAAGCAGCAACCCTACTGCTGCGCTACTCTACTGCCCTTACAGGCAGCCGAGTGAGGAACACGAGGAACCCGCTCCCTGGCCCACAATGTCCGATGCCAAAACCAACTCTTATTTGCCTGCACATAATCTATACCCCTCCATTTCCTGCATATCCAGTGACTTTTGCACTTAAATGCCACTATTGTATCTGTCTCCACCACCATCCCCGACAATGCGTCCCTTTGTGTGTGGAGGTGAGGGGAGTAAAATGAGAGCTGGCAAGTGGTAGATGGATTCAGGTAAAGAGGGATGGATTGCTGAATGTAGTCAGGTGGGGGACAAAGAGGTGGCGATAATAACAGGCTGGGACGTTGAAGTAACTAGGGACTCAGAATGAAGCAAAATGGGAAAATAAGTGTGGAAACAAGGTTATTGAAGACTCAGCTACCAATTGTTGAACAGAGAAATTGGTCATGAGTCTATGGAACTTACTTCCTCAAAGCATGGTGGAAGCAGAGTTTTTATTATTTTTGTGGCAGAGGAAATAGTCTCTGAATAAGCAAATAGACGGAAGGTTGCTGGGCTTGGGCAGAGACCTTCTCTTATTAAATGACCACATAGACACGAGAGGAAACGGATTAGTCCTGCTATAAATTCATATGTTTATTTGAAACACAGTAGACCAGAGTTCAGTTGGGCATCACCTGGGTCTGAGCACTGAGGAAAGTGGAAGGTTGTGGAGGGAATGGTGCATGGGGCTAAGGATGTAGGGGGGTGCCATCGTGTATGGCTGCCTGCCAGCAGCTGTTAGTCTTTTCACTCTTTTTTATTTTTAGTTAGTTAAAAGTGTTTGTTTTTGGAGGTCTTTTAGTCTTTTTATGTGGGGGGTGGGGGGGGAGGGGGAAGGGGAAACTATCTTTCTACCTGGTCGGAGACGCGGAGTACCTACCTGGTCGGAGACGCGGCTTTTCTCCGAGCCGTGTTTTCGCCCCATCCTCACGGCCTACAGTCCTGGCAGGAAACGCAGTCTGGAGCGGCGTTTCCTGCCGGGACTGGACAGGACTTCAGCTTTGGCGGCGGCACAGCGCTGGGGCGCCATCATGGAGCGGGCGATGCCTTGCTTGGGTCGCCGTGCGGTGGGCTCCGCAGGGCTGGGACCGCCGACTCCAACATCGCGGAGCTGTGATCTGCGGTCTGTGGAGCTTTCAGCCGCGGGCGGCGCTGAGCTTTAAAAACCGCGGAGCATGGGATCTCACACCGAGATCGCCAGAGTCGGAGCTCCGACCGGCGCAGCCCGTGGACTTCAGGAGCTGTGAACTCCAGGGAGGAAGCAGCCACTCCAGACACTCCGGGGAGCTGAGAGTGTTCACCAAACGCCAGAGCTTCATCATCCGGCGAGAGGGCTTGAAGCATCGGGCTGCTGTAGGCCCGACTATGGGTGAACTGGGTTAGGGGACTGGAATTTGCTGACCCCCCACAGTGGGAACCATTGTGGGGGGATGTTTTTATGTTTGCTGTTAAATTCTTTGATGTTGTGTCTTATCTTTATTTGTGTGCTGCAATGGCAAGTCAAATTTCACTACACCAATTGGTGTATGTGATAATAAATGTCTTTGCCCTTTGTCCTTTGGATGGTGAACATGATATATATGGGCACATAGTGTGTGAAATTTGGTGACGGTCAATCTGGATAGGTATATGGACGTGAAGGGAATGGAGGGGTATGGTCTGTTGACTGTCTTATGAAGAAAGACTGGATAGACTCGGTTTATACTCTCTGGAATTTAGGAGATTAAGAGGGGATCTTATAGAAACTTACAAAATTCTTAAGGGGTTGGACAGGCTAGATGCAGGAAGATTGTTCCCGATGTTGGGGAAGTCCAGGACAAGGGGTCACAGCTTAAGGATAAGGGGGAAATCCTTTAAGACCGAGATGAGAAAGACTTTCTTCACACAGAGAGTGGTGAGTCTCTGGAACTCTCTGCCACAGAGGGTAGTTGAGGCCAGTTCATTGGCTATATTTAAGAGTGAGTTGGATGTGGCCCTTGTGGCTAAGGGGATCAGAGGGTATGGAGAGAAGGCAGGTACGGGATACTGAGTTGGATGATCAGCCATGATCATATTGAATGGCGGTGCAGGCTCGAAGGGCTGAATGGCCTACTCCTGCACCTAATTTCTATGTTTCTATGTTTCTATGTTTCTATGCAGGTAGATGGGACTAGGGGAAAACAAATGGTCGGCACGGACAGGAAGGGCCGAGAGGGCCTGTTTCCGTGCTGTAATTGTTATATGGTTATATGGTAAATGGTAGGGAATTGAGGAATGCTGTGGAATAGAGGGATCTAGGAATAACTGTGCATAGTTCCCTGAAGTTGGAATCGCATGTAGATAGGGTGGTAAGAAAGCCTTTGGTGTGCTGGCCTTTATAAATCAGAGCATTGAATATAGGAGTAGGGAAGTAATGTTAAAATTGTACAAGGCATTGGTAAGACCAATTCTGGAGTATGGTGTACAATTTTGGTCGCCTAGTTATAGGAAGGATGTCAACAAAATAGAGAGAGTACAGAGGAGATTTACTAGAATGTTGCCAGGGTTCCAGAAACAATGTTACAGAGAAAGGTTGAACATGTTAGGTCTTTATTCTTTGGAGCGCAGAAGGTTAAGGGGGGACTTGATTGAGGTCTTTAAAATGATGAAAGGGATAGACAGAGTTAACGTGGATACGTTTTTCCCATTGAGGGTAGGGAAGATTCAAACAAGAGGGCATGACATGAGAATTAAGGGACAGAAGTTGCGGGATAACGTGTGAGGGGGAACTTCTTTACTCAGAGGGTGGTGGCTGTGTGGAATGAGCTTCCAGCAGAAGTGGTGGAGGCAGGATCGCTGTTAAAATTTAAGAGTAAAGTGGATAGGTATATGGACGTGAAGGGAATGGAGGGGCCATGGTCTGAGTGTAGGTAGATGGGACTAAGGGAAAAAAAAATGGTCGGCACGGACTGGAAGGGCCGAGAGGGCCTGTTTCCGTGCTGTAATTGTTATATGGTTATATGGTTATTTAGGTAGGCCAGAGTCTAGACTGTGGAATTTTATTCGGTTGCAGTTTGAGTGGTCAACAAGGAAGGTGGTGGTGACCATTTTAACTCCAACAATATAATTGAAGTGAAAATTCATAAATAGAAATTTCAACAATAGTATTGTGAGTTAGGAGCAGAGATAAAAGATATATCGAAGGTGAAGGGGGAAAGATTAAGGTGAGGGTAGGGGGTAAGATTTAATAGGAACCTGAGGGGTAACCTTTACACACAAAGGGTGGTCAGCGTATGGAACAAGCTGTCGGAGGAGGCAGTTGAGGCAGGTACTATCGCATCATGTAAGAAACTTTCAGACAGGTACATGGATAGGATAGGTTTAGAGGGATTTGGGACATACGCAAGCAGTAGATGGGACATGTTGGCTGGTGTGGGCAAGTTGGGCCGAAGGGCCTGTTTCCACGCTGTAAGATTCTATGACTGTATGACTATCTCCTTGGTGCAAAACCAAGCTGGAGAATGAGGTTACTTCAGGTAGCGCAGAAAAAAACAAATCTAACTGTGTTAGAATGTAGTTTCATGAGAATGGTGTAGCCCAGTGCTTCACCGGATTCCTCTGGTGTAATGAGCTGCAGATATCAGCTTTGTTTCCCCCATATGCTTCTGCCAAATGGCAGTTAAGTCTGTGTCAGTGGTGGATACTTCCATTGATGCTTTTGGTCCTGCTGGAGTGACCAGGAATGACTATGTAATACTTCAGTGTAGGTTTCAGACACCAGATGGTGCTAAATGCCACTTGCAATAGTTTCAATTCCAGACTAAAAATATCAAAATAAACCATTTTTAGAATTGTTCTTATCTCTTATGACTTGACATGTCATAAAGGAGAAATTAAAAGTATAATAAATTACTTCTACGTGAAACACCCTTCCTGGCCAGAAAAGAATGAGGGCAATGAGTTAATGACTTAAACCCCTGTCTCACTGTGCGAGTTGGCCCACGAGTGACCCCGAGTTTTCACTCGTGGTGATCACGTAGCGGGAACGTCGGAACTCGCACGAGCAATTATCGACTCGTGGCGCTAACGGCAGGTACTCGGGAAACTTGTTAACTCGTGAAAAAAATCAAACATGTTTGATTTTTTCCACGAGTCAAATTAACTGTTCAAGTGTAAAATGGAAACATTTTAACTCGTTGTAATAACGTAGTGGCCCCGTGCGTTTATCTTAGTGTCTCGTGAGTGTACCGTGGGAACTTTAATAATCTGTTCTTTTGCTCGTAAGACTGAACCAAAGATAGACACAAAATGCTGGAGTTTATAACTCAGCGGACCAGGCAGCATCTCTGGAGAGAAGGAATAGAGTCGAGACCCTTCTTCAGACTTTCCTTCGCTCCAGAGATGCAGCCTGTCCCGCAGAGTTACTCCAGCATTTCGTGTCTATCTTCGGCCTTTCTGCCACTTGTCCCGTGGCTTCACTCTGTCTCAATGAACGGCTTAAAGACCTGCCGTAGGGGCAAGTCTGGGGTGGTGGGTGGGATGTGTCCACGTGTGATGCTCCATCCACCCCCCCGGGGCCGAGAGTGTGGGATTGGGAAGGAACTGCAGATGCTGGTTCACACCGGAGATAGACACACACAAATGCTGGAGTAACTCGGCGGGACAGGCAGCATCTCTGGAGCGAAGGAATGGGTGGCATTTCGGGTAAGTCTGAAGAAGGGTCTCGACTCTATTCCTTCTCTCCAGAGATGCTGCCTGGTCCGCTGAGTTGTGTGTGTGTGTCTCTCTCCCTCTCTGTCTATCTGTGTGTATCTGTGTGTGTGTCTGCTGTCGGGTCCCGGTGGCCGCTCAAAGTCACCCGAGCTGCTTGATTCCTCTGAAGTGGTGGCCAGCTGCTGTCTGTGTGTGTGTGTGTGTGTGTGTCTCTCTCCCTCTCTGTCTATCTGTGTGTGTGTGTGTGTGTGTGTGTACTGTCGGGTCCCGGTGGCCGCTCAAAGTCACCCGAGCTGCTTAATTCCTCTGAAGTGGTGGCCAGCTGCTGTCTGTGTGTATCTCTGTGTGTGTGTGTGTGTGTGTGTGTGTGTGTGTGTCTCTCTCCCTCTCTGTCTATCTGTGTGTATCTGTGTGTGTGCCTGATGTCGGGTCCCGGTGGCCGCTCAAAGTCATCCGAGCTGCCTCATTCCTCTGAAGTGGTGACCAGCTGCTGTCTGTGTGTATCTCTCTCTCTGTGTGTGTGTGTGTGTGTGTGTGTGTGTGTGTGTGTGTGTGTCTCTCTCTCTCTCCCTCTCTGTCTATCTGTGTGTGTGTGTGTGTGTGTGTGTGTGTGTACTGTCGGGTCCCTGCGGCCTCTCAGGTCACCCGAGCTGCTTAATTCCTCTGAAGTGGTGGCCAGCTGCTGTCTGTGTGTATCTCTCTCTCTCTCTCTCTCTCGCTGTTGTGTGTGTGTGTGTGTGTGTGTGTGTGTGTCTCTCTCTCTCTCCCTCTCTGTCTATCTGTGTGTATCTGTGTGTGTGCCTGATGTCGGGTCCCGGTGGCCGCTCAAAGTCATCCGAGCTGCCTCATTCCTCTGAAGTGGTGACCAGCTGCTGTCTGTGTGTATCTCTCTCTCTCTCTCTGTGTGTGTGTGTGTGTGTGTGTGTGTGTGTGTGTCTCTCTCTCTCCCTCTCTGTCTATCTGTGTGTGTGTGTGTGTGTGTGTGTGTGTGTGTACTGTCGGGTCCCTGCGGCCGCTCAGTCACCCGAGCTGCTTAATTCCTCTGAAGTGGTGGCCAGCTGCTGTCTGTGTGTATCTCTCTCTCTCTGTGTGTGTGTGTGTGTGTGTGTGTGTGTGTGCGTCTGCTGTCGGGTCCCAACGGCCGCTCAATGTCAGTCACCCGGGCTGCTTCCTTTTTTAAAATTATTTAAAATAGAGATCCATTGCAAAAAAGTATTTAAAAAACATAAAAAAACAAGAAATGCTTGGTAGAATGCGCATTTTCCCATTGTAGGTCATATCAATAGATGCGGCCGCGCTGAAATAACTCAAAACCACAGGATGGAGATGTATTTTAACATTGTTGCTTTATTAAACCATACCTTCATTCACGGTTGGCTCAAGAGTAACGGGAGAGGAACTTGCTAACTCGGGAGAGGAACTTGCAACATCGCAGCAATTACATACCCGTGGGAACTCGGCCACACACTTGATTCATACACTTGCAGTCTCGTGCGCAGCCACGAGTTCTATCACTCGGGGTACCTCGTGGGTCAACTCGCACAGTGAGACAGGGGCATCAATAATATTTGGCATCTACCCATGCACTGACAATTTTCCATGTAATGTGGGATCATCACCTATGATCAACTGTTGTTGAGTTGGCCTGTGGGACATCTTATTGATCACCATTCCTTATCCTGAAAGGCAATAACAAAGTGTTTTGGCATTGTTGGTGACTCGGAGCTACTACTAGATGATGGAGGACTATGATAGCTCTAACCATGAGGTAGTAGTGATGTTTACGAGGAGTCTGGAGATTAATTTAATGAAAGGGAGAAACTTCTGAAAACAAAACATTGCACTGATTAGAAGTTTAGAAGAATTAATACATGGACTGCATCTGTACTGTCTGAGATAAAGTTGTGTAAACATTTAGACTTGACTATATGGAGAGCATTGTAGTGACAGATTGCTGCAGCGTTAGTTTGAAAACTGCAAGTGGTAAACTAAAAGAAAATCTGCTTTCAAGAAGAGGAAGAACTTACATTTGTATCTAATCTCCCAGAATTTAGGAAAGGGATAGGTTACTATGGTGTATTGGCTTGACCCAAGGAGTTGACCATTCCTTTCCCTCTACTGATGCTGCCTGACTTTCTTCCACAGTTTGTTTTTTAATGCTCCAGATTCCAGCATTTGTAATCTCCTGTGTCTCTATCTACCATTAAGTTTAATTGCAGTCCCTGTTCATTCAAGAATCGGCTTTTGCTCAGCTGGTTGCATTCTTGTCTCATGAGCCAATGGCTTTGAGTGGAAGCCCTAAGCAGAGACTAGATCATAAATTGTTTGGTACATAGTGTGAGAGTACGCCACTACTATAGTCCTCAAGATGAGTTACATCGAGACCTCATTTGGTGGGTAAAAGACAACAATAGAACCCATTGGAAGGAAATAGAGAATTTAAAAATACCAAATCAGGGCAGGAGAAGCAATATAAACTGGAGGTGGGAGAGGGAACAAAATACTGGAGAGGAAGGAAAACAAATGGTGCAAGAAACGAGAGTTTAGGTCAACAAATAACATATAACGCCAGAGAACTTTTAGTGCAGCAAATGGTTATGCTCAGCTGGTGTTGCAGTGGGATGTAAAGACCATATTGCTTACTGGGGTCTTACAAATTTTATTTATACCTGATACCTAAACATCGTGTAAATGAGCGGGGGCTTAGAAAATGTGCTGCTTGTGACTGAAGTCGAGGGAAAATATTGCATGAACTGTGTCACATAATTGCAGTGTGACTTATTGTTTTATAATTGAATGCCATATGATCAGATCTCTAGATCAGCATTCTGTCAGTGGTTAAGAATCCGTTTATATTCTGTAATTGAACTCACTCGAACTGTACTTGAATTGTGATTAAATCAATGGGATTGATGGAGAGGAAGATTGGACCAGCGGTTGTGGGGGAATCAGAAGGATTCAAGGGGTTTCAGGTTGAGTTGAGTTCGGAGGGTTGTAAAATGGCAGGTTGGATATTGCGTGTGATTGGGAATTTGAGATTGGATAAACGACCTTGAAAATGGTGGGAGCAGGAAGGGGGATGGTTGATGTAGGGTGCAGTACGTGTGAGGGAGGCCAGAAAGGTGAGTAACTAGGGGACTTCAAGGATTCTCATTCCATTCTGTGCAGACCATGTTATCCCAGCATAATTTAGTTATGCTAGCTGTAAGGGTTATATTATTCACATTTCCTGGAAAGGAACATTGCACAAGAAATTATGCAATCTGTGTGCCACAAGGTTTTAGTTTAGTTTAGTTTAGAGCGGAAACAGGCCCTTTGGCCCACCAGGTCCGCGCCGACCAGCAATCCACGTTTATTTACACTATCCAACACCCACTAGGAACAGAAGATCTCAGAGAAAACCCATGCAGGTCACGGGGAGAACATACTAACTCCATACAGACCGCACCCGTGTTCGGGATCGTACCTGGGTCTCCAGCGCTGCATTCACTGTAAGGCAGCAACTTTACCGCTGTGCCTCCTTCCAGAAGTGTTTTGTGGCATTTTTGCATTGCTGCAAAATGACCTGGAATTGTAAATACGGTGTTTAACTCCAGAAGAACAAACACTTACACTTATATAACTCTGAAAACAGTAATACACAGTTGATATTTGAGGCCAACATGTTTTGGGTTTGGACGGGCAAGTTTAATGTTTCCTTCTAAAAACAGCCTGTCTCCCTGAATCTGGCTTTCTGGAACAGAATTCAATGAATAGAATTCTATCTACTTTTTTTGTATTATTTATTATTATTATCATTTGCTTGTGCTAAGTTACAAGATTGTGTTAATGTGTTAATGTTTTTGTCAGAAGTTGTATTTATTCATCATGTTTTTGTTGAAAGTGTGTTTTTTATTTGACGTTTCTCATTACAGTAAATCGTGGAGAAACATTGCATGACGGATGTCAAATAATTGTAACCTAATTAAATGTTATGGTCAAATCTCCTGAGCTGCATTGGGTATCTCTCTTAGCAGCACATGGTTGTGCTTAAACCGAGCAAACATTTGCAGATTGCCCAGCTTTCATTGGTTATCCCCTCCAAATTAAATCTGGTTCCACATCCAGTAGATAGGCCTATATGTAGATTTACAATATAAAATGTGGACAAGCCAGGGATATTTTTTTAAAGAATTGTAATTTAGCTCTTTAGTTAGAAGTATCTTTTACAAAAAACATGTATTTCAGAAGATTTAACATCGGGGAAACAGTCATTTGTATTTCTTTTAGATAGAAGATCAGCTATGATCTTGTTGAACTGCTGAATGGATTCAAGGATCAACTGGCTTACTCCACTCCTTTTTCTCTGTTCCTATTCACAGCTTATATTGATGTGGTGTCTGAGCACCCTCTTGGACTTTTATCATTTCAGCCTATCAACATAGCCTTCTGTACATTTCTCCCCAAGTTATTTTCCATTTTTCAGTGGCACTGAGTTCCACATCCTAACTATCCAAGAAGTAAAGAAACTTTTTTCTAACCGGATTGATGTGTTTATGTACTGTGGTTTTGCACTCCCACAAACAGAAGTATCTTCACTACATCTGCACCTTATAATTATAACTTTATCAGATCAATCTGTCTTTTTCTCTTCTGGGTTCATTGAATAATTTCTGGAAACGAACAATGGACACTGGGAGCTTGAGTTGGGAACTGTCTTTACCCTGAATGGCAGGATCATAGACACCTCGGAAACAGCCCTTTCAGCCCAACCTGTCAATGCCGGTAAAGTTGCCCAACTGAGCAAGTCCCATTAGATTGAACCTGGCCCATATTCTTCCAAACCGTCCCATACTTGCCAAAGTCTCTTTTAAATATCTTAATTGTACCCACCTCTACCATTTCCTCTGGCAGCTTATTCCATGTACACCCCACCCTCTGTGTGAAAACTTTGCCCTCAGGTCCCTTTTAAATTATTGCCCTCTCACCTTAAACCCATGCCCTCTTGTTTTAGGCTCCATCCACGGGGAGGTTCACCTCAAGCATGCTCTTCATGATTTCATATGCCTCGATGAGGTTACCCCTCAGCCTCCTAAAGAAAAGACAATCCAGCTTATTTAGCCTCCCCTAATAACTTGAATCCTTCAGTAAGATCTTTGTAAACTGCTTTTTCACCTTTTCTAATGTTATAACGTTGTTCTGATAGAAACAGAGAATATAGAAACATAGAAAATAGGTGCAGGAGGAGGCCATTCGGCCCTTTGTGCCAGCACTGCCATTCATTGTGATCATGGCTGATCATCCACAATCAGTAACCCGTGCCTGCCTTCTCCCCATACCCCTTGATTCCACTAGCCCCAAGAGCTCTATCTAACTCTGAATTGGCCTGCACTACCTTCTGTGGCAGAGAATTCCACAAATTCACAACTCTCTGGGTGAAAAAGTATTTTCTCATCTCAATTTTAAATGGCCTCCCCTTTATTCTTAGATCTGGCCCCTGGTTCTGGATGCCCCTAACAGATAATAGGTTGATATAGGTTAGGGGTTTTGATAGGCAGATGGTGGACGAAGGTCGGAGATTAAGACAGAAGGCGTGGGGCAAAAGGATTGAAAAGTTACAAATTGTGAAGTTAGAGGAAGGAATGTAGTTGGAAGGGGAGGGGTTGTAAGCTATCCAATCAAAATTTGAGGTGCTGTTCCTCCTGAGGTACAACCTGACCCGCTGAGTTACTCCAGCACTTTGTCTTTTTAACATGTGCGTACATGTCCTTTGTATAGCTGAAAGACTATAGCTGGTGAGACTAAGTGGGAAGAGCTGTGGAATGGGTTTGTAAGTAGATGGCTTTTTGATGGCACGTTTGGTCGTGAAGGACTGGCCTCAATAAAGTACTGAGATGGATTTGCATACCCTGACCTAGATGAAGCTGACATGTTGTTTAGTTTTTTTAGTTTAGAGATGCAGTGTGGAAACATGCGCACCGAGTCCATGCCGACCAGCGATCCCCGCACACTTAACACTATCCTACACACACTAGGGAGGAAACCCACACGGGTCACGGGGAGGGGAGAACGTACAAACTCTGTATACAGACAAGCATCTGTGCCACTCTGCTCAGGCGGGTTGTGTCTCCTCAAGATCAGATCAATTAGTCAGGTTCCAGTCTGAAGATCATTTCACCATGTGGTCTGAACATCAGGCTTGTTGAGTCATGGGATAACGATCAGTTCTGACGTCATAAACCACAGATACATGAGAAGCAACTTTATTTGGTTTTGAGCACAGCATCTCAACAGTCCGATTGACCATATTCTACATCCTGCTGGAGCGAGGCAGTATTATTACTGATGTAGGCCGTAAGACCACAGGGCAGGGGAACTAATTACATGAAATAGATACAAAATGCTGGAGTAACTCAGCAGGACAGGCAGCATCTCTGGAGAGAAGGAATGGGTGACGTTTCGGATCAAGACCCTTCTTGAGAACAAACTTACGTCCCAAAAAGTAAATTGATGCAGCAAACACTCCAAAACAGACGCCCATAAAAGTCACAAAGAAATATGGGACAGGAAAATAACAGTGATTGAATAGAGAGTGAATGCAAAGAAGTGTTAGCTTCTTCCACTGGCATAGAACTGCTTGTTGCATCCGAGGCATGCAACAGTAGAAAAGGAATGTATACTCTCCAAGTTTAGTACCGATGCCAAGCTGATTGCCTCTGGTTTCTTTTTTGAATTCTTCAAGTATCATAGAAAATCGCAGCAAATTATAGATTCAGACACACAGGAAAGAAAGGCGTGCATTTATATGACTCACTTTGAACACCCCATCTAAACTGCAAGATAAATGGCAAAAAATTGTGATTGAATTGCAGACAAAACCAGTGTAAAACTACAGAAAATAATTTCTGACTTCTTATTAATAGTGATAATTTGCAAAACTCAGTAAATATATTTTGTCCTGGAGGAAATTATATTAAACCATGTAAATACCCTTTGTACATTATTTAACCAAAACATTTAGCCTCTTCAATAATGTATTTGAATTCAGTACTTTTGGCCTGATGGTACTACAGTCGCAGTCACAAAGGTCGACGTCAGACGATCCTTCGGGGGGGTGAACCCTCGGAAATGGCCTGGACCTGATGGTATACCCGGTCGAATTCTCAAGACCTGTGCAGACCAACTGGCGGGGAGTTTTTACGGACATTTTCAACCGCTCACGTCTGAGGTACCCACTTGCTTTAAGAGGGCATCAATAATAATGGTGCCCAAGAAGAGTAAGGTGACGTGCCTCAATGACTATCGACCAGTGGCACTAACGTCTGTGGTTGATGATAAACAATAATGCTGGAGAAACTCAGGGGTGAGGTAGCATCTATAGAGCAAAGGAAATAGGCAACGTTTTGGGTCGAAACCCTTCTTCTGTGACACTGTCTGTGGTGATGAAGTGCTTTGAGAGGTTGGTTATGGTGCACATCAACCCTACCTTGACAAGAACGTCGACCACTACAGTTTGCATACCGCCACAACATGTCAATGTTGTGCCGCCACAAAAACCGCCACAACTCCCTCAGCCCTCGGGCCCTGGCATTCCCACTATCTCTATCTCCCTCCCCACCCTAGTCGCACTAGCTTCTCATTTTCACACCACAAACAGCTTACAATGGCTTGTTCCTTTGTCATCAATACTTTTTTGCATATCTTCAATTCATTGTTCTTTATCTCTCCACATCACCACATCTCTATATCTCTCGTTTCCCTGATCCCTGACCAGTCTGAAGAAGGGTCTCGACCCGAAACGTCGCCTATCTCCTTCGCTCCTTAGATGCTGCTGCACCCGCTGAGTTTCTCAGCTTTTTGTGTACCCTCGATTCTCCAGCATCTGCAGTTCCTTCTTTAACACTATGTCAACGGAGGATGCAATTTCACTGGTTCTCCACTCCGCATTGGACCATTTGGACAATAAAAACGCTTACATCAGGCTGTTGTTTATAGACTACAACTCAGCGTTTAATACCATCATCTCCTCCAAGCTGGTTACCAAGCTTCACGGAACTGGGTCTCTGCACATCCCTCTGAGATTTGGATCCTCGACTTCCTCATCCACGGACCACAGTCTGTTCGAATTGGCGGAAACACATCATCCTCAGTAAACAATTAGCATGGAAGCACCTCAAGGCCGCGTGTCAGCCCCCTGCTTTACTCACTCTATACCCATGATTGCGTAGCCGGTCATAGTGCGAACTCCATCATCAAGTTCGCCAACGACACCATTGTTGGACGAATCACAGATGGAAACGAGTCAGAGTATTGAAGTGAGATCGACCGACTGACCCAAATGGTGCCAACAACAACAACCTGGCTCTCAACATCAGTAAGACCAAGGAACTGATTGTGGACTGTGGAAGGGGAAGGATGAGGACCCACAGTCCTGTTCACATCAATGTGATGATGGTGGAGAGGGTCAAAAACTTCAAATTCCTGGGCCGTGGCATATATCCGAAGATCTTTTGGACCCAACACACCGATGCAATTATAAAGAAGGCACATCAGCAATACTTCCTGAGAAGATTACGAGGATTTGGCATGTCGTAGAGGATTCTCCTAAACCTCTATCGGTGCACAGTAGAGAGTGCATCCTAACTGTTTGCATCGTGGCCTGGTTTGGCAACTGGAACGTCCAGGAGCGAAAAAGATACTTACAAAAAGTTGTGACCACTGCCCAGTCACATCACCGGCTTTGACTTCCCCACCGTCAATGGGATCTATCGTAGTCGCTGCCAATCAAAATAAAAAGGCAGCCAAAATCATCAAAGACCCACACCATCTTGGCCACACAGTCATTTCACCATTTGCCATCAGGAAGAAGGGTTCAGGTGCCTGAAAATGGTAACATCCAGGTTCAGGAACAGCTTCTTCCCTACAGCCATCAGGCTGTCAAACACAACAATGTATAAGCTCTGAGCTCTGAACAGCAAAGGACGATATTATTATTGAAGGTAGACAAAGATGTTGGAGAAACTCAGCGGGGTGAGGCAGCATCTATGGCAGCGAGGAATAGGTGATGTTTTTCAGGTTGAGACCCTTCTTCAGACTGATGTGGGGGGGGGGGGGGAAGAAGAAAGGAAGAGGCAGAGACAGAGGCTGTGGGAGAGCTGGGAAGAGGAAGGGAAGGAGGGAGAAAGCAAGGACTACCTGAAATTGGAGAAGTCAATGTTCATACTGCTGGGGTGTAAACTACCCAAGCGAAATATGAGGTGCTGTTCCTCCAATTTGCACTGGGACTCACTCTGGCCGTGGAGGAGGCCCAGGACAGAAAGTTTGGATTGCATTATATTTGTTATTTATCGAACTTTTTCTTTTTTTTCTCTTCCCCCATTATGTACTATGTTTACATATTCACATATTCTATTGTGCTGCAGCAAGTAAGAGTTTCATTGTCCTATCCGGGACATATGACAATAAAACACTCTTGACTTGTACTTTTACCCCTTATTTCTATTTCAAGACAAGAACACTATTTCTGGAGTTAATATGCCTGGCCTGCTTTTATACTTCATTTAGCACAATTAGCACATCATACGGAGCACAGGGACCAGCGGTAACAGACCAAGGGCATTTATCTGAAACCCATATTTACGTAAGTCAATTAAGCACATGCTTGTTAAGAGTGTGTCAAGAGACACACAAGACCCAGTTTAGAAATGGGCAATGAACTCTTGCTAAATTGGAATCGAAGGTTATCTGATCACGCTGTTGTAATGTTACATTCAAATGAAGAGGTAAACACTATTTTACAGGTCGCGGGGTGATGGGATAACATGTGCGCTCATGCAGCTCAGCTTTCTGCGCTTCATAAAGATTAGAATTATTGAGGATCCCTGTTGTTTTATTTTGCTATAATGGTTTTTTTTTCAACTTTTAACGTGGTAAACATTGCCTGCAAATAAATTCATACCATGAGGAGCAGCAAAGTGATCTGTGCTCTGCTGAATGTACATGCTGTCCGTCTTTTAAGATAGATATTTGATTTTTGCTTTTAGTACAGGCATTTTAGGTAGGACTAGGTATACTTAAACATTGTTTCAGTTTTTCTATGACACCATGTCTCAATGGTACACCATTTGAGTTGTTAGAGAGCTTATTAATATGTATAGTGACCAACTGATTTGAGCAATAGTCAAGAAAGACCCCTTTACTTCAAAGGGTCACTAAAGAGCAGATAACAGAAGGCTATGTGGGAAGAATCACATTAAGGATGTTTTGTGTTTGCCCCAGCAGTATTCGCCTGAAAATGTGGCTGGGCCAGGAGAAGATCTTGATCCCACGGAAATCAATCTTCCAGGATGTGACTGCTTAACCGCTTCCTGTGAGGCGGATACATGCACTTGCCTGCAAAGCTTCAAAGGAGCTTATGATGAAAGCATGTGCCTTGTGGACCTTAAAGATAAGACAAGCTACTCCAGGCCAGTTTTTGAGTGTAACATCATGTGTAAATGCAGTGAGGCCTGTAAGAAACAGACTTGTCCAAAACGGTCTTTGTCTTTAAACTGCAGGTGTTCAGAACGTTAATGAAAGGATGGGGCCTTTGGACACAAGAACCAATTACGAAAGGGAGATTTGTTTGCGAGTATGGGGGTGAAATCATTGGTTTTCTGGAAGCCAGCAGGCGGATCCAGTGCCAGAACACTGGCGACATGAACTATATCATCGCATTGAGAGAACACCTGAGTACTGGAGAAATACTGCAGATTTTTGTTGACCCTACCCCACACTGGAACATTGGCCGTTTTCTCAACCATTCTTGTGATCCCAATCTCTACATGGTTCCTGTTCGTGTTAACTCCATGATTCCAAGATTGGCCCTTTTTGCAGCTCGTGATATTGCAGCAGAGGAGGAGCTGTCGTATGACTATTCTGGAAGGTTCAATAGTCTTGTGAAGGAAGACAGAACTGAGGAAGTGACTGGTGGACAGACTCCTTCCCTTAAGCCATGTTATTGTGGTGCACGGACATGTAATGGCTCTCTGCCCTTTGATAGCTCACTCTATAATCTCAAGGACAAGTTAACTGTCACTTAGCTTTGGTTATTGTACACTTTTAGCTTTTGATTCAGTTCATTTGAGTTTGCAATTAATACTTGCTGGTGCTGTAGTATTGTATGCGTTAGCGATTTACATTTGTAATATACACATGTGAAAACAAAGTGTTGGGTTATTTATGATTTATCACAGTCATGTGCACTTACTTTAAAGCAAGAACATCACAATGTTGTCTCAAATTACATTTTTCAGTGGTCATTTTTCCTATTTTCCTTAAATTTATAGATCCATTTGATTGGAGAATTGGAGACATTTGTCCAAACCTGAGAGAATATTTGCTTAATTTTGCTCATATCAAGCATCTAATTAAATTGTGTGGCAGAACTGATTTTCTCTCACCTGTATTATTTTCATAGTGGACCACCAGGGGCACCGGGGAGATGGCCGCCCTGCCGGTAGTCTGTTCATTTTTCCATTCTTTTGTTATTTTTTAGTGTGTTAAAAGTTTGTTTGAATGTTCTTCGGTTTGTTTTATGTGGGGGAGGGGGGAGGGGGGAGGGGATCAGGGAAAACTTTTTTTTCAAGTTCTCACATTGCCAGAGATGTGATTATTTTTCGGAACGCATTCTCCGGCGCGCTCTGCGGCCTTCCATCGCTGGAGCTGGAGGCCTCGGACTGTCTTGAGCCCCACCGTGGGGCGCAGACTTAACATCGGAGCTGATCCCTTGCCTGGGACCTCCCACCGCGGACTTTACCATCAAGGGCTCGCAATCTTTGGGAGAGACTAGTCGGGAGCTAGCCCCAACGCGAGGTTCGACCAGCCCAGCGCGAGGTTCGATCGCCCGGCGCGGGGGAGTTGACATCCCCCCCCCCCGATACGGGAGCGGATCGCCTCGACGCGGAGGGCCCGAAATGCCGCCGGCTACGGGAGTCAAGATCGTCCCGTCAACGGGGGCTCGAGGCCCACGACCGAGGAAGAGCTAAGGGAAAGGACGAACTTTATTTCGCCTTCCGTTACAGTGATGAATGTATAGGAGTCACTGTGGTGGATGTTCATGTTAAAATGTGTTTTTGAGTGATCTGTTGCTTTCAATTGTATGACTAACCTGGCCAATGAAATTCCTCGTATGTTGCAAAACATACTTAGCGAATAAAGTGTGATTCTGATTCTGATAAATGGTTTCATGGTGAATCATCACACTGGGCATTATGGGACACACTGTATGCTGGTCATGTAAGCTGTTACAGAAGGGATTAAGGCAATAGCTGGACATCAAAGACATCCAACACTTAGCTGTCTTAATCATTGTTGTCAAAGACACCTTGCACCATGCAGTTGGAGGTGTGGAAGATCACATCTCTAATTTATAAAATTAATGGGCAACATGTTCATCATGGGATTCCAGTACCCATCTTGCGCGGGGTCTACACGTAAAATGTATCCTTTTGTTGATAAAATGTTAAATCAACTGTATGTTTTTTTTAATTCCTTTGAGTTGTCAACTACTTGGTTAGTGAATGCTATATATTGTTAAGTACACACTGGAATATATTTACTAACCACTTGAGTGTGGTAAGGCACTTGCTACTTGATTTAATGCGTGTGGTTAAAGTAGCATTGTCAAGGCTGTATCTGTGGCTACTCAATTTCCATTGAAGCATGATTGTCCAGGATTTCTCTGCGATTCTTTCTCTGATAAATTATAAATAGATCTCGCTGCAAACCCACTTGTGAACGTTGGAATTGCTAGATATTAAAAATTGACCCATCCATCTTGCTATTCATATGACAAACAAAAATGGAGAGGTTAACTTAAACACAACTAACGCAATCAGTCTACGATCACCAGGGACCTGAGGGAAGGAGAGCAAACATCTGGTGTTGCAGAACATTGGTGATCATTGGTCCACTCTCATTTGTCTCATACAAAATGAGACACACTTATCACAGCATGGCTCAAACTACTGTCTGTTGTAGTCAAGAGGTTTTTGTGAATGAAGTCTAACTAATATGCAGTCAACTGGAATGATGCTTACTGCTTTCACCATTTCTCTGGGGAGCCTGCTCCTTATCTAGGCCATTCAGTCACATAAATATTGCTATGACCCTTTACTCAACCTTCCCGTCCTTAAAGACCAAGACATGTACACTACTTTGAATATGGTGTCAGTATCTCACACACCTACAACACTTCAGATTTAGTTTGCTTTGTAACTCATCATGAGGTCACAGGAATAGGGATGTTTTTAATTATAGGTACATTATTTCTACTAACTTTTAATCTTATGAATTGTAAATATTTAAGGATGTGAAATCAGTGCTTTTCAATCAAAGCTCATTATTTCTGGAAGAGGTGATGTGGTGCCAATGAAAGAAAATATTCCTCTTCATAACTGTGTGCTGAAAATAATTGATAACTGTGCTGAAGAGATGTAGGGCACTGGGCTGTTTAATTAGCTGTGTACGTTAGATACTGTCCCATATTCCCCAAATAACACCAAGCACCAATTTCAGCAGCCCATGAGAGAAGACTGAAATAGTCAGGTCAACACAGGTTTGTCTATCAAATATTTGTAAAGTAGTTCATTCAGTTTTTAGTATAATACCAGGATTGCATTGGAAATTTGCAGCGTTAACCTCCTATATCATCATCATGGAAATGATTGCCTCTTCATGGAGCACACGATGAGAGGAAGCTACAGGTTTGCAAAACACAGAAAACTGGCCAGCAATATCTCATCAGCAGAAATCGGAAGGCAAATCCAAAACCCGAACAAAAATATTTTGCTAATTAATCCAGCTCCTAATCAGTTTTCGACCTACTTTATCAACAAATTCAGAGAGGCATGCAGCACGGAAGTAGGCCTTTTGACCCAACTTACCCACACCGACCAAGATATCCCATCTACACTAGTCCCACCATCCCACGTTTGGTCCATATCCCTCTGAACTTGTCCTATCAAGATACCTGTAGAAATGTCTTAAATGTTGATATAGAGGCTGCCTCAACAACTGCCTCTGGCAGCTTGTTCCATTTATCCACCACTCTTTATGTGAAAAGTTGCACCTGAGATTCTTATTAAATCCTTTCTCTCTCCCCTTAAATTAATGCCCTCTGGTTCTTGATTTCCCTACTCTGGGTAAAAGACTGTGCATTCATCCTGTTCCCCTCATGATTTTACACACCTCTAAAAGATCACCTCTCAGCCTTCTGTGCTCCAGCGAATAAAGTGCTAGCTTGCCCAACCTTTCCCTAGAGTTCAAGCCCTTGAGTCCTGGTAAGATCCTCATAAATGTTCGCTCACTCTTTCTAGCTTAATGACATCCTCCCTATGGCAGGGTGACCAAATATGAATACAATGATAGTTCATCTGCACTCACCAATGTTTTGTACAACTGTAGTATAACATCCCAACTTCTATACTCAATACCTGACGGATGAAGGTCAATGCACCAAAAACCTTCTTAACCACCCTCCATACCTCTGACGCCGCTTTCAGGGAACTATGAACCTGCACTCCTAGATCCCTCTGCTCTACAACACTTCCCAGGGCATTCACTGTGAAAATCCAGCCCTAGTTTGATTTCACAAAATGCAACACCTCGCATTTATCTGCATTAAACTACATTCTGAGGATCTCAGTCCATCTTCCCAGCTGATCGAGATCCTGCTGTAAATTTTGAATGCCATTTTTGCTATCTATGAAAACACCCTTTTAGTGTTATCTGCAAACTTAGTAATCATGTCTTGTATATTCTCATCCAAATCATTGATATAAACTGCAAACAGCAATGGACCTAACACAGTTTCCAGTCAAAGAAAGAGCATTCACGTCGCGGCCCTGTTTCCACCAATCTTTTCACCACCACACACAAGAAGCGCAAGACACCATTGTACGCAAAAGCCAAGAAGTGTGTTCAGCTCTGGCTGCACAACTTCAAATCTTGTGTGTGGACTCGATAAGAAGAAGTTTCCAGTCTGAAAAAAACCTTCCACCATCACCATCTGCTTCCTTCCATGAAGTCACTTATCTATCCAGTTGGCTAACTCTCCATGGATCCTATGTGATCTGACCTTCCAGAGCAGCTACGGCGTGGGATCTTGTCAATAAAGTCCAAAAATCCAGGGGTGCTGGAATGCTGCACAGTTGGAAAGGTAAATTTTGGATGACATTAAACTAAGGGTCCAGTCCGCTGAGGTGACATAAGCAATCCCATAGTATTATTTGAAAGAAGAGTGAGGGATTTCTCCATTATTTCTGAGCAGTATGTTTTTATTGTTTGACCAGCATCGTTGAAATAGGTCATCTGATTATTGCTGTTTTGTAGAATCTTACTATGTGCAACTGGCATTTCCTACATTACAGTAATGACTACACTTCACATGTTCACTGTAAACAAGTTTTGAGAAGTCCTGAGGACATGAAGGCACTAGAAAAATAAATATTTTCAATCCAACAGCTTTTTCGATTAATTAGTTGCAGTCCTGGCTACATATTCAAGTAATTCTGAAGAACAAAATAAAAATTGCATTATTATCAAATTTAAAAGTGTGGCAGCAATTAAAGGGAAATGGAACAATTAGGATGAGGGCAGACTGAACTAATTTAACATGGTTTTAGAAACCTGCAAAAGCGACAACCTGAGCTAAAGAGATGAAGAAGTAATGGGTACACATGAAGGAATAATATCTGGTGGAGGCATCTGCAGCTGAACTATTGAGCAGCCCTGCGCCTGACCTCCTGTTCAATCGCTGCTGAAGGTAGGAAGTACTATTGGGTGAAGGCTCCGTCTGCCATTAGTGGTAAAATTCACCACTGCCATAAACTTGCATGTTTCAGCTTCCAGTTGACCACTGATTTACTGTGCATTCTTTAATCCTTTAATTTTGTACTAATTCATTCATATGGCACCATAAAAAAAACCCAATGGTACTAATTTAAACTTGAATCTGTAAAATCCTCTAGCCCGAAGATAGACACAAGATACTGGAGTAACTCTGTGGGTCAGGTAGCATCTCTGGAGAAAAGGAACAGGTGATGTTTCAAGTCGAGATCCTTTTTCAGATGAGAGTCAGGGGAGAGGGTATGAACAGGTGTAGAACAGATCAGAGCCGGCACCGATGACTCAGGAAAGGTGGAGCCCACAATGGCCCATTGTTGGCATGGAAGAGGTGATAATGAATGGATACCATCAGTGAAAATAACAAGATGACTGGGGGAGGGGGGGGGGGGGGGGGGGGAGGGGACAGAGAAAGAGGGAATGCAAGGGTTACCTGAAATTGGAGAAATCAATACTCATAACACTGGGTTGTACGCTGTTCAAGCGAAATATCCAATCGAAAGTTAGTAGCTATGTAAATCAATAGGTTTGTGAGCAGAAAACCAAATTTTTGTGGAAGGTTGTATAGATTGGAGAATGGTGCACTTCTCCAGAAGTCAGTGCTAGGATCACTATTTTCTAATGATATCGATGAGTTGGGTGTGAGCCAAAACTTCAAAGCTTGTAGATACTACCAAAGCTGGAAGCTTGGTGAAGAGTAAAACAGATAATGTCATCCACGAGGATGTGTTGTCATTTAGGGCAGACAGGAGGCAGATGAAAATTTAAACAATGAAGTATAAAGGGATATATTTTGTTGGTAGAATGTGCTGAGGCAGTCCCTAGGAATTGAGAATCACTAGCTTTAAGTTCCAATGGCTTTCAGGGAGCTGATGAGGCCAATATAGAACCTTAAAGGGCCTATCCCACCAGCATGCGACTCCATGCGGTGAGCGCGACCTAACGTGGTCGCCTGAGCCGTCCGGCCTCACGGGGCTGGTCCCACTTCGATCACCGGAGCAGTATGGAGTTGTGCGGAGCTGGTCCCGATATCGCACAGGGCTCCGAAAAACTGACCATGTTCAAAAATTCCGCGTGGCAAAGGCCTGTCGCCCACAGCCGCCTCGACGCATTACGCACCGCCTCGACATCGTGCCTCCGTGACCCTCTCTATATGTTCCTCCGTGCCCCTCTCTGTGCCTCCATGACCCTCTCTCTGTGTTCCTCCGTGCTCCTCTCTGTGTGCCTCCGTGACCCTCTATATATGTGCCTCCGTGCCCCTCTCTGTGTGCCTCCATGACCCTCTATATGTGTGCCTCCGTGACCCTCTCTATATGTTCTTCCGTGCCCCTCTCTGTGTGCCTCTGTGACCCTCTATATGTGTGCCTCCGTGACCCTCTCTATATGTTCCTCCGTGCCCCTCTCTGTGTGCCTCCATGACCCTCTATATGTGTGCCTCCGTGACCCTCTCTATATGTGTCTCCTTGGCCCTCTTTCTGTGTGCCTCCGTGACCCTCTCTGTGTGCCTCCGTGTCTCTCTCTGTGTGTCCCTCTCTGTCCTTGCGAACTTACCGTGGACTTCGCTCCAACTTCGTGCCGCTCACCCGACCTCCGTGCAGCCCCCGCTGCCGGTTTGGTCGCGCTCGCCGCATGCAGGTGCATGCTGGTGGGACCGGCCCTATACGGGGATCACCCGACCTCCGCGCGACCCTGCTTCCAGTTTGGTCGCGCTCACCGCATGGAGTCGCATGCTGGTGGGACAGGCCCTGTGGACTCTGAGAACCTCACCAAGATTGGGGCTCTGAGGAACTGCTTGGTTGGCAGCTAGGTTTGTTAGGAACACTGACAGGTTGTTCGGAGATGATGCACTCTTCCCACTATTTACAAGGGACGTCTGAATGTTCCCACACACGGGAATGAAGAACATTTGTACCATCCAGAAAAATTGCCACCATTCTGTGTGGGCACGGGCCAGGAAGTCTCATGAATTGGAGGTGATGTAATACTTTTTATGGAGGCTTTAAAAGCGTTTATGAATTGTTTCTTCTTGCTAATCTCATGTCAAAGAGTCAAAAATTGAAATTGGGCATCTGAACAACATGGCCTGCCCAGCAGAGCTGACTGTGTTGAATTAGAGACTTAATGTTGAGGCTGTTGGCCTGAGAGAGGATGTTGACATGTTCACTTATTCTGCCATTGGATTTTGAGGAGATAGTGTTTAAAAATATATATTTTTAGTTCTTTGAACTGTTTATGGAAAGTGGTTTGGGCTTAGAAGTGTACTGGAGTTGGAGTAACACTGCTGTCCCATAGATCATGAGATTTTTGCATGGATTAAAATTTTTATCTTCAAACAACCTTCTCCTCAGGTAGCCAAATTTTGTGGTGCACAATTGAAGGTGATGGTGAAGTTCCTTAATTGAATGGTGGCTCCTTGGGTATGGAAGTGGTTCACACTTTCCAGGATCACATTGGGATCTTTATTGACAGAGGGTAGTGGTGTATCTTGAGGACATTTGCTTAACAGATGTTTAGTGTACAACACTGCAGTAAATAACCCAAGAATGACTTGGAACTCAGCCTGCAAACATGAGCATTTGCAAGTGCTACCTACATGTCCATGATCTGACCGAGCATGGAGTGACCTTGGTTATGGAGGTCGGGTCTCCGGTGTAGGTTTAAAAGACCCCCCCCCCCCCCCCCCCCCGCCCCCCCACCCACCGCCCCCCACATATACACAGCTAAAAACAATATAAAAACCACAACAAACTATACATTCAACAGGCCAAAAGAGAAGAGATAACAATTCAAAGTCATGAACAAAAACCCTTGGGCTGGGCGAGATGGGGGAGAGGCAGTGGGAGATAAAACCTGTTTATACAGAAGCAGGTTATGTTGTGCACTTCACTTGTAAGGAAATTAGGAACAGATTCATTCAAGGTTTTCGAAAGGGAATTGAATAGGCACGAGGGAACATTGTATGACGGCGGAGAAAAATCAGGGAAATAGGACTGAATTGTTTGTTTAGAAGTAACTGGCATGGATACGATGAGCTGAATGACCAGTTGTAGTGAATGACTTTATGTTCCATACATGGAGCATTTTAACTGTCTTGGTAAAGTGAGCACTAAGTGCCAAGATATTTTTGTTTATTTTATGCTTAACAAATGAAGTCAGGTTCAGAACTCTGAAGGATTAATTGCCTGATGTTCAGCATATTTTACTGCTTCTAAGCTACAAAAACAATTTAAAACTTAGACCTGTTGATTTTAAGGGAAGGCAATGGGCTCTGCTTGTCTAAAGGAAATGAACTAGCCAATAAAACAGTTACCCACAGTCTAACACATCTCTGGTAAGATTTATTAGCACATTTCAGGAAAAAACAGGAGATAATTTTAGAATAGTTTCGCCCAAATGAGGAATCCAGCTTTAGATTTTAGACTTCAGAGATACAGTGCGGAAACAGGCCCTTCAGCCCACTGAGTTCGTGCCGACCAGCGATCCTTGTACACTAGCTCTATCCTTCGCACTTCGGGACAATTTTACAATTTGACCGAAGTCAATTAACCTACAAACCTGTACGTCTTTGTAATGTGGGAAGAAATTGGAGCATCCGGAGAAAACCCACGTGGTCACAGGAGAACGTACAAACTTTGTACAGGAAAACCCTAGTCAGGATCGAACCTGGGTCTCTGGTGCTGCTCTGGCAGCAACTCTACCCCTGTGCCACTGTGCCATCCAGCTGACCAAAACAGCTGCAGTGACCTCGTCAAGATTATTCGGTGGCTGGGAGGGTTATAATTCACTGAGAAATCAGCTATTTTCTAACCATACTTTCTAATTAATACTTATTGAGGAGCACTCACAGTGTCTTAGTAGTGGTTGAATTGAACAGCAGTGGAAGGGAAGAATGTGTTTAATAAAGTGTTTAGAACCTCTTAAAATAAGTGGAGCAGTTTATCATTCAAAGGATTACTTACCGGTATGTGTTTTCGGGCTGATAAAAGCAGTCCAGTAACACATAATTTCTGATGAGATCATTTGTGGATCTCAAGGCAATCCTTGTATTTATAGAACTGCCTGCTTCTCCATTCTTCCTTTATTCGCATAGTTTATTAAGATGATAAATCCCTCAGATAGCAGAGAAAATACATTGCCCAGATTCTGTTTTCTCCTTTGGCACAAAGCAATGATCACAGTCTTGAATTCTTCTTCCCTTTCCCTGAAGCAGGTTTTTAACAGCCATCCATCACTTCACCCAAAAGGCCAATCCTTGAGCATGCCTTGGTTATGTTCAAGTATCAGGTAACAAGCCATTCAGTGAAGTAGATATAAACAGTCATAGAATCAAACAGCAGAGAAACAGGCCGTTCGGCCCAAATTGCCCATGCCAAGCAAGATGCCCCCTTTACACTAGTTCCACCTGCCCATATCCCTCTTAAACCTTTCCCATCCATGCATCTTTTAAATGTTGTTTTCGTACCTGCTGGTTTACAACAAAAGACAACAAAATGCTGGAGTAACTCAGTGGGTCAGGCAGCCAAGTTCATTGCTCACTAAAGGTGGTCGCACAAGTAGATAGGGTGGTACAAAAGACATATGGTATGTTTGCCTTCATTGCTAAGGCCACTGAATATAAGAGTCAGGAAGTTACGATGCAGCTCAAAAGGACTTTGGTTAGGCTGCATTTGGAGTATTGCACGCAGTTCTGGTTGTCTGACAACAGCAAAGATGTGGAGAATTTGGAGAGGGTGCAGAGGTGGTTTACCAGAATGCTGCCTGGATTAGAGGGTCTCAGCTACAGTGAGAGGTAGGTTAGACTTGGAATGTTTTCTCTTGAATGTTGGCCAAGTTATACCAGCCCAGTCTCTGTGGTCATGTTCTCCAGCAGAGCTTGATGCATAGTCAACAGAACAACATGCCCCATTCCAGTACTGAACAGTTTAGCTCAGTGTAAATAAATCAAATCCAGCATTGGTTATGATGTTCCACCTTGATCACCAACACAACACCAGCCAGTGATCAGACCCAGGCGTGTCCGATGAGTATGCACATACCAGTAAATTAGTCAGCGAACTCACTGAAACATCGATGCAGCAGTCATTCCTAAAAGCATTATCAAATGGACAAATTTGGATGACTCAGAGTGAGTCTCTCTGAGCAATCCCATCAGTTCTCCTCTCACACTTATTTTCCTGTACCCTATTCTCTCTCAAGTGAAGAAGAGTTTTGAACCAAAACGTCACCAATCCATGTCCTCCACAGATGCTGCCTGGCCCACTGACGATGTTTCCACTAGTGGGATAGTCCAGGACCAGAGGTCATAGCATCAGAATAAAAGGAAATTGATAATGGTAACGATCAATAGGAAATTGATTCAGTAGATATTTTTAAGGCAGAGATATAGATTCTTGATTAGTACAGGTGTCAGAGGTTATGAGGAGAAGGCAGGAGAATGGGGTTAGGAAGGAGAGATAGATCAGCCTTGATTGAATGGCGGAGTATACTTGATGGGCCAAATGGCCTAATTCTACTCCTATCACTTATGACCGTATGAAAGTAATTCATATTTTATTTCTTGCCAAACGATCATAAATAAAATCATATTAAATAATTACTTAAGTTCAAAAGATGGAAAATATGTTAGTAGATTTTTTAATTGTTACCATTTGTGTTGTTGGCATAGTGAGAATAATAAAAATGCATAGTTTATCTCCTATTGTGGTCCAGGTAAAGGTAGAATGGACAGAGTGGCCTTCTGTGTAACAGTAATTGTATGATTCTTAGTATCCAGTCAAATATTATGTTTATTACACACATATATTACACATGTGCAAATTAAAAAAATGTTGGAATAGTTTGACCAGTGCATCTTCTCCCAACATTCTAATATTAACTTACCTTCTGGAAATAATAAGTTATTACCCTGTATAAGATCTTGAGGATCAATAATTTAAGCATGATTCCTGAATAAAGGCGCAGGCACAATACTCTTGTAAAATGAATGATTTAGTCTTTAATGCTATGATGAAACCCAGTTTCTCATGGATAAAAGCACATAGTTTCAACACACACTTTACAATAGTTAAAATATAAATTAAATGTCAACAATAGCCAGTATATGGCCAAATTAGGGATTATTCCCTGTAGTATTAAAAATACTTATAACTTTGGTCACTGAAACTCAATTTCTGACGGTACATAATTACTTATTTGATGATAAAGCCTTCCATAAAAAATATTGAAGATAGTAACTAGGAAGTATTCCTGCTTATCTTGAAATTATTGCATCACTTGTGAAACTATAAGAGAAGGACTCATCGCCCTTTGTTTTATAAAGCAAGCAAATATCTTTATTGGTTACTACTCGTCTAATGTTAAAGCTCTGCCCTATGATCCCTCTGAGGACATGGTTCTTGCCGTACATGTACCTTAGTCGCCTGAGGCTGGTTAGCAACACTGGGGGTGGGAACATACAGCTCCACCGCACCTTGACAATGATCACTCCAGGCTCAGTGCTAGGACTCTCACCTCTTAATCAAAGAAAATGTGCTTCATCATCCATTCATAATCTAGCATGTATATAATTTAGCCGTGTATAATCGGTGCCAGCTTTGAGATGAGACACTGAACCAACCTGGGTGGAAGTGAAAGATCTCATCTTAAGAGTAGCTGCAAATTTCAACTTACATCTATTCTTCAATAAACTGCCATTTGTGTGATTTTTCTGTGGCATTTTTCCTGTATTACAAGTGATTACACTTAAAAATTATTCTTGGGCTGGGAGAAGCTTTGAAACACGCCAAGGCAGTACCTGAGATCCAATCTTGTGTTGTTTAGATTTTCCAGTTGTAAAACCACCAAGACGACCAAAAACAGACACAAGAAGAACTCAGCCAACCAGGCAGCATCTCTGGAGAAAAGGAATAGATGAAGTTTTGGGTTGAGCCCCTTTATCAGATTGCCAAGAGATCTCCACCGGAATATTTGATCTCAGGGTGAAATGGAGAGCAGACATCTTTGCCTCTATCAATATAATAAAAGTCTGGGTCAAAAATGGTTCAAAATTAATTTACTGTGCTATTCCATATTGGGATGTGTGATCATGTTTCAGAGCCAGTTGGTTTATTTTCTTGCAACAATAATAAAGGCAGAATCCTACGAGAGAGTTCCAGAGTGAGTGAAGCTGGCGACTAATGTTATTGGCACTGTACTTTTTAAATGTAAAACATCTAATCAGAGAGATCAGTGACTGGGATCAGTTTAGGGGTCATCCAGTAAGTTTTGGCTGCTGGCTTCTTTAAAGGCAGATCCATTCGACATGTATTTTGTACATTTTCAGTTATGGGAGAGTTATTATTTCTGTTTGATCTTTGGATTCCTGGCAGTTCTCTGGAAAGAAATCACTTCAGGTAGTCTGGCAAATGGTCGGCAGCACAGCGGAAACCCAAGTTGGATGCAGAGCTGTCTGGAGTGTTCTGACTTCGAGCAGCACACCGATATCTGTAGCAATAGGACTAAATATAAATCAGAATGTTAGCGGTGGGTAAAGGATGGCTTGTATACACTATGAATACCAGTCTGGAGCACGTGCTCCATCCTATCACCCTTTCTGGGCAAGAAACCACTGTTTTTCCAGATCCTTGAGAACATCACCATTGAATCTACTTTTTCAGTCCGTGCATTCCAGATTATTACTGTACCGTTTGTTTAAGAAGAAAACTGATTTTCTCTCCGGTTCCTTTGCCAACTTGTTTAAATCTATGCCCAAAACTAGATGCAGAATTCCAACTGTGACCTGTGCACGGATTTGTAAAGGTTTGTTTTTGCATTCTTTGCCTCCAGTTTTATTTTAAAAATAGGTTTTATCAACCTATCCTGCTGTCCTTGAAGGTTTGCAAATGTGAACCTGTAGCTCTTTGTACCCTTGTTAAAATTGTATTTGTACAGAAGCCCAAAAATTGAGTTTATTGGGTTGAAATAGTTAACTGAAGGTATAGCTTTAAGCCCCTGTTCCACTTAGGCGATGTTTGGGGCGACTGCCGCAAAATGGTCAACAAAGGCAACATTTTCTGGTGTCGTAGGTTGACGTAGGTGTTGTCGTAGGTGCTGTTGTAGGTTGTCGCCAGGTGTCGTAGGTGAATTCCATTAAAACTGGTCCCTGGCAGTCGCCTAAAGGGTCGCCTAAGTGGGACAGGCCCCTTTACCTACCTGCACGTGGTCCATTATCCTCTAAACCTTTCCTATCCATATCCATGTTATACCTGTATAAATACCTATTAAATATTGGTATAGTACCAGCCTTAACTACCTCCCCTGGCACCACGTTCCATATACCCACCATCCTCTGTGTGAAAAAATTGCCCCTCAGGTTCCTATTAAATCTTTCCACTCTCAAACCTATGTCCTCTGGTTCTTGATTCCCCTACTCTGGGTAAAAGACTGCATTTACCCTATCTACTCCCCTCATGTTTTTATACACCTCTAAAAGATCACCCCTCATCCTCCTATGATCCGAAGGATAAAGTCCTAGCCTGTCAACCTCTCCCTATAGTTCAGGGCCTCAAGTCCTGGCAACTTCCTTGTAAATCTTCTCTGCACTCTTTCTGGCTTAACATCTTTCCAATGGCAGAGCGACCAAATTTTAACACAGTACTCCAAATGTGGCCTCACTAACGTCTTGTATGTGTCCTCAGCCTTTTGCAGAAGGAGGTTTGAATTTGATTATAGTTTGTGTAAATAGCTTGCAATTTTGTTTCTAAATGACCGGGCTCTAAAGTTAACAATGTTTCCTTGTTCTTAATTCCCCTCGTCAGAAGAACTTGTATGGCTGCATCTACCAGCATCAATCAGATGATAGATAGCTTGATTGTATCATCCCTTAATTCATTGTCTGAATCCAAATAGTTTTTTTTACACAAAGGGCGGTAGGCATATGGAATGAGCTGCCAGAGGAGGTAGTTGAGGCAGGTAATATCACAATTAAAAAAAAATTATTAGGATTTTTAAAAGTTCATGGATATCATAGGTTTAGAGGGATATGGGCCAAACGCAGGCAGGTGGACTAATGTAGTTGGGGTATGTTGGTCAGCGTGGGCAAGCAGAGCCTGTTTCCAAGCTGTTTGAAGGCCAATGCGCCGTAGTTAAATGCGATGCCATTTCAGGGAACTGGATTTGTACTCCTTGATCTCTCTGCTCTACAACATTGCGCTGTTCTCTCTCAAGGTCCAGCCCTGGATTGACTTCCCAAATTGCAACACCTCCCAATTATCGAAATGAAACACTCCTCAGACCACTTTTCCAGCTGATCAAAATTCTGCTATAATTCTTGATAGCTATCTTCACTGCCTAATCAATAGATGCCCTCCATAATCAGCTAACTCAAAAAGGGATGAAGGAAAATGAAAAAGAGAATGCTAATTCAATTCTAATAATTAAATGATAATTCCAAATTTAAATATAAATTCAAAAATAACTACATTTTAACTTATAGAAATCTTAACCCGTTACAAACATGTGGGTGATACATTTTTCTTTGAAAGTGTGACCTAGAGGCTTCTGGTTTTCTAATGTTGTGACTTTCAGTTGGTTAAACACTCTGTGCCTTCAGATATAAAGTGGCAAATTCACAGCTTTACCAAAAAAATCCTTTGCATTTTCCTATTTAAAATGCTCATGGCCCTGTCTCACTGTGCGAGTTGACCCACGAGGTACCCCGAGTGACAGACTCGTGGCTGTGCACGAGACTGCAAGTTTATGATCAAGTGTGTAACCGAGTTCCCACGGGTATGTCATTGCTGCGATGTTCCTAGTTTCTCTCCCGAGTTATCAAGTTCCTCTCCCGTTACTCTTGAGCCAACCGTGAATGAAGGTATGTTTTAATAAAGCAACAATGTTAAAATACATCTCCATCCTGTGGTTTTGAGTTATTTCAGCGCGGCGGCATCTATTGATATGACCTACAATGGGAAAATGAGCATCCTCCAGTAACCAAGCATTTCTTGTTGTTTTATGTTTTTAAATACTTTTTTGCAATGGATCTCTATTTTAAATAATTTTAAAAAAGGAAGCAGCCCGGGTGACTGACATTGAGCGGCCGCCGGGACCCGACAGCAGACACACACACACACACACACACACACACACACACACACACACACACACACACACACACACACACACACAGAGATACACACAGACAGCAGCTGGCCACCACTTCAGAGGAATGAAGCAGCTCGGTGACTTTGAGCGGCCACCGGGACCCGACAGCAGACACACACACAGATACACACAGATAGACAGAGAGGGAGAGAGAGAGAGAGAGACACACACACACATACACACACACACACATAGAGAGAGAGATACACACAGACAGCAGCTGGCCACCACTTCAGAGGAATGAAGCAGCTCGGGTGACTTTGAGCGGCCACCGGGACCCAACAGCAGACACACACACAGATACACACAGATAGACAGAGAGGGAGAGAGAGAGAGACACACACACACACACACACACACACACACACACACACACAGATACACACAGATACACACAGACAGCAGGACTGGCCGCCACTTCAGAGGAAGGAAGCAGCTCGGGTGACTTTGAGCGGCCGCCGGGACCCGACATCAGACACACACACAGATACAAACAGATAGACAGAGAGGGAGAGAGACACACACACACAACTCAGCGGACCAGGCAGCATCTCTGGAGAGAAGGAATAGAGTCGAGACCCTTCTTCAGACTTACCCGAAATGCCATCCATTCCTTCGCTCCAGAGATGCAGCCTGTCCCGCCGAGTTACTCCAGCATTGTGTGTGTCTATCTCCGGTGTGAACCAGCATCTGCAGTTCCTTCCCAATCCCACACTCTCGGCCCCGGGGGGGTGGATGGAGCATCACACGTGGACACATCCCACCCACCACCCCAGACTTGCCCCTTCGGCAGAGGTCTTTAAGCCGTTCATTGAGACAGAGTGAAGCCACGGGGCAGGCGCCTCAGTAATAAAGGACAAGTGGCAGAAAGGCTGAAGATAGACACAAAATGCTGGAGTAACTCGGCGGGACAGGCTGCATCTCTGGAGCGAAGGAATGGGTGGCATTTCGGGTAAGTCTGAAGAAGGGTCTCGACTCTATTCCTTCTCTCCAGAGATGCTGCCTGGTCCGCTGAGTTACTCCAGCATTTTGTGTCTATCTTTGGTTCAGTCTTTACTCGAGCAAAAGAACAGATTATTAAAGTTCCCACGGTAGACTCACGAGACACTAAGATAAACGCACGGGGCCACTACGTTATTACAACGAGTTTAAATGTTTCCATTTTTAACTTGAACAGTTAATTTGACTCGTGGAAAAAATCAAACATGTTTGATTTTTTTCACGAGTTAACAAGTTTCCCGAGTACCTGCCGTTAGCGCCACGAGTCGATAAGTTGCTCGTGCGAGTTCCGACGTTCCCGCTACGTGATCACCACGAGTGAAAACTCGGGGTCACTCGTGGGCCAACTCGCATAGTGAGACAGGGGTTTCAGTGTATTAGAAGTTAACACACTAAAACAGTTTCACTTCTGCAGCACTAAATTAGCTTAAAGGCATAAAGAGTATAATTTTCCTACTTCCATCAGTTAGACATTTCAGCTACCAGAACCTATCTGTCACAATCGGGCATAAACTTGCCAGATTAGTGTCAGAGGTCATGGAAATAATCCAAATGATCAATTATTTTAAATTTAATTTGAATAGCTCTGGGCAGAAATATATCACCCTGCAACGACGTCTCTGTTTCACAGCTAAACACTTGGTTTCCTGTCAGTTTTTCCAACACAGACCCTTATCATGCTCAGGCTACAAATAGACTTATATCTAAAGCTGGGCTGATGTGATACTTTTAAAATAAAAGCAAACTTTTGTGGGATTTTTTTTTTCAGTTAAGGCTTGCAGCCAAAAGCAACATATTTAACTGCACTTAAAATAACAAAGTTAATTGCTGGAAAATTAGATTGTTAATTAAACTATGTACCAGTATAACAATTTCACATTGTGCTAATGTGACATTTAAATCTCAATACTTTTGGCACTGCTTAGTTTTTCCAAATATTTGGTGCAATAGTAAATTGAGAAAGAAAGAAAACGCTCGTGACTGAAACACTCAATTGTTTAAGTCTGGCCGGTTTACGGTGAACAACAAAATAGGTTCAAGTTCCTCGGGGTAAATATCACCAGCAACCTGTCCTGGACCAGCCATATCAAAGCCAAGAAAGCACACCAATGCCTCTACTTCCTTTGAAGGCTTAGGAAGTTTGGCATGTCCCCAACAACTTTCACCAACTTCTACAGATGCAGTGTAAAAAGCATTTTATCAGGATGCATCACAGCAAGGTTTAGAAACAGCTTCATCCAAGACTGCAAGAAATTGCAGAGAATTGTGGCCGCAGCCCAGACCATCACGCAAACCAAACTCCCTTCCATTGATTCAATTTACAGTTCATGCTACCTCGGCAAGGCCACCAGCATAATTTCACCCCGAGACACTCCCTTTTCTCCTGTCTCCCTTCAGGCAATAGGTACAGAAGTGTGAAAACGAATACATTCAGATTCAGGGAGTTTCTTCCCAGCTGTTATCAGGCAACTGAACCATCCTATCACCAACTAGCGCGGTCCTGACCAGCCATCTACCTCATTGAAGACCCTCGGACTATCTTTAATCGGACTTTATCTTGCATTAAACGTTATTCCCTTTATCCTGCATCTGTGCCCTGAGGACAGCTTGATTGCAATCATGTGTAGTCTTTCCATTGACCGGATAGCACACAACAAAAAATCTTTTCATTGTACCTTGGTACACGTGACAATAAACTAAACAACCTAACTAAATAGTTTTATCCTTCAGATATACTCGAAACAGAGTGATGTTGAGCTATAGTTTCAGCTTCAGCATACTGGGTGAAAGAACAAAGAACTTCTAATTATATTGCAGATTGTGTGTTCTGAATGAATCCCAGATGCTTTAAGTCAATAAAGAACCTTTGTGATTAGTCAATGTGATAACACAGCAGCCAACTTGTGCAAGGAAAGCTTTGTATATAGGAATGTAATAATGCAGTCATTGGTCTATTTTGGTGCTGATGGATAAATCTTGGCCAGTTTCCTGGGGATAACTTTGCTCCCCAGCCTGCTCAACCTCTCCCTACAGCTCAGGCCCACGAGTCCTGGCAACTTCCTTCTAAATCTTCTCTGCATTCTTTCCAGCTTGACAGACCTTCCAACGTCTGTGCTCAGTACTCTGACTGATGAATGCCGATGTGATGAAAGCCTTTTGGACCACCCTATCTTCTTGTGCCCATGTTAGTGATCCAAAAATGAAACGCCTCACATTTCTCCATATTAAATTCCATCAACTACTCCTCAACCCACCCGCCCAACTGATCAAAGTCCTGTTGTAATTTTTGGCATAATTTTCTTCACCACCTACAACACCATCCACTTTTGTTCCACTTCAGTCAGAAGCTGCAATAGACCTTAGCAGCCCATGCAAAACCACTTGCCCTCGGCAACGACTTACAAACAACCATGTGAAAACTGACCAAATCTTGCATTTCTGTGCAGTCGACTGCGGGCTGAGCGTTGGTCAAGGCAATGACAATTTATTCTCCAGCTTTCTTTGAAATATCTTAAAGAATGATCCCTGGCACAGAGTGAAATCAGAGAGATGCTGCAAAATTGATGGACCTTTGCCTATCTGGATAGGACAGTGAACAATCCTAATACATCTGTGATGACCTGGCAATGCTATTGATTTTATTTTCCATGAATTATGCAAATAAGATTGTTCTCAAGCGTCAAGAGTCAAGAGTGTTTTATTGTCATATGTCCCGGATGGGACAATGAAATTCTTACTTGCTGCAACACAACAGAATATGTGAATAGGTAAATATAGTACATAACGGGGAAAGAGAGGGAAAAAAAAGAAAGAGTTCAATAAATAACAAATATAGTACAATAATAATATAGTCTTTTGCAGTTCAGAGCTCTCTGTTACAAATTAAAATTGTAACGTTCAAAAAAGATTAAAATAATTTATATGTTAATAGAATCGCACACACAGGAATACTTGCTTAGTTCCGTACAATATTTGCATGAGGTAGACACAAAGGAAGAACATTATGTTACATACTGTATGTTTTTGATTACACATAAGCTACAGGTCCTCCCTGGCTTAAGAATAGCCAAATTATGGACACCCTGTATGTACGAACGAGCGTTTGGGAGACTGGCGGGATGGATGAGGAAGGATTTGCTGGCTGCTAAGAGCAGCTGGCATCTTCTGCTGGGTGGGAATGAGATATTTTTACATGTTCCTTCTCCCCTCACACACCCGAGCTGCAACAATTTGGGGTTGTTTCCAGTTGAGTAAAACTGGGAGCACTGAGCAGACGTGTTCGCTTGTTCACTGTATCAGCGATGCTGTTTCTATGATTCTCTCGCACAAATCTTTTGTTAACTTCTGACTGTCTAACGGTTCATTTATGAACAATTTTCGGGACAGAACCCTATCTTTATCTGGCGTCTTCCTGTACTCAGTTACGACAATGCACTGACCTCATTGAAAACCAGCTATTGCTAATTATTTTCCTTTTGCCTCTGCGTTTAAAACTTGTCTCCACTTTTCATTGCTTTTTGATGTCCAGTACTTGCTCAGCTGGCCAATTTGCAACTGTTCCACATTCCGTTTGCCTCGTCTGGTTGGTGATCTGAGCCCCGGGCTCCTTCCTCAGCTGCCACGTTACATGCTGTGATTTTTCCAGGCTTACAGGAACTATTGTGATGTGGTCCAGAAATCCCATCACATGGTGCAATGGTTTGTGTGCCACACAATGGAATTTTTTTAAAAACCTGGTGCACGAGCTCAGCGCATAGAAATTGGCTTCTGTGTGAAAAGGTGTGGCTTCTGTGTGAGCATGATGTTCATGCACATGGAGATCGCTGAGATTGGTTTGCAAATCATATTATTAAGTCAATTGTGCGTGACTATTTATGCTGCGGTGTTACTCGCAGTTCTACCTAACATTTCTGAGGTTGCTGTGATCTGGAGATTCCCATTGGCCTCTTCTCTTCTCCCTCCTAATTGCTTATCCTTTTCTACCCCACTGATCTTCTGTTCTTCTCCTCTGTTCCCCCACCACCAATGCTCTTCCTCCTTCCCCTGTGAACCATGCCCCACAAGTCTATTGTCGAACTATTCCTCTGCAGTCTCCACTATCCACAATTTTGGGCAGTGGGGAGAGTTTCATAATGCAAGGTCTGTTCCATTGTATGTAAAGACTTGGGATCCACAGGCATTGGAAAAGCACTACCAAGGCACCTTGCCCGCTAAACTGTATGCTTAAAATGAAGAGGCAAAAGGCAAATAATTAACATTAGTTGGTTCTTCGTGTCCATCTCATGCAAATATTGTACTCCGCTAAGTAGGCCTAATGATAAGATCCAAAAAATATATTAATCACTATTAAAATGTGAATTGTTTTAAGATTTTAATTTTAATTTTAGAGATACAGAAAAAAACCAGGCCATTCTGCTCACCAAGTCCGCGCCGACCAGCAATCAACCATACACTAGTCCTATCCTACACTCAAGGGACAATTTACGGAAGCTAATTAACCTAGAAACCTTCACGTCTTCAGAATGTGGGAGGAAACCGGAGCACCCAGAGAAAACCCACACGGTCACAGGGAGAACATACAATCTCCGCATAGTCAGCGACTTGCAGTCATGATCGAACCTGCTCCCTGGCACTGTGAGAAAGGAGCTCTATCATTGCACCACCCCCTACATTTGATTGAACATTAAAGTCTGGAGCATAATAGAGAACAGTTTGTGTAAATTTGGTAAAATAAATAGGATAATATTGCTAGATAATCACAGATATGGAAGGTGAGTTGAAATAAGAAACATATAAAAATTGAAAATAGGTGCAAGAGGAGGCCATTCGGCCCTTTGGGACATCTAACTGATTGCAGCCTTTGCCATGAATATCAATCTTAGCAAAGGATAGCTGGGAATTAGTGCTTTACAATTTCTTGGTTTGTCTCAATATCTGAATATCAACAGTACCCAAGGGTTGACAGGTGACTGCTCTCTTACCGGTGATGTGGCTCATGTAAAAGTGTAAGACAAAGTGAAAGGCTTGGATAGAGTGGATGTGGGAGGATGTTTCCATGAGTTGGAGGTCTTAGCCTCAGAATTAAAGGATGTTCCTTTAGGAAGGAGATCAGAAGGAATTTCTTTAGTCAGAGGGTGGTGAATCTGTGGAATTCTTTGCCACAGAAGGCTGTGGCAGGCCAAAGCAATGGATATTTGTAAGGCAGATAGATCCTTGAATAGTAGAGGTGTCAGGGGTTAAGGTGAGAAGGCAAGAGAATGGGATTAGGAGGGATAGATGGATCAGCCATGATTGAATGGCGGAGCAGACATGATGGGCCGAATGGTCTAATTCAGCTCCTATTACTTATGACCAGGTTGCAACTGGCTTTAATAGTTTATTTCATACCTACCTTCTTCCTGTGGATTATTATTTGACCCCTTCGCATTAATATTAACTAATATTGCATGCTGCACGGGCAGAATCATGTGATTTTCAGATTCTCACATTTCCACATTCCCACATTTAAGCCAACAAGATTTTAAGTGCCTATCGCCACCTGAGGTTCCAAATTGGTTTAAATTTGTAACAAATCTAATTTGCTGTTCATATTAAAGAATCCATTTTGCAAAGCCAGCAGTTTACATCTGATTGCCTGATGCCTGTTTAGACCACAATGTATAAACTGTACGAGATAATTTATTCCCTGCTTCTGATCTTTCTCCCAAAGCAATATCATTACCTTTATCATTTTTTGACAAACATAAATGAGGTTGGTGCATTTTCAAATTTCAATTACAATCCAAATTATAATTGGATTGGGGTTAGAATTTCAATAACAGCACCAAGAGCATGCTGACATTTCAGGTAACTGACCACTCTGACAGTCACAAGGGATGGGAACTGAGTGCTCAGGAAATACAAGATTGCCTGAACTAGTCACTCTGATTGAAGAGTAACTGAAATGTTCATTCTTGTGATTGAACAGCGAGTGAACTAGCAACTCCCAGGAATGACAAATTGATGGTTGTTACATTGAAGTCTAAAATCTAAGTGGTCACTCCAAGGTTGAGAATCTGAGTGGAATGGTCATTAAGATCTCGAGTCCGACTGAGTTGGTCACTCTCAGATCTGAAGTCTGGGTGAACAGGGTCACTCTGTGGTCGGATGTCCGGGTGGACCTGTCACTCAGGTCTGAAGTCCGAGGGAACTGGGCACTCTAGGGTCAAGACTTTGGGTGAATGGGACGCTCTGTGATTGAGATTACTAATGGACCGGTCAATCTGAGATTTCGACTGACAGTAAATTAGTTACTCTGAGGTCTGGAGTCTGAGTGAACCAGTTACTCTATGGTCTGAGAGCTTGATGACCTGGCCTCTGGTGAAAAACATTCAGTTTCTGCACAGAAACTGTGTCTCCAACTGAAATCTTGTCCCTTCCCCACATAAAAGATAAAAGAGAGCAGTGGAGTTGCTGCCCTACAGTGCTAGATATCCAGGCTATGGGTGTTGTCTGTACGGAGTTTGTACATTCTCCCCGTAACCTGTGTGGGTTTTCTCCGGTTCCCTCCTACACTCGAAAGACGTACAGGTTTGTAGGTTAGCAGTCTGAAGAAGGGTCTCAACCCGAAACATCACCCATTCTTTCTCTCCAGAGATGCTGCCTGCCCCGCTCAGTTACTCTGGCATTTTGTGTCCATCTTCGGTTTGTAAGCTAATTGACTTGGGAAAATTGTAAAATGTTCCTAGTGTGTGTAGGATAGTGTTAGTGTATGGGGATCACTGGTCGGCGCAGACGCGGTGTGTCAAAGGGCCTGTTTACGCACTGTATGTCCAAACTAAACTGAACTAAGAAGGAAATCTCCATGCTTCCCACTGTCACCCCTCAGGAGCGCAGTCAGGAGGCGTCAAATTAGTTGCCCCGTACTAATGACCGGAAATGACTCGTTGTGGGCAACTGTGTACCTGGGGAAGAAGGTTATCTTTGAGGAGGCACGAAAAGCAAAATATTTATTAGATTGAAACTGCAACTGAGCTAAATCCATGGGTGAACAGCAAAGTGTGAAAAACAGCACTTCTAAAAATAGCATTCAGGAAAATACAGTTCATTGTGAGAGAGCAGCACAGTCGGGCTGCCTCTGAATCGTAGGCATTCTGGCAAAGTCGTTCAGATCCACTCATTCACAAATGAAAGGTGATAATCTACTGGCTTAATCGTCCCGAAAAAAGCAGCTCTTAACTCTTTTTGCACTGCATAGGAACATAATAAAAACATGAGTGCAGAAGAGTCTCGACCTGAAACTTCACCTTTTCTATTTCTCCAGAGGCTGCCTGTCCTGCTGAGTTACAGAATGGCAGAATCTGCAGTTCCTTCCCACACATATTAAAGAGCTAGAGACCAATCCGATTCTTTGAGCTTGTTTTGCCATTCACTAAAATCATTGATCTCATCTACAATCTCCCTTACACACCCATAGCCCTTGACCTGGTATCCCAGACTGATTCCTGGGATACCAGACTGATTCCTGGGATGTCAGGACTGTCTTATGAAGAAAGACTGGATAGACTCAGCTTATACTCTCTAGAATTTAGGAGATTGAGAGAGGATCTTATAGAAACTTACAAAATTCTTAAGGGGTTGGACAGGCTAGATGCAGGAAGATTGTTCCCGATGTTGGGGAAGTCCAGGACAACGGGTCACAGCTTAAGGATAAGGGGGAAATCCTTTAAGAACGAGATGAGAATGACTTTTTTCACACAGAGAGTGGTGAGTCTCTGGAACTCTCTGCCACAGAGGGTAGTTGAGGCCAGTTCTTTGGCTATATTTAAGAGGGAGTTAGATGTGGCCCTTGTGGCTAAGGGGATCAGAGGGTATGGAGAGAAGGCAGGTACAGGATACTGAGTTGGATGATCAGCCATGATCATATTGAATGCGGTGCAGGCTCGAAGGGCCGAATGGCCTTCTCCTGCACCTAATTTCTATGTTTCAATGTTTCTATGACCCCATTACAATTTAAATGTCAATCTCTCCTTTGAATAAATTCAATGACTTCACCTGCACAGGGATAAAGAATTCCTACGATTAATTTAAAATCAGTTCTTCCTCATCTCTATCTTATTCTGAAACTATCGCACTAACTGAAGATAGGGGCACTAGGGTAACTATTCCTTCGATATCCACCCTGTGAATCGCCCTCAAATGTTTAGGTTTCTTTCTGTACTTACGTTTTTAATTGGTCGTCTGAAATGAAGTCAGGAGTATTTTTTTTTTGCACAAATATCTTATTTTTACAGGTTATTTTTTCACTACCTTGTGGAATTTATGTATAATATACGTTTTCATGTGTTGTCTGAGTCTGTGTGTCTGTGATGTTGCTTTAAGCAATATTTTTATTGTTCACTAGACCAAGTGGGACCCGTTGGGTCCCGTCCCCTCAAAGCGTGGTTGTGGGGGAGCGGTCTGCGGCGTCACACACACACTAACCACCCCCCCCACACACAGGAGGGGGGAGGGGGGGTGAGAGGGGGAGGGAGGAGAGGGGGGAGTGGGGGAGAGTGAGCTAAGGGGAGGGGGGTAAGGGGAGGGAGGTGGAGGGGAGGGGGGGAAGAGGGGGGTGGGGGGATCAGAGGGGGAGGGGGAAGAGAGAGAAGGGGGAGAGAGTGGAAGAACTTTTCTGATCCATGTACCTGTCAAAATATATTTTAAATGTTGTTATTGCACCTGCCTCTGAACCACTTCCTCTGGCATTTCATTCCATATATACACCCCTGTGTGAAAAACTTGTTTGTCAGGTTCCTATTAAATCCTTTCCCTCTAGCTTTGATTTAGGAACCCTAGGAAAAATACTATATTCACTCATCACTCATCGCGATTTTATACACAACTATAAGATCACCTCTCAGTCCCTAACTTTCCAAGGACTTAAATCTAAGCCTGTCCAATCCTGACCAGACCAATGCCTCTACTTTCTTAGAAAGCTTAGGAAGTGTGGCATGATCCCAACAACTCTCACCAATTTCTACATATGTACCATAGAAACCATTTTATCACGATGCATTACAACATGTTTTGGGAACAGCTCCATCAAAGACCACAAGAATTGCAGAGAATTGGGTACACAGCTCAGACTATCTCACAAACCAACCTCCGTTCCATTTACTCCATCTACACTTTGCGATGCCTTGGCAAAGCCACCAGAATAATTAAGGACAAGCGGCACCCAGGCCAACCCTATCCCTTCAGGAACGAAGTACAGAAGTGTGAAAACGCATACCTCTAGATCAGGCACGAAAATCGTTATCAAAATATGGGGGTCACACAATTTCTTGGCGGCCGCGCGCGCATGTGCTCACACGCGAGGCTTCGGCCGTGGGTCCTGTGGACGGTAACATCGGGAACTGACCTGGTTGGTGACCGACTCCGAACTCCAGCAACAGCAGCTTCATCCGTTCCGAATCGTGGGGCTTCAATCGGCCCATTCGCGGGGGCTTCAACATCGGGAGCCTCGATCGCCTCGACGCAGTAATTTGATCGCGGGGTGGTGGAAGATCCCGCGGCGGGCCACGCTGGGTGATGAAAAGCCCCGCGAACGGGCCGTTTCAAACTCCGCTCTATGATCTTTGCTCCACGGACGTCTCCCTCCTCCAATCGCCGCGCTCTTTCCTCAGTCCCACCCCCTGCTTCCGCCTCTGACCGACACCTCCCTCCTCCAATGATCGCGCTGAATCATCATGTCCCGCCCTCCCACCCGCCGTGCCTGCTGACCGACGTCTCTCTCGTCAAATCGGCGCCCTCGATCATCAGTCCCACCCCACTGTCTCGCGGAAAGCGGAGATTTTTAATAGGTATTTTTTACCGAGTTTTAAAATACGGATTACAAAACATAGGTGGGGGGCGGGGGGGTTGGGGGATCGTCCCCCACCTCTCAAAACATGAAAGGGACGTGTCCCCCTGTCCCCCCCCCCCCCCCCCCCCACCCCGGGGTTTCCGCCCCTGCTCTAGATTCAGCGTCAGTTTCTTCCTAGCTGCTAGCAGGCAACTAAATAATCCTATCAACAATTAGAGAGCGGTCCTGAGCTACACCCTCGGACTATATTTAATCAGACTTTATTCTATTTATCCTGTGTCTGTACACTGTGGTCAGCTTGATTGTAATCATGTATTGTCTTTTCGCTGACTGGATAGCCAGCAGCAAAAAAAGCTTTTCAGTGTACCTCGACACACGCAACAATAAATAAATAAGCAGATAATGAAATACATGGATAAATAAATGAATAAATAAATATAGACAGATAAAGAAATAAAACTATAACTCAGTCTCTTGAGCCGGGGCAACATCTTGTAAATCTTTTCTGCACACTTTCTAGTTTAATGACATCTTTCTGAAAGAAGAGTGAGCAGAACTGTCTATGAACTAGCTGAAGAGAAATAGGAAGCTCTCAGCTACATTCCGCTGTTTTCCAAATTGACATTTCTCTGTCCTTTGTGAGAATGGGTCAGTAGCTTATATATTTTTCCAGTATTTTGCATCTGTTTGCAAATCATTAAATCTAGTTCGTTTCTGCCTTCTTTAACTGTTTTCCTTTTAACTGCTGCCCATTCTCTCACCAATTAAGTCAGTTCTCTCAACAGGTTCCACTAAATTAAGCAATTGGAATCAAGGCTCCATCCGTGGAACATTAACCTGTCTTTCTGTTCTGCATCTAGACGCAGTCTGAGATACCGTGCAATAACCTGAGTTTCTATTATTTTGAATCAAATTTGTCTGAGCCTTTTATTCTGTAATTGCGTTATACGAAACTCAAATGTTACCTTGTGACACATGTAGGATCCGCCCTTCTTCACCTTGTCTTTCCCTGAGGCCGGTCCTGTCTGCAGAGAAGCAAATTGAATGCACAGTGAGTGAACACATTCTGGAATGCCAGTTGGATTTAGATAGGCAGTGGATCATAACGTCAACTGAACCAGAAACCTTCCAGTACAGTTCACCATTCTGCAATAACTGAGCTGCATCTCAGAGCAATTCAACATTTGACAGGAGTTCACTGTGGTAACCTCACCAAGTGTAATGTTGCATACAGCTGGTTAGATTCATGGTGGCTCTACCAGACCTCCTCTTCAGAGTCCATATACTCTCTGGAGAAAAAAGATGGGTGATGTTTCGGATCAGGACCCTTCTTCAGAAAGATCCTGACAAAGGGTCCCGACCCAGAATGTCACCCATCCTTTTTCTCCAGAGATACTGCCTGAGCCGCTGAGTTACTCCAGTTCTTTGTGTCTGTCTTCGGAATAAACCAGCATCTGTCCTTATTATATAATCTATATTCTTATTTCCCAATGTATTTTTTATTAGAATAACTGGCACCCGTCAAGATAGGCATACAAAGGTTCTGTGCTACCAGGAACAGAAGTGGGGATATAGGGATAGAGATGAGGAAAATAGAACAGAGCTCCCTGCTGATATATTGTTATTCAGTTTTTGGGAAAAGATTATTTCCTATAGGTTTGAAGGCAAATGGCAGAATATGTGCCAAGCTCATGCAATGCAAACTAATGCCAAGGGCAGTGACTGAACAGGTTTGCTAGAGAGCTTAGCTATTAGAGTAGTTGCTTCTGACACCCATGGTGCATAATGTCCCTCGAATTAATCCCATTGAAACCCTGCCCATGAGGGTTATGTTATTTATATTTGGCAATATAAACTGTTAGTTTTGCTGAATGCAGCTTTATCTAGTGCTACAAATATGAAATAATCCTTTGAAGGTATCTGAAACAACTTAAACAGAATCAGACAGTCTGCCCCCTGATGTACTTATTCATGCAGTCGGTGTACTTACAAAGGGAACTGCTGTTAGCAAAATACTGGGTGATAATTTGTGAGTACAATGAGGAAAGCTGGATCATGCAGATCAGAAAATGAACATAGTTGGTGGGATTATTCTCAAGGGGAGGGCAAGGGTTTTGTGGAGAGCGATGGAATATCATTACTGCCACCTTTGCCTCAAAAAGGCAGCCTACATCATCAGCGACCCACACCTCCCTGGCCGTGGCCACACACACATTTCACTCCTGCCACTGGGAAGAAGATATAGGAGCCGTAACGTCCAGGTTCAGGAACAGCTTCTTCCCTATAGCCATCAGACTATGAAACAATGTTTGGAATCAGTGTGGTGATGATGCAGGATCTCCACTGATGCCTGACTTGCGTTCCTTCAGCAGTTTCTTTTATGCTCCAACAACTGCAGTCTCTTGTGTCTCTAATCTGACTTGCTTCAGGTGCCAAATGTGCTGCATAAATTGTTAATGTCCACAGCATGTCAAGATGTTCTGAAACTATTTGGCAATGTTCTGGTACTGGCTCCGCTCTCACCGTTACAAAGTTTTGAAATAATATCAGTCGCCTTTGTATCTAGACATCTCTGCACCAATGAAATGATTTGTCAAATTATAAAATAGGTTTTGGCCGGGGATGAAAGTGGCATCATATGCAGATAGTTTAGTTTACTTTATTACTGTCACCTGGAATGTGGTACAGTGAAACGCGTTTCTTTGTGTGCTATCCAGTGAAAGAAAAGACTAGACATGAATACTGCCCTACTTTGACAAAACAAAGCAACTGACAGAAAGGCGTTTTCTGTAAATGAGGAAAACGTGTTTTTCTTTCAGCTCTGTGATGGAATTTCTTACTTCTCTGGTATAAATATTTTCAAATTGTACTCAGAGAAGACTTATTTTGTTCACCATTGTGTAGAACATACCTCAAATACCCTAAAATAAGCAATAACTCAATTTTGAAAACATTGTCATTTGCTTCCTTTTGTCAAATTAGGGCAGAATACAATTAAGTCATCCACAGCGCACAGATATAGGATAGATGGTAAGATGGCAAAGAAGGCTTTTGGTACACTGGCCTTCATAGGCCAGGGTATTGAGTGTAGAAGTTGCGATGTTATGTTACAGTTGTACAAGATGTGGGTGAGGCTGCATTTTGTACATGTTGTTGATGAGTATTGTTTCACTTCTGGTCACCTTGCTGTAGGAAGGATGTCACTAAGTTGGAAAGAGTGCAGAGAACATTTACAGGGATGTTGCCAGGACTTGAGCACCTGAGTTTAGCGAGAGATTGGGCAAGCTAGGACTTTATTACATGGAGTTCAGGAGGTTAGGGGGTGATCTTATAGAGGTGTATAAAATCACGAGGGTCATAGACAGGGTGAATACACAGAGTATTTAACCCTGGGTAGGGGGATCACAAACCAGAAGACATAGATGAGAGGGTAAATATCTAATAGGAACCTGAGACGTAACGTTTTTAATCAGAGGGAGGGTGGGTATATAGAATGAGCTGCCAGAGGAGGTAGTTGAGGCAGGTACAATGCAGCATTTAAAATACACCAGGACAGGTACAAGGATGGGAGAAGTTTACAGGGATATGCGCCTAATGGGGGCAAATTGGACCTAGTTTAGATGGGGCATCTTGGTCGGCAAGGAAGAATTGGGCTGAACAGCCTGTTTCCCTGTTGGATTACTCTATGACTGTAAGGCATGTTTTGTCAATCTCCAAGTCAACTAATGGAGTGCATGGAGTTCTGTGAGAAGGCAAGGTTGACCAAATGTAAAATTCTCTGTACCATAATTGCAGTACATTCTTTTCTGAAAGTTAGTGAAAACTTTTGAATGCAAATCACTGTCCCTCTCTGACCTCCCCATCCCTCCTATTGTCATGATGCCCCACAGCTGACGATAATGGAGCAGGACAGAGGCAGGGTATCCCACTAACTCCATTGTTCCACTTCCATCATGTGAGAATCTCAAATTCAGACCTACATCGGAGAAGATAGAAACTGATAATTCCAATGATCCACGGCACAGATTTACACCTATGTACTTGAATTATGTAAATTATATCCTGATTTATGCAAATGTATGCGTCTGACCAGTCATGAAAGCCATTTTGATTTAGAATCTAATTATTATAGGTAGTGCAAATTGTAAGATGCTCTACTTCAAAAAAAATTTAACTGCAAGAAACCTCCTTAATTCTATTCAGTGAACTCTTGTAACTTTGTCAGCACCAGAAACGTGGCGACTCTTATGAGGTCTGCTGTATGATTTTACCGGTTGTATGCAAAATAAAGCATGCAACAATAAAGTATAATTGAATTATGAATTGAATATAATTAAATCATAAACTGTCACTGCCTTTCACCTCAGCAATCGGCTCCCAATGCAAAGCTCCGAGTATCCTTTTGAGGTAAGCCGTGAAGAATGAAGAATTCCCCAAGTACCTCGGAGTCACCCTGGATCGCACCCTCACCTATCGTGAACACCTGAAGAGGGTGGCTAATAAACTGAAAGCAAGGGTCAACATCATCAGGAAAATTGCAGGCAACAGCTGTGGATCCAATGCACACTCTGTCTGCACTGCAAGCTTAGCCCTAGTCTACTCAACAGCTGAGTTTTGCTTAACAGCTTGGGCTAATCGCTGCCACACCAAACAAGTTAACACTGTCCTTAACTCTGCAATGCGGGTCAACACAGGGACGCTAAGTCAACACCGTTGCAGAGGCTCCCTGTCCTCTCCCATATCGTCCCTACCAGTATACGCAGAAGGGAGAGGATGTTGAAAGATTGGTGCACCATCGAGGCGAACCCTGACCTTCCCATCCACGCTGACTTGAACAATCTGCCCAACATGCGCCTGAAGTCCCGCAAACCCTTCTGATGTTCCGTTAAATCCCTTGAAGACTTTGACTCAAAGTCTGAGTGGCGCAGACCCCACAGTGAAACCACTGGGTTTTGACCTCCATCGCAAGCGATGGCTAACCCTGAACAGAATTGGCACCCTACATGCAAGAACAGCCCATCACCTCCATAAGTGGGGGATGACAGAGAGCCCTGCTCACGACTGCGGACATCCAGACCATCCCACACATCGTGAATGACTGCCCACTGAGGCTTTTCCATGGGGGCATCAAAGCCATCCTGGGAAAAACCTGGATGACTACCCTCGATCTACAACTTTATGCTGTGCACACTATACGTAAGAAGAAGAAGAAGATGAATTAATACAAAGCTAATACAAAGCTCACCTTAATACAAAACAATTCAAGTTAGATATTGTGATTTGTGTAAAGAAGTATAAAGAAAGAAGTATAAAGAAGAGTTTATAAAGATGTCATTTTCTGCTAGGTTAAATTTCCGTTTCCGCACCTCCTGTGTGCATGTCACTCCTGGCCTGCTCTCTGAACTGGATGCATTTCACATAAGTGAGTGCAGATGCTTATCAACGGGAAGCACTGCTTGAAGTTGCTGTGAATGGCATCTGCGTCTTTCAGAGCAAACTATCAGAAGTCACTGATCTGGCAAGCCTCAGCCACCACATTATCACGCCAGCACGGCTTTTGAACCCTGTCAGCTTGACACCTCTGTTTTCAAGCAGCAGTATTTTCAACAGAACATCGTTAGACTTTAGACTGAAGATACAGATATACCCTCCCTCTGAGTAAAAAAGGTACTTCTCAGGCTCCTATTAGATATGTCACCGATGTCTTCTGGTTCTTGATTCCCCTACCCTAGAGATACAGCGCGGAAACAGGCCCTTCAGCCCACCATCATTGAACATCTGCTATAGACCCACAGTCATTGCAATCCTGCTCCAAGAGACTCACGAAAGTGATAGCTCCCATCTGAAGATCCCTGGTTATACCCTGGGCGCCTACACCGAGAGCGACACCCATGGGATTGCCACTTTTGTAAGGAACACAGCAAAATGGAAAGCGATTGCAGCGTCCCCTCCTGACACCGATGTGGAATGGGCGACAACGCAAGTCGAAGGTGTCACAGTCATCAATGTATACAAGCCACCTTCTACCAGGCTCCACAAAGACTCCATCCCTGCCTGTGGTTCACCCTGCATGTACGCCGGAGACTTTAACTGCCACAGCACCACCTGGAGCTACCGTTCAACTAATCCAGATGGTGCTGCACTAGAAGAGTGGGCCTCAGCTACTGCCGTTCAACTCCTGTACGACCCATAACAACCGAACACCACTACCAACCCTGACTTGGCTTTCACAAACATGAATGGACCATCCCCACACTGTATCATCCTGGGTCACTTCCCGAAATCACAACATCATCTATCTCTGATTATCCCGGACAACCCCATCGAGCCAGTCCCAACAAAACCCACGAAGAGATGGAATTTCCGCAAGGCCAGGTGGGACCAGTTCACTAGTCTGGTGGACTTCTGGATCGACAGCCTTCCCACCCCCACCTCCACCAATCTGGACAAAGCCTACTCAGCCTTCTGCAAACTCCTCATCAGGGCAGCGAAGAGTTCCATTCCTCGCGGCTATCATCGCCAGTACATCCCCACATGGGACGAAGAGTGTGACGCATGCTACGACACATTCCTGTACGCTGAACCTGACGAAGATGCTGCCTCCAAGGCTACGGAACTGACAAACTGCCTCAACTAGAAGTGCAGAGAGCGGTGGGAAGAGACAGTCCAAGGAATCGACTTCACACACTCCAGTAGGGTGGCTTGGAAGACCTTCAATCGCCTCACCGGTAGAAGTACCCACCCAAAGCATTGCCCTGTCACGGCCAATTCCATCGCACACCAGCACCTGGTCAACGGCCACTTCAAAGACGCGGACAAGATTCATACTCGTTCTGTCAAACAGGAGACCACTAATCTTTGGAAAGCTCCAGGCGCTGATGGGTTCCTGTCAGCACCATTTTCCTATGCAGAACTCTCTTCTGTTATCTCTCAATTGAAATGCGGAAAAGCCCAGGGTCCTGATAACATCGCCCCCGAATTCCTGTAACACGGCGGTCCTAAATGCCTGGTCTGGCTCCGTGAGTTCTACTCCTCTTGCCTCATTGGTCAGTCCATTCCGAAGATCTGGCGGAAAGCCACTGTCATTGCGCTACCAATATCAAACAAACCTGCGGACGACCCAAGGAACTAGCGGCCCATTTCACTCCTCTGTGTCCCGTACAAACTCCTCGAGAGGCTTATCTTGGCCCAGCTTGATCCAATCGTCAACCCCCAACTACCCGCTGAACAAGCCGGATTTTGTCGTGGATGCTGCACTACCCATCAAATTGTCAAGCTGACCAATGACATCGAAGACAGTTTTGAAAAGGGTCACAAGGTGGGCATCACACTGGTGGCCCTCACCGCTGCCTACGATACAGTGCCTGATCTTGAAGCTCCTCTGCACCATTCCTGACCGCCATTTATTGCGGTTCCTTGCCAACCTCAGTTTTGTACTCAAGACCAGTGACGGACAATCTAGCCGACTGCGGCGACTAAGAAACGGAGTCCCCCAAGGCTCGGTACTGGCCCCGATGCTCTCCAATCTCTATATCAGCGATTTGCCATGCACAACTCATGCCAGTATGGATACGCAGATGACCTGGCTCTACTGCATTTGGACAGGAGTTGGTCAAACGTGGAGGATGTGCTTTCGGCGGATATGGAACATGTCACGGGCTACCTTAAGACCTGGAGACTAAAACTGAGTGTGGCAAAAACCACCACAACAGCCTTTCACCTGAACAACAAGGAAGCTCAACGCCAGCTAACCGTCGCCCTCACTGGGTCACCCCATATAACCCATTTCCTACATACCTTGGGGTGAAACTAGATCGGCAGCTGACCTACAAGCAACACCTTGAAGCTCTCCGTGCTAAAGTCTCAGCATGGAACAACCTCCTGCGTTGCTTGGTTGGATCGTCAATGGGCGCCAGGACATCTACTCTTCGAACCAGTGCTCTTGCACTCGTGTACGGTGCCGCTGGGTACATCGCCCCAGCATGGTGCTGCAGCACTCATTATAGCAAGCTAGGTTCCATCCTCAACGACACCATGCGGATCATCACCGGCTGCCTACGCCCTACTCCGACGGATCTTCTGCCGGTGCTTGCAGGTATCGCACCCGCCAAGCATACTGAACTGGAAACAGCACCTGGAGGGCGTTACATAACGCACGAAGAAGAAGAAACCCACCGAGCCGGTGCCGACCAGTGATCGCCCCGTACAGTAGCACTACCCTATACACTAGCGACAGTTTTTCCTGTTTTACCAAAGCCTGTAGGTCTTTGAAGAGTGGGAGAAAACTGGAGCACCGGTGAAAATCCAAGTGGTCACAAGGAAAATGTACAAACTCTGCGCAGACCTGCAGTCAGGATCGAACCCTGGTCTCTGGCGGTGTAAGGCAGCAACTCTACCGCTGCGCCACTGTGCCGCTGTCGTTCTTTGGATGTGAACCGCAATGCCGGCTCTGCATTGTTTCACTGGAAGCAGGAAGTACTGTACATTTTTCTTCTTCTTCTGTCGTGTGTCTTTTAGACCTGCAGCTCCGTTGAGGCGAGCCAGGCCAACGTGTCATCGTCCAGGTCAACCAGACCTCGTTCACCATTCGGTTGCCGGTGTTTGGGGCAACTGGTGACGATGTGCTCCACTGTCTGTGTTGGGTCCCCATGCCCAGGAGGCGCTGTCCACGAGGCCCCACTTCTTCATCGCTACTCCATAGCGTCCGATGCCTGTCCTCAAGCGGTTGAGGGTTGTCCACTGCTTTCGGGGCAGGTCCTGGCCAGGGACGTCCATGGGGTCATCGATGTAATGGTGTAGCCTAGATGGTGTTTCATTGGAGTGCAGGAGGATGAGAGGTGATCTTATAGAGATGTATAGGATCATGAGGGAATAGACGGAGTGAATGTACAGATCTTTTACCGAGAAGATATAGGTTTAAGATGAGAGGGGAAAGATTTAATAGGAACCTGAGGGGCATTTTTTTTCACACAGAAGATGGTGGGTATGTGGAACAGGCTGCCAGAGGAGGTAGTTGAGGCAGATACTGAAACAACATAAAAGACATTTGGACAGGTAATGGATAGGAAAGGTTTAGAGGGATATGGGCCAAACGTGGGCAGGTGGAACTAGTGTAGATGAGACATCGTGGTCAGCATGGGAAAGTTGGGTCGAAGCAATAATCAGCAGGACCACCCGACATTTATTCGATGAGCTATAATCTCCCTGCTGTTTTCTCTCACTTTAAGTAAGGGTTTAGGAATACCAGTAAATGTGGAACAGAGCCAGTGTTGCAGGATGCATAATGAGCTGCCAGCAATTATCTAAGGCTCTGCCTTGAGTTTTAAACATTAAGCAAGTTAATAGAGAATCTTTCAAAATAACCTAGTCTGTAAGAAATGTGAAAGATATTGGGAAAATAACCCATTGTTCACTGGAAGATTGTTATAATTCAACCTTTTGCTCATTCCCATGGCACCTGCCCCCAAGATCAGTAGGAACCTATTAGCCCCTCAGGCATGTCCTTCAATTCAGCTAGATCATGGCAGACCTGCATCTAACTCCAACAACTTTCTTGGTACAGTCGCTATCAGTGTTCCTGTTGATCAAAAATGTACCAAGACATAGAGGACAGCTTGCAGGCAGGGAAGAAGGCTGGCGCTGTCTTCTTGGACCTCACAGCTGCATATGATACTGTCTGGCTGTGTGGACTACACATGAAGCTTCTGGAAACCATCCCAGACAAGCACATGGTGAGCTTCATCATGGAGATGCTGAGCCACCGCAGCTTCAGGCTACACACCAGCAACGGGCAATGCAGCAGGGTGAGGAAACTTAAGAACGGTGTCCCCCAGGGCTCAATGCTGGCACCAATGCTGTCCAACATCTACATCCATGACCTGCCTGCAACCCAGTCAAAGAAGTATGGCTATGCTGATGACCTGGCCATCCTACTTAGTAAGCCATCCTGGGAAGCAGCAGAAGAGGGCCTCTCTGAAGAGATGAACATCCTGTCTTCAAGCTCAGCATAGGTAAGACAACATCTTCAATGTTCCACCTCAACAACAGGGAAGTGACCCGCGAGATGAACGTCATGGTGCATAACGCCCCATTACAGTCCCAGCCTGTCTCCACGTACCTCGGTGTGAAGCTCGACAGTACGTTGTCATTCAAACAACACCTGGAAGGTGCCAAGGCAAAGACAAGCGCCCGTGCCGCATTGATACGCCGCCTAGCCGGCACCACATGGGGAGCCACGACAAAGACACGGCGCATGTCCACAGTGGCCCTGGTGTTCTCAGCCGCCAAGTACTGCGCCCCGGTCTGGTGCCGTAGCCCTCACGCCAAGATGCTGGATGCTGCCCTCAACAGCGCCTGCGGTCTGTCTCCGGATGCCTACGAGCCACCCCAGTAAACCAACTGCCTGTCCTTGCTGGCATCGCCCCAGCCAACATCAGATGAGAAGCAGCCACGCTGGCCCTCTCTCGAAAGGCGCAGACCAGTGAATCCCACCTCCTCCATCAGATCATCACAGAGACACAACCTCTCAGCCTCCTGCGCTTGCTATTGGAATTACTGGTTTGAGTAGATTAATTGTAAAAATAATCAAAAAAGGAATTGATAGGCTATAGGGAAATATGGAGGGGGAAATTAGAGAAATGGGATTGCTTGCTTGGAACTCGCTTGTACCTGAAGTTGTTAAGCAGGAAAGATTGCAGAGATTTGCCAGGGTATTGCCAGGGCTTGAGTGGCTGGGATATAGGGAGATGGGCATGCGAGGATTGTATTCCTTGGAGCACAGGTGGTTGCAGGGTGGTCTTACAGAGGTGTATAACATCTTGAGGGGAATAGATAGGGTGAGTGCACAGCGTCATCTATCCAGAGTAGGGAAATCGAAAAATTGGTTTAAGGTGAGAGGGGAAAAATTTAATAGGAACCTGAGGGGCAACTTTTTTTCATACTGAGTGTGACGGCTATATAAAACGGGCTGCCAATGGAGGTACTTGAGGCAGGTACTATAACAATATTTAAAAGACATTTGGACAGGTACATGGATGGGAAAGGTTTCGAGAGATGTGGGCCAAATGTGGGCAGGTGGAACTAATGGAGATGGAACATCTTGGTTGGCAGGGATAAGTTCGGCCGAAGGACCTGTTTCGATGCTGTTTTACTCTCTGACTCAATGGTGACCTGAATCTTCTCTTACGTTGCTATAGGAGATGATAATTGATCAGAAAAAAAATAACTCTAGAGACTTGACCCTATATATATAGACTGATGCTCCAGAACAGTATTTAGGCATTCATGCATAATTGGAAGTAGCATCTTTTCAGTGAACTGAGGTCTATTTGCCCTTCCAGGTGGATGGAAGGAAAATAACTTTTTTGTGTTCACCGATATTCTTAGAACTTAGTCATTGCTTTTTTGTTGTGCTCCCTTACATTAAAACATTTGATTAGAAGTAATGCGTTTCATGCAAAGCATTTTAAGAGATCTCAAGATTACGAAAGGTGCTGTGCAGTGTTATCGCAATATTTCTTTTCTTACAAGCCATTGATACCTGTATTTGCCAGCACAGAATGCCTGACAAGAAGGGTCTGTAATACTTCATCAGTTTACATTGCTCTGAACAGATTTGGAGTCTTCTCATGTAAAAATAGGAAGATGTACTTATTAAAAATGTCTTCACAAGCAAAGATAACATACAAAACAAATCTCGTATTGTTACATTTGCAATGGCAATTGGAAATAGAGGATGACACTGTTGGGAGAACACATTGTGGCGCCACCCGGTGATTAGGCCACTTACTATGTGAACCCTCGGCAGTCGGAGGGAGGGTCACATGACTAGGTAATGATGGGAAGGAGTGGTCACGAGGTATAGGGGTGTGCCCTAGTATATATAATGAAGCCCGGGTCATCCTACCCCCATTTGCATGTGTGTTGTTCGCTTTGTTTTGACAATAAAGATCTCTTTGATTCACCTCACATGTCTTCCTTATTCACCCGCCATAACATTTCCTTTTAGTAACCTCTCAGTCATATTTCAAAATTATTAAAAATTAAATGTAACATTGAGTGCAGGCTAACCCCAATAAATCCTCTCATTTATAGTTAGTTTATTTAAAGGCGTCGTTTAAACACTTCACAGAAACAGCTTAATATAAAATGATTGTCAGTTTTTAGTGTTATTGCCCTTCGGGACTTAAGTTTCTAAGCCTAGGATTTAAGTTCATTTAAAGATCTCTGGTGTTTACTATAATTAAACATTGTAGTGGCATGGTTGCACAGCAGTGGAGTTGCTGCCTTAAAGTGTCAGAGACCCGAGTTTGATCCTGACTACAGGTACAGAGTTTGTACTTTTGACCTGCGTGGGTTTTTTCCGGGTGCTTCGGTTAGCTCCTATATTCCATGTAGGTTAATAGGCTTCTGTAATGTGTAGGATATGTCTATTATGTGTAGGATAGTGCTAGTGAACGGGGTGCTTGTTGGTGGTTAAGGATTCGGTGATCCGACGGGCCTGTTTCTACGCTGTATTTCTCAACTAAAATAAACTAATCAAATATTTAGAATTATGTTCTCCCTATTTATTACTGACAACCAGGTTGATAATTTGCACAATGCCAGTATTTTCAGGTATAAGGTTCTAGTGTTACTAACTATACCATGTGAAATAACTGTTATTGGAATAGGCCATTGGATACCAGTGGGCTCTGCTGGTTATACAGGAAAGAGATCCATTTTGTTCACTCCTTTATGAACTTTTAATATAGCACTTTCAAAATTGCAGATACCACCTGCATTTGAATAACTAGTCTAAATGTTGTACTTAAATTGGTGAGACTGCAATCCACACGTGAAAGTGGAATTGCAGCACTGAGCTAGCGCCAGCACCAAGCAATTTACAGGTTTACTCGTCAAGTTGCAAACCACAGGAAACCTAATTATATTTTATAAGTGATAAATCCACTGTCTAATATGGGACTGTACATGGCCAGAATCTCTCTATTTCTTTACACAGTTGGCACAACACTCAAGAAACTGTGTTTATTTTTTTATTTACACAGACACTAAACTGGTGCAAACCAACACCAGCCCTCAGGAAACATTTGTTTACACAACAAAAGGAGAATTGGAAAGACTGTTCACTCGGGGGCTTGGAGACACCTGAGAAACAGCTGGCCGGTTGATGCTGAGGAATGCGTGAACATGTGTGTGAAAAAAATACTTCCTTTCAGATGTTAATAAAAAAAGCTTATTGAAAAAAAAAAATTGCCAAATTACAACTAGGGACTAAGAGTCAGGATAAAGGGAAGGGTCTCGACCCAAAATGTCACCTATTCTCCAGAGATGCTGCCTGAGCCACTGAAGTTACTCCAGCTTTTTGTGTCTGCCTAGTTTAAACCAGCATCTGCAGTTCCTCTCTACACAAATGACAACTCGCCTGTGTAAAATGCATGAGTTTTATTTATATCCATGAACACTCTAGTGTCAGAATTTCACTGTTTTAAATTGCATCAGGAATTGGTCCACTAATTGCTGATTCCTGGTATTGAAGTTACTTTATTGATTCGCATTAAATTCAGTTAGGCATTTCGCATTGGGTTATTTATATTGGTTAACAAGTTTAATGAGGTCAAATTTAATCAGGTGATGGAACTAATTAATATGACCCACCAAACTGTTAGCTGCTTATAATTAGGATTAATTACATTTGCTCTTTTTTCATGTCCATAGTTGCCAGGGTTCCAGCAACTATGTTACAGAGAAAGGTTGAACAAGTTAGGTCTTTATTCTTTGGAGCGCAGAAGGTTAAGGGGGGACTTGATTGAGGTCTTTAAAATGATGAAAGGGATAGACAGAGTTGACGTGGATACGTTTTTCCCATTGAGGGTAGGGAAGATTCAAACAAGAGGGCATGACATGAGAATTAAGGGACAGAGGTTTCGGGGTAACGTGAGGGGGAACTTCTTTACTCAGAGGGTGAGGGTGGTGGCTGTGTGGAATGAGCTTCCAGCAGAAGTGGTGGAGGCAGGATCGATTTTAACATTTAAGAGTAAAGTGGATAGGTATATGGACGTGAAGGGAATGGAGGGGTATGGTCTGAGTGCAGGTAGATGGGACTAGGGGAAAACAAATAGTCGGCACGAACTGGAAGGGCCGAGAGGGCCTGTTTCCGTGCTGTAATTGTTATATGGTTATATGGTTATATGTTATAAGATTAAATGGAGACAGATCACCAAACTAAGTTGACATTTGTTGCCTCTTTGGAAGTGACGATGGCAATGTCAGTTTTACAGTGCCTTGGTGGTGTAAATACATTTTGGAAGACGTTCAACGAAAGCACTGAAATCCACCACTAATGACAATTTGTAGGCAGAATCTGCTTGGAACTGCAGAGAAATGTAACAAGAGAATGTAACCTTTAGATAGGGTTTCACAGATCCGCTGTATGCATGTAAATGCATTGAAGCAGCAAAACTACCTGAACTCAATATTTTTCATTGAGTTACAAATATTTTTTACATTAAAAATGTCCATGGTCAATGAGTAATTAGTATTATTTTCATCTTGTGATTTATTTTTGCTTCTGTATATCCTACTTCCTCACAATAAAAGTTGTGACACTTTAACCAGATCTATGTGATACATCAGTGTATGTGGGTTCTGTTTGCATTGATTTTCAAAGGTTTTATTTTTACGTGTTTGCACATTATAGCAGAAATGTACTCTTGTGCATTTCTAGAAATGTAATCAATCCCCAGTCCGATTAATGGCTCAACAAGTGAATAGCTGAGATAAGGCCTCAGCTGAAGATATTAGTTTAGTTTTGTTTAGTGATCCAGTGTGGAAACCTGGGTCTCTGGCGCTGTAAGGCAGCAACAGGCCCTTTGGGTCTGAGTCCATGCCGATTATCGATCGATCACCCCTTCTCACACTAGTTCAATGTTATCCCACTTTCACATCCACTTCCTAAACACTAAGGGCAATTTTTTGACATAGGTTCAATTAACCTACAAACCCGCACATACTTTTGGAAGTGGGAGGAAACCGGTGCACCCGGAGCAAACCCAAGTGGTCACAGAGAAACGTGCAAACTCCATACATACACACACGCACAGCCATCACCGTGAGGTCAGGGTCAAAAACCGGCTCTATGGCGCTGAGGCAGCAATTCTACCCGCTGCACCATTGTACCTCTTCTTCATTCACCCTAAACCATCCAAAGGGGTTCATGAGGGGCGGGGGAACAGTATTGAGAGTGGCCATTCACAATCACTATACAACAACCCATGCTGCAAATATCTGCATGTGAACCTCCTAGTGAAGAATAGATCTGGTCCCATTAATATTGGCACACAGGGATGAAACATAAGTTACTTGAGTAAGGAACTAGACCCTCTGAAAACTCAGTTAACAAAAAGCTTAACTTAGTTTTGCAGGGGAAAAAAGGCAGAACAGAGAAAAGGCCATCTAACAGCGAGGTGCCCATTTCAATCTAATCTTCTTACTGAGAAACTGATAACAGATCCAATGTTGATTTTACACCTATATCAAATTTATCATCCAAGGAGGCAACTGTCAAGGTTCAGAAAAAAAAGACAAATAAACAAGGTAGCGAGGACATCTAAATGCTGAGAGATAAATCTCCCTTTAGGGAATTACACTTGTAAGAGTGAAAATAAAATAAAGTCACCAGCTTTGATGTTTAAAAGATCTTGATGAGCAATTGATAGGATACAAAATGGCAAAAGCTAAACGGGTGAACTGAGAGATTCTACATATGAATAACTTGGTTATTAACAAATAAAACCTTTTGTCCTCAAGGAGCGGCCGTTTTAATAGTCAGATCTGCAATTGCATTATTTCCACATCCTCATCATGGCAGAGTTCAGGAAGATACTGTTACTCCCTGCCTGCTGGCATATGTCACAAAATAAATCAAGCAGCTACATAACATCACAGTACAAATTGAGATCTAAGGCACAGAATACATTGCAGAGATTTAACCTTTCATTGGGCACAGTATAACTCCTGTAGATCATTATCCCTCCTGTTCATCATATCCTCCAACCTTTTTCCCTCAACCCCAATTCATTCGAACATTTAACGAGCAGTAGTCACACTACTTGACGGTTTCCAGCTGCTCTTTGTATCAATTGAAGCGAAGCAGAAAATGTTGAGAATATTCATGTCAGGCAGCATCCGTAGAGAAATTATCTAGCATTAACAATTTTGATCTATTAGACCGTTCGCAGGAGTTTGCATTGATACGATCATCATTATAGTGGAAAAAGGGGCAAGGGAGGAGATCTGAGTAGGAACGGAACAAAGATTTCTTCACAAAGTAGCAAACATAGTTGGGAACCGCACTGGTTCCCATAGCAACAGTTTTAATGTTAGCTTTTTTGCTTGTTAAATCTTCAATCCAGTGACAGAGGCAAAGTTTCATCCCCCTTGGTGATCAGACGAAGAAAGTAGCTTTGTGGAGAATAAAAATAATATTTGTAATGATTAAAATAATGTAAAAACATCTGCAAATTGCAACTGTCAATGCGGAGAGTAGTCGGTCTTTGACAAGGCGTCCTGGAGGAGGCTTGGAATGGACACAGAAGTACAGGAAGAGAGGGAAGGTTTAGTGCTTCTGGCATCTTAAAGAGAGACAGAGATAAAAGCAGTCAAAGAAAAGCTGCTAAATGAAACTGGCAGCTCCTCTCCATGATAAGTAAATGCCAGAGTCTATGTTTTGTTAAGTCTGTGACATAAAAAGATCTAACGTAATCCTTTCCATGGTCTTGTGAATGTCTTTGAAAATGCAAATCCTGCCTCAACACTAAGCTACAGTATAATATGGAAAGGTATCCGAAGGGATTTCAGATATGTTCAATAGGATAATAGTTGACAAAGAAGGAGGGGTGATCAGCAGCATGGCCAGAAAGAGTATTTTCAGATTTTTGATGGACTCTAGAATGGAGATGGGAAAGGGAGAAGACGATATGTTGGGGTTCTCTAGTTGTTTGGTGGGTAAAAGGAGAACCAAATGTCTGTAAATCTATTTAGACTCTGTAAATTAATTTTTATCTGGAATCTCAGCGTAATCTTGTTAGAAAATTTAATTCAGTGGTTATTCTGTGAAATGGACAAAGAACAGGCTACCTATTCAAAAAGCGACAGACTTTGTCTCTGCTTATTCACACTGTAGTAGAAACATAGTTCTCCCTCCGCTGGCTGCACTCCAAAGTATTAATGGCCTGCTGACAGGTGCCTTTACGAGGTGTCTGCGAAAATATTTTTGAAGTAAGGCTTTTATTTTCAATGAAGTAATGTGCATTCGTTCTGTGGAAATTTGTATGGAGTAGTGGGACCCAACAACAGAAACAGTCCTCATAGATAGTGTAAAATCAGAGGATATATTCATGGAAGCCCTCTGGAAAAATTCAAAAGTCTATTGAAGTGCAGAAGTATCTATCTCCACATCCCTCTCCCCTTCATAAATCAAGAAAATGGTTGGTGGCCAGCGATAACATATAAACAGAAGCCAAAAGGATCCTTTCAGAACTCCTTTATGTATGACACCAAAGTCAAAATTCTGACAGGACTTTAAGTTTTAAATTATCCTGTTTTTAAGAAAATGACTGGATTTCCGAGTACTGCTGTTTAGCATCTTGTAATCATAACTGCACAGAAGCATGTTTGAACTCCATCCCCTGAACCCTGTCATCTCATGGCATGTTGCAAACTGTTAAGAGGCCATCTGCACAGAGAAAATTATGTTTTAAAATCTTGGGGCATGTTGTCCATCTGGCCAACAGCACTCCCAATGTCCAGTACAGGTGCGGAAGGAATATTATCTGTTTCACTGCATGTGCAACTGGCTGCCCCTGTGCACCGAAAAAGGGCAACGTGCACCTCGACAAGACTTCCCAGCCGTTAGACTGGGAAACCTGCCCACTGAATCTGTGCCAGATTTAACCTGGCACAAGTACAGAGGCTCTGTGTAAACAATGGCAAGAAATAGTTGCCAGGAGAACAGCAAGTAGTCTTTATTTGGGGGATTTAATTTTGATTGTTTAAATGTTTTAATTAGACTTTGGACTTGGGATACAGCATTGAAACAGCCCAGCAGGTCTGCACCGACAAGCGACCACCCTGTACACTTGCACTATCCCACACAATAGGGACAATTTACAAATTACAGAAGCAAGGCAGCATGATGGCGCAGCGGTAGAGTTGCTGCATTATAGCGGCAGACACCCCGGGTCAATCCTGACTACCGGTGCTTGTCTGTACGGAGTTTGTACTTTCTCCCCGTGACCTGAGTAAGTTTTCTCTGGGATATCCTTTTTCCTCCGGTTTGTAGGTTAATGGGCTTGGTATAATTGTAAATTGTCCCTAGTGTCTGTAGGATAGTGTTAGTATGTGGAGATCGCTGGTCGATGCGGACTCGGTGGGCTGAAGGGCCTATTTCCATGCTGTATCGCTAAACAAAACAAAATTGATCTACGTTGTTTTTAAACATTCCCTTTAATTTTCATTTTTTATATTTATTTTTAATTTTCAGCAGGCGAGAGCTTTGTCAGCCAACGAGCACAAGGGAGGTCTTCGTGAGCTGTCAAGGCCATTGTATGAGCACATTGAGCCACCTGGACTGGGAGAGGCTTGAGCTCCATCACTGTGCACTGGGCCATGTTGCTGAATGGGGGGGGGGGGGGGGGGGGGCAGTCTGCTTTAGAAAGATGATGAAGAAGGGTCTCAACCCCAAACGTCACCCATTCCTTTTCTCCAGAGATGCTCCCTGACCCGACTAGTTACTCCAGCATTTTGTGTCTATCTTTGGTTTAAACCAGCATCTGCAGTTCCTTCATATACATTTAGAAAAATGGTGCTTGAGTTCACACTGGAAGAAAAAGCATTGGTTCAATGTTCAAGGGTAGGAGGGCCTCAATATCATGGTCCGTGCAAGACCTGGATCCGTTATCATCGAAAAAATGGAGCAGATCCCTAGAGACTTCCTGCCAGTGTTATATGATGATTGTCACATCCTCTTTCCCTATCGGAATGTAGATTTTTTTTCTCTGTGTTATCTTTTTCTCATTAAAGAGTTAGGATTGAATCTTCTTCTCCTGCTCTATTAGGCAGTGCATTATAACCTCCTCCGTGTTTAAAACAAAGTTATAATTTCCACGTAGATATACGCCAAATGCTGGAGTATCTCAGTTGTTCAGGCTAGAGAAAAGGAATAGGTGACGTTTCGGGTCAAGACCCTTTATCACGCTGAGGTTTTGAGGTATAATTTCTCCTTCGGGTGGCACATGGATAGTAGTTAGTGCTACTGTTTCAACAGCTCCAGAGACCTAGGTTCTATTCTGTCGTCGGGCACAGTCTGCAGCACATTCTCTGCATGGGTTTAATTTGGCTCAATGAGGTGCTGGTAGGCCAAGAGGCTAACTGTAGATTACCACCTATTCTAAGCCAATGGCAAAAACAGTCAAAGGGGAATTGGATGGGCACGAGAATACCTTACAAAGGGACAATAAATTAAAGAAAGCCAGAACAGGTCTGATGGGTTTACTCCAATGGGAGCCAGCATGGATCTGAGGAGCTAAATGGCCTACTTCTATGTTATTCTTTTGGCAATAATTGTTAATCCTCCTGCCTGAGGAAGCATGCTCATTCATTGTCTACTGAAGTGATTCTAAGGTAACTTTTTACTTAATTGTGCTGCTAATTTCAATGCTGAACGATCAAAATTGAACCACAAATTTCCCTTCAAAGGTGGATAAAACACTAAGTGCTTGAGCAACTCAGCGGATCAGCTAACAACTGTGGAGGGAATGGGCAGGCGATGTTTCGGTTTGGGACACTTCTTCAGATACCATTGTCCATCAACTAACTCCCCGGCTGCTGCCTGTCCTGCTGAGTTCCTCCAACACATCGTGTTGGGCTCAAGATTCCAGCATCTGCAGTCTCTTGCATCTCCAAAGCTGGATGATTGTTTGCAACTGCTTTCAGTTTATTTATTTATTTCATTTTGACAGCATTTCAGAGAATGCTTTGTTCCAAAAAGGAGCAAAAAAAAACAGAAAACAAAGCCATTTAATATCCACTTTTCAAACAAATACTATTTAGTACACAGGTTTCAGCAACATGAAAGGGTATAATTGTGTTTAAAAATAGAAATGACAGTGGGAATGAGACTATTGTGCTGTAATTTCCAGTCCTTGTGCCCTGAAAGAAAATCATTTCTTCCTGGATTAGGAGACAGGGGCAACTTTATCAACGACAGAACGATATATGAGTCAACGCATTCATCATTTTCAATTGAAAGTGAATTGAGAGTCATATAAATGTACTATATAGTCTCTATTCACCACCACAATAATTGCCTTTTCATGAGTGTTAGTAATCAGAATCTTGAGATCACATGGAAAAATGTGTTTTGTAATCCTAAAGAAAAGATTTCAATGTGGGCAATGTTGGCCAGACCTGTGCAAGTCAGTCAAGAAAAGTATTGGTGTGCCTCTTCCTTGAACCATAGCAATTCCCTTGTTAATTCTACAAAGAGCACATACAGTAGGGTGGGATATTGCGCTGGTAAGAAATAAGAAGCAATATTGTAGCACCAACATTGTGTTTAAATCTTAAAAGAAGGTTATAGTACCCCAGGTTGCAATCTCATGTATATCTAGCAATTACAGTGGCTTGTAAAAGTTTTCATACCCCTTGAACTTTTCCACATTTTGTCACGTTACAACCACAAACGTAAATGTATTTTATTGGGATTTTATGTGATAGACCAACACAAAGTGGTGCATAATTGTGAAGTGGAAGGAAAATGATACATGGTTTCCAAATTATATTACAAATAAAAAACTGAAAAGTGTGGCGTGCAAAAGTATTCAGCCCCCCTGAGTCAATACGCTGTAGAACCACCTTTCGCTGCAATTACAGCTGCAAGTCTTTTGGGGTATGTCTCTACCAGCTTTGCACATCCAGATATTGAAATTTTTGCCCATTCTTCTTTGCAAAATAGCTCAAACTCAGTCAGATTGGATGGAGAGCGTCTGTGAACAGCAATTTTCAAGTCTTGCCAGAGATTCTCAATTGGATTTAGGTCTGGACTTTGACTGGGCCATTCAAAAATATAAATATGCTTTGATCTAATCCATTCCATTGTAGCTCTGGCTGTATGTTTAGGGTCGTTGTCCTGCTGGAAGGTGAACCTTCGCCACAGTTTCAAGTCTTTTGCAGATTTGTTTTCTTCCAAGATTGCCCTGTATTTGGCTCCATCCATCTTCCCATCAACTCTGACCAGCTTCCCTGTCCCTGCTGAAGAAAAGCATCCCCACAGCATGATGCTGCCACCACCATGTTTCACAGTGGGGATGGTGTGTTCAGGGTGATGTGCAGTGTTAGTTTTCCGCCACACATAGCGTTTTGCATTTCGGCCAAAAACTTCAATTTTGGTCTCATCAGACCAGAGCACCTTCTTCCACATGTTTGCTGTGTCCCACACATGGCTTGTGGCAAACTGCAAACGGGACTTATTTTGGCTTTGTTTCAACAATGGCTTTCTTCTTGCCACTCTTCCATAAAGGCCCGATTTGTGGAGTGCACGACTAATAGTTGTCCTGTGGACAGATTCTCCCACCTGAGCTGTGGATCTCTGCAGCTCCTCCAGAGTTACCATGGGCCTCTTGACTGCTTCTCTGATCAATGCTCTCCTTGCCTGGCCTGTCAGTTTAGGTGGACACCATGTCTTGGTAGGTTTGCAGTTGTGCCATACTCTTTCCATTTTTGGATGATGGATTGTATAGCGCTCCATACGATGTTCAAAGCTTGGGATATTTTTTTATAACCTAACCCTGCTTTAAACTTCTCCACAACTTTATCCCTGACCTGTCTGGTGTGTTCCATGGGCTTCATGATGCTGTTTGTTCACCAATGTTCTCTAACAAACCTCTGAGGCCTTCACAGAACAGCTGTATTTATACTGAGATTAGATTACACACAAGTGGACTCTATTTACTAATTAGGTGACTTCTGAAGGCAATTGGTTGCACTGGATTTTATTTAGAAGTATCAGAGTAAAGGGGGCTGAATACTTTTGCACGCCACACTTTTCAGTTTTTTATTTGTAAAAAAATTTGAAAACAATGTATCATTTTCCTTCCACTTCACAATTATGCGCCACTTTGTGTTGGTCTATCACATAAAATCCCAATAAAATACATTTACGTTTGTGGTTGTAACGTGACAAAATGTGGAAAAGTTCAAGGGGTATGAAAACTTTTGCAAGCCACTGTATATAAAATTTAATAAGAATCACTAATGTCCTTGAGAGAAGGAAACCTACTACCTTACTTTACCTGGTGTGGCAAATATCGGATTTCAAACAAAACCCCATGTTGTTTACTTTTCACTGTCTTCTGTCACTCAGTTCAGAAATTATTAAAATTGGGCAGTAAGAGCTGGTCTAATCAAAAAGCCAATTCTAACAGGAGTAGTTTGTGGGACTTTTACATTAGTTGCTGCATTGAACAGAATATAAATTAAATTAGATTACAAGTAACAAGGGTTAAACAGTGATCATGGGGGAACAGTAATCATAATGTCGGCTAAGAAAATCAAATTTGCTGTCATGGTCTCACAGGGGATGTAATGAAAGGATAGTTTTCTAGATCAGTATGTCAAGAATCAACTTGGGAACAGGCAACGTTAGATCTGGCACGGTGCAGTGAGACAGGGTTTATTAATAGACTTGTAGTAAAAGAGCCTCAGGGGAGGAGAAACATCAGACTGCTGTCCCAAATACATGGAGATTGTCAATATTTCCAGTCACTGATTTTGTGTAGGCAAAAAATGCTGGTACGCATATTGTTCCTTGCTGTTGGTGACTATGTAGGATCATCATCCTAGATGATGATTAATCTATTTATGGGCCTGATAACCTATTTCAGTTAATATATTTTACTTTAGTTTTAGTATGGAAACCGAAGGCCGTTTGGTCCACGCCGACCATTGATTACCTGTTCACATTGGTTCTGTTTTCCCACTTTCTCATCTACATGATACATGAGAAGCAATTTAGAGACCGATTAACCTGCAAACCCGCACGGCTATGGGATATGGGAGGAAACTAGAGGAACTGGGGAAAACCCAAGCGATTACATGGAGCGCACGCAAATTCCACATAGACAGCAGCCGAGGTCAGGATTGAGCCTGTGTCTCTGGTGCAGGGACACGGCAACTCTACCAGATTAAAAATAGATTTAAAAATAATCTTTTTGCAATAGTTAACGTTCTTAAAAAAAAAATCTCATGTTGTTTTGGCAGAGTAAGGGTGAAAGGATGTGACATGTGGGAAGTAGGTGGCAATTTATCTTCACCTTTGCATTATAGGAAGCTTCTTTCTCTACAAATATCAATGGTGTCCAATCTTACAACTTCAGAGAACCTGGTATTATTCAGAGTAAGCCTTTTTATGATATCAAGATCTGTTAAAGCATGTTGCAGCAATGCAATACTTGTTACAGCAATGCATGTTACAGCAATGCATCACTGTTATATGAAATACTTTAAAAAAATTGTGCAAGTGCTAATCTCCATTATTGCAGAACAGAACATGATATTAATCCCATTGTGTTGAGGACCAGCATCATGGGTAGTAAACATCGATCTGCCTTATTCAGCACTAAACTCCTGGAAAGCAGCTAGCCTTGATGGACAGAATTCTGAAATTGTGTGTCAATCAACTGACCACAGCATTTGACGACATCTTCAACTGCTTGCTCGTTCAAGGAAACCTCCCGCATTTCAGTCCCCAAGAACAATAAAGTTACTTGGCTAAATGACTACCATCTTTGAAAAATTGGTAATGTACTACATTTGTACCAGTCTTCCAGACAATCTAGACCCTTTGCAATTTGCATACATGAAAAATTGGTCAACAGAGGATGCCACCTCTCTTGTTCTACATTCAGATCTGGATCATCTTGACATTAAGAACACCTATACCTGGATGCTATTCATTGGCTACAGCTCAGCTTTCAACACCATAATAATGAATGAACTTACCTCTAAAACTTCTGGACCTCAGTTTTGGGTCCTCCATCTGTAAAGAGCTTTCTGGATTTCCTAACTGGCTGACCTCAGTCAGTTAGAATTGGTCATAACATTCCCTTCACCCCAGCCCTCAACACTAGTGCTCTTCAATGTGATGTTTTTTTTCTCAGGACGAACACTTCTTCCCCACTTTTATAGACTCATGAACAAATCACACTCCCTTCCTGCTATGTATTCTTATTCTTAACGTTACCTCCTTCGGTTACTCTCTCATTCAACTTAAGAGTTTTTGTGCCACTTCAATTTGCACCACAATCTTTGCATCATTCTGCTGATCTTGCACTCATCGCTGTAATCATTGTGTACTTACTGTATTTATTGTTTACTCTGTAAACTTCATACAAACCATGAATTTCATTGCACCCTTGTGTATATGACAATAAACTAATCTGAATCTGAGATAATTTAAAAGACCTGAAGATGCAAAATCACAATGATTTGAAGAACCCAAGTTGCAATAAGGCAGCTCTCCTCACGGCTTGTAAAAAGGTTGTATTGTAATTGGTGTCATCATTGGAAACCGTCTCATGGCAACATTAATTATGGGTCATAGGAAACTTTCTATTGATATTAGTCCTCTGAGCACTGGAGTTGCAGAGAAAGAATTTGGATTTAAAATTGACCATACAACAAAAGAGTTCAGACACACTCTGCAGGGAATGGAAGTTTCAGTATTGATGTGGATAGAGAACTGGCTGGCAAACAGGAAGCAAAGAGTAGGAGTAAACGGGTCCTTTTCACAATGCAGGCAGTAACTAGTGGGGTACCGCAGGGCTCAGTGCTGGGACCCCAGCTATTTACAATATATATTAATGATCTGGATGAGGGAATTGAAGGCAATATCTCCAAGTTTGCGGATGACACTAAGCTGGGGGGCAGTGTTCGCTGTGAGGAGGATGCTAGGAGACTGCAAGGTGACTTGGATAGGCTGGGTGAGTGGGCAAATGTTTGGCAGATGCAGTATAATGTGGATAAATGTGAGGTTATCCACTTTGGTGGCAAAAACAGGAAAGCAGACTATTATTTAAATGGTGGCCGATTAGGAAAAGGGGAGATTTTCACAATGATTTGAAGAAAGACTGGATAGACTCGGTTTATACTCTCTGGAATTTAGGAGATTGAGAGGGGATCTTATAGAAACTTACAAAATTCTTAAGGGGTTGGACAGGCTAGATGCAGGAAGATTGTTCCCGATGTTGGGGAAGTCCAGGACAAGGGGTCACAGCTTAAGGATAAGGGGGAAATCCTTTAAGACCGAGATGAGAAAGACCTTTTTCACACAGAGAGTGGTGAGTCTCTGGAACTCTCTGCCACAGAGGGTATTGAGGCCAGTTCATTGGCTATATTTAAGAGTGAGTTGGATGTGGCCCTTGTGGCTAAGGGGATCAGAGGGTATGGAGAGAAGGCAGGTACGGGATACTGAGTTGGATGATCAGCCATGATCATATTGAATGGCGGTGCAGGCTCGAAGGCTGAATCGCCTACTCCTGCACCTAATTTCTATGTTTCTATGTTTCTATGTTTCACCAATACTCCAATTTAAGACATTGTATATCTTGTTTCATGTTTCATCAAGATGTTTTCCTTACTCACATTTACTTCCCTTCTAATGCACAGTATATAGAGAGGCATCTCTAGCCAGAAGATACACACAAAAAGCTGGAGTAACTCAGCGGGTGAGGCAGCATCTATGGAAAGAAGGAATTCTCCAGCATTTTTGTCTACGTTCTGATTAAAATCGTTCATTCTGTAAAGTATTTTCTGTAAGTGTTCCATTAGCTTTGGATGTCTCCATAAGAGCAGATCACTATTCTATGATTTTAAATTCAATTTAGTCGGCATGTACAAGGTTTTTAAGAACCTTTCATCATGACAAGAATGCACTTAAAATTTTAGGCCAGAAGCCAAATATAGAGCAGCCTAATCCTGGACACTATCAAATTGTGCTAACGGTTGATCAATCACTGAGGGAGGGATTGAGATCTGGATTCTCTTGCTTCAAATAGGCTATCCTGGAACTAGGTCAAATACTTTATTCTTTCAGGAAAAGCTGGTGCCTATTTATACCTTTAAAAACTAAATGTTCTCTGGTTTGCTTTATGTGGGGGGTGGGCGGGAGGGTCAGGAGTTAACATCAAGGAGCTTGCAGTCTCTGGTAGAGACCGAAGTCGGGAGCTCCAAACGCGGAGAAGGTTTTGACCATCGCCGACCCAGGGTAGATCACCCGGCATCTGAGATTCCCCCCCCCCCCCCCCCCCCCCCCCCCCCCCCCGATGCAGGAGCTTGATCACCCCGACGAGGAGGCCCCGTCAATGGAAGGCTCGAGGCCTCCGACCGTAGGAGAGCAAAGAAGGGAAGAGGTTGAACTTTTTTTTGCCTTCCATCACAAACGTATTTTGTGTGTTCTGTTGCTTTTTACTGGTATGAATGTATGGCCAATGAAATTTCTCATACGTTGCAAAACAAACTTGGCTAATAAAGTATTATTATTATGATGATTATGATTATGATTGCTCCTCACCTCTTGATTCCAAGAAAATAAATGGCGATCATCAGAACCATCAGAAGGTTCCAGGTTGAATTAATAAATCACCAAGTACTAGACGACATAGCACAACTACGAAACTACAAAGCTGAACGACAAAACCCAGCCAAGGCTCCCGTTCAATACACGTTAATGATCCCTGCTCCAAAATGTATCGATGGTTATTGTTTGCCCCTCAGTGGACTGCATCGTACCGATAAAAAGAATAGCCATTGAGTTAAGTTCATGATGCAACTGCACCATATAAAGCACGAATAATCTGCACTGCGACAGCTAGGAAAAGGTGTATTTTTGTGATATAAGTGGGTAAATATGATGTTTCAAATAGAATGAAAAGTCTTACACAAAACACTGATAAAACTCAATGAAGATTGTGAACCAGCTGTGTGTACAAAGCAATTGTGTAATTTTGTATCTTGTACAACATTGGTACCATGGAGACACAAGGAACTGCAGATGCTGGAATCTTGAGCAAAACGCAACATGCTAGAGGAACTCAGTGAGTCTGGCAGCATCTGTGGAGAGAATTGGCAGGCAACGATATGTTCATGACCCTTCGTCAGACCCAATAACCTTCTTTAATACTATTTCAATACTTTGGTTTCCCTTGTATCAAGTATGCGTCAGCCATAGATCAACTGAGAGAGATAGAAGGTGATATTGATGAGCATTGGCCTTTTTTCAAGGACGATCCTGTGTAATTTGGTGGTACCAAATTTGAACAAGACTATGTGATTGGTCTCTTTAAAATTGGTAATATCGACAACCGATTCTCCACTTATGGTTGTGAGATCTCATCAGCAATGAATAACGGTGTTGAAATGTATAAATGTATGCTGGAATGTAGAAATGGAACTCACTGGTAACTACATATAAGGAGGCTCAGAAAAAGCCCACTCCAAATCAAGAACACTCGATGATGAACCAAAGCACCCTATAGAGCTTAACAAACAAATGCCAGACAATAGCTAATGTAGTCTCTTAACTATGTGGCAATTATATTCCCATAATATCTTTGATCAAATCAGAAAACTTGGGGAAATTCTTACGTTTAGGTTTATTATTATTTATTACTGAGGTAGAGTGAAAAGCTTTGTTTTGCTTGATATCCAATCAGATCAGAAAATACTATGTAGAAATACTCTTTACATACTACATACATTATTCTTCAACAATTTGGATTTTAAGAAAGTTTACTTTATCTCAATGCCTTTGTGTATGATTAATGCAAGCTGGCATTCTTTAAAATTTGGAGTAGGCATTACAAAAGACAATAGGCAATAGGTGCAGGGGTAGGCCATTCGGCCCTTCGAGCCAGCACCGCCATTCAATGTGATCATGGCTGATCATCCACAATCAGTACCCTGTTCCTGCCTTCTTCCCATATCCCCTGACTCCGCTATCTTTAAGAGCTCTATCTAGCTCTGTCTTGAAGGTATCCAGAGAACCAGCCTCCACCTTGAGGCAGAGAATTCCAGAGAACCAGCCTCCACCTTGAGGCAGACTTACAACTCTCTGTCTGGAAAAGTGTTTCTTCATCTCCGTTCTATATGGCTTACCCCTTATTCTTAAACTGCCCCTGGTTCTGGACTCACCCAACATTGGGAGCGTTGCCTGCCTCTAGCGTGTCCAAACCCCTAACAATCTTATATGTAGTATATACATTGTATATCAAGATAGGTCACTTCCCTGCAAACTAAGAAGAAACAACTGAGCAGTCTGAAGAAGGGTCCCTATCCGAAACATCACTATTCTCTTTCCTTTCTCCAGAGATGCTGCTGCCTGATCCGCTAAGTTACCCCAGCATTTTATGTCTATCTAAGAAGAAACAATTACCACAATGCTGATGACTCTGAATGGAAATCTACCAAATTATGAGAATGAATGATTTAAGATATCTTCAATATATTAGCCTCAAGGAAGTGTCCTAAATCAGAAACATTGATTGATGACTGACTGGTGTTTCTCCAAAGCTGCTTCCTGACCTTATGAATACTTCTGGCTTTTATTGTTTTCTAACATGGACCATACTTTACCTTTGATTCAAGCCAAAGTTCTTGTGGATACATCAACTTTCAATGGCTATCTCACAACTGAAATAAAAGCAGACGACCTCCTGTCCTCACCCACTCTGCCCAATGTGGGAGGGTGAGAGTCACAGCAATGTACTTGACTCTGTCCACTCAAATGTGCCCCCAGTCATACTAAACATCTATGTCAAAAGATGATAATCATAATTATGAAGAACAAAAATAAGAAGATCATCTCTCTTTTCTTATTTTCCTGTGCTTTTAAACTTTTACCCAGTACTGTGTTCATATGCAAGGTGTGATTCTTCCAAATCTGCACAGTCAACAGGGAATACCAAGTATAGTTAGGGGTGATTGTTATGCTAATAATATAAATAGAGAGGTTAATAGAGTTAGGTGGTTGCATATGTAAGGTTAATGTGTAGGAAAGAACTACAGATGCTGGTTTACACTGAAGATAGACACAAAATGCTGGAGTAACAGCGGGGCAGGTAACATCTGTGAATTGAAGGAATGGGTGACTTTTTGGGTCGAGGTCCTTCTTCAGAGTGAGAGTTAGGGGAGAGGGAGCCACAGAAATATGGAAGGGTAAGGTGTGAAAATGAAACATTGTGGTATAAGGACGATGTGACCATGGTTTGTAATAAAATGTATTGTCTCAAACCTTACCATAGCAATTTCTGAACAAATAGGACGCAACAGCTAGATGCTGGGCGCGGATGCTGTATGTACGTCGATGGTGTTGTGTTTGGGTGACGCTGATCGCATACGCAAAGTTTTATAACAGCATATATCGCCACAAGTCTGGCAGAGCAAGCAAGAAATATTCTGGATCATTCTCTTGATGCATCAGTTAGGTTGACCTCAGAAAACAAAAAATGCCTTGCTGTTGATGGAACGACACTAGTGTTGAGTTTTGAATTCATCCAATACCAACTTTTCATCACGCTGAGGGGAAAGATGGGACTCCTTGAACCAAAAGTTTCCATCCAGTGTCGACGGACAGAAGATCACGGGTGACACAACAGAGGGTCCAGTTGTGAGATCAGTGAGAGCAGAGCGATTGAAATACTTACAGGATTCTCTACTTCATCAGTGGTGTGGTGTACAGTCCACCAGTCCAATGTCCATTCCCAGACATTTCCTGCCATATTGTAGAGACCATATCCATTGGGAAGAAAGCTGGTGACCTGTGAGATAGACAGTCAGGAAAAACACCAGGTAAAAGGGGCATTTTACAATGCATCACATTCCCTTCAAGGTAATACTAACTCATCACAACAGAAATGTCAATACCAGATATTTAACCAAGTACATTTAAAATTTTCAAACTTGAAGTATGCTGATCACGGCAACGCAGCAAAATTATTTTCCTCACTTTATTCCTATAATTGTCAAAAGGCCTGAATGCCAAATATTATTTTCTATTTGGCTATGGCAACAGTAAATATATTAACAAGAAAATTAATCAAAATCTTGCATGACATTTCCAATAATTTTTATCCAGTTCCTGTGTGTTCACACGCACATTGTTCTGTGGGAGAGGTGATTAGCGTGGTGCTATATTTACAAAGCTGCTTCCAAACTGAGATAACTCACCCAAATTAAAACGCCCTGAAAAGACTGAAAACCTGTTTCATGGAAAGCAGATGTGTGTATTAATTTGCACTGCAGCCAATGCAATTGTGCAAATTGTTAAAATTGCCTTTCTCCCCATTCCAAGTCCTTGTTGCACGGTTGCACCGTAGTATGGTTTTTGGAGGAGAGATTTTCTTCTTTTGCTCTTAGAAGGTATAGATATAAACTGGAGAAGAATGATTGCATATCTATGTGAAAGTTTTTGTGAAACAAAATGAATATGCAATGGTCTCCTGTTGAGGTGTGCAAGCTTGTTCAGTGGATTTTCTTTTAAATGTCTGGATAGGAGTTTCGAACACCCCAATGTGGGAGTTTTGATCGCCCCAACGCGGGAGCTTTGACCGCCCCAATACGGGAGTCTTGATCGCCCCAACACGGGTGTTTTGATCTCCCCAACGTGGGAGCTTCGACCGCCCCGACGAATGCTTCAAATGTCCCGACCGCGGGAGAATAAGGAGGAAGGAGATTGGACGTTTTTGCCTTCCATCACAGTAAGGAATGTGGGGAATCTGCTGTGGTGGATTTTTATGTTAACTTTTATGTAGTGTGTTTTGTTGCTTTTTCTTCGCATGGCTGAGCGGTAATTCACTTATCACTGTACCTTATGGTACATGTGACAATAAAAGACCTTTGAAACCTTTGGGTTGCTGAATGGGTGTCGTTTTAAAAGGTATATAAAATCACAAAGGGCATTGATAAGGCGGATGGTCACAGATTTTTTCACAGTGTGCGGGAGTCAAAAACCAGAGGGCATACGTTTAAGGTGAGAGGGAAAAGATTTAGTGGACCTGAGAGGCAGGTTTTTCACACAGCAGTTGGTCGGTATGTGGAACATGCTGCCACTTGTGGAAGTGGCAGAGGCGGGTACAGATACAACATTTAAATGACATTTGGACAGATTCATGGTTAAGGGAGGGTTACAGGTATAAGAGCCAAATGCAAGCAAATGGGACAAGCTCACGAAGGCACCTTGGTCAGCATGGACAAGTTGGGTTGAAGGGCCTGATCTACAGTATGTTCTATAATTCTATGCCTGTATGTTTACAACTAGTTACAAGGGAGAAAAGTATGTTCCTAACCCATTAATTAGCACCTTACCTGAGTATTTAAGCTTTTTGTCAGCACGGAGAGAATCTTTGATCTTAAGAGGCACTGCAGTTTTAATTCTACTATCAGAACCCAATACTATATTGATATATCTTCACCATATCACTTTCACTTAGGTAACCAAAATGCAAAAATAAGAAATTAAACAAAGACAAAATAAACAAACAATTACACATTTCATAAGTAAAATTATTACATTTATCCATTTAATTTTCTTTTATGCCGTTTAATGTTTAATATTTTATTTGAAAGCTTTGTCCTCCCATAAAGCCTGGGCTTAGATGGTGTACCTGGTCCACAAATGAAATTCAAAATCCAGGGCATTTAGTTCTCCTTTCACAGATCGTGACACCACCGTTTTGTCAGATTGAATTTATTGTTTAACTCAGACATTCTTCATGCTTTTAAAGTGAAATGGAGGGTGCGGTGTATGAGTTAAACTGAAGGAGATTGGAGGGGTAAGAAGGAGGTCAAGGTACAGGGGTTGCATTGGTAGCTCAGAAGAGAAGAGGTTGTGGGAATAAATGCCAGTGAGAAAACAAATGAACAGAGGACCGCAGGTGAGATAAATACAAAGGCAGATGCGGAGGGCCTTACTTTCACCAAGGGTAAAAATCACCAGCAACTGATGACGACTCTAATCCATGCTATGCCATGCCAGCCACAATCCCCCAACTGGATACAATGTAAAAGGCTGACAAGGGGCAAATAAGATAGTGATGAATATGGAAAGTGGAGAGGAAAAAAAGCGAGAGTGAGATTTAGTGCGAGTCTAGAACTAGAGGCGATTGCCTCAGGACAAAAGGATGTACTTTTAGAAAGGAGATGACGACTTTCTTTAGTCAGGGGGTGGTGACTTTGTGGAATTAATTGCCACAGACAGCTGTAGAGGCCAAGTCAATGGATATTTTAAGGGGGAGAATGACATATTCTTGATTAGGAAGGTTAATGGGCAAAGGCAGGAGAATGGGGCTGTGAGGGAAAGATAGATCAGCCATGATTGATTGGCGTAGTAGACTTGATGGGCTGAATGGCCTAATTTTGCTCCTACAACCTATGAACTTGGCATTACAAAGAATTTGGAAGAAAGAATGAAGAAATTGTCATATTTTCCAACTTAATATCTACTGCTAGAACTGTAATCAGTTCTGATACTGCATGCATTTCTTGTTCTACTCCAACCCCATGCTTACACTCTCCAGGGGCATTGCCATTTTAGATGATGTGATAATCAACTATAATTCAGACAAAGTGACACTTACAGGGGCAGTGTTGGCATATCCATCATCTGCAGTGTTGTGGTGAGGGAAGTCTCCCTGCCAGATGTTCATGTAGTGCTGGTCTTTAGGATGCAGCTTGTTGCCCCACGGGAAGAGTCTATAGGAATGTTAAGGTTAATCCAACTATTAGTCTGTCTGTTTCACTTGGCAAACAGATACAAGCAAAATTCTTCAACTGCATTATTCCCTCTCTCTCCCTTTTTCTCTCCCTCTCACACACACTTTCTCTCTCTCATGTGTTCAGCCTCTTTGGTTTATGTTAGTGGAGTGAAATCATTAACTGAAATCCATGGAAACTTAAAATTAAACACGTTATATTTCCTGAGAAAAGCTAATACAAAGATCATTTAGTTAGGGATTTCTATCAGCTGAGCAGCAAGTGGCTACAGCACAACATCTTTTCACTTTGTTGACTTTGTCTTCAGGATGAAAGGATCTGTGGGAATTGTGGGAACTGAACTGTTCTTCCATCTTGATATGTTCATGAGCAGCACTTCGTACTTTGGGAATTGAACTTTAAACCAGTAAAGTTTCACTTCTGGGCGAGGCTAAGTATGTTTGGTTATACCTACCCACAAAGTCAACAAGTTAGACGCATGGTAGACACAAAGTGCTGGGGTAACACAGCGGGCGAGGCAACATCTCTGGAGAGAAGAAAAGGGCGAAGTTTCGGGTCGAGACCCTTCTTCAGACTGATGTCAGGGGGGGGGGGGGGCGGCGGGACAAGGATAGAATGTAGGCGGAAACAGTAAAACAGGTGGGAGATGCTGCCTCACCCGCTGAGTTACTCCAGCATTTTGTGTCTACCTTTGATTTAAACCAGCATCTGCAGTTCTTTCTTACACAAGGTTAGACACATGCATGTCTTGTTTTTTAGTGAAGGCTGTGCTGTTAGGGGTAAGGGCAGAATCCTGGATCACAATACCCAGACGTGTGAACAAATGTACGTGACCCACTGTACATACGTCCCTATCAATTATGATATAAAAAGGCTGCATGCTTTGAGTCTGTCGAACAATCTTTTGCTTGACTGTTCTCCTTGTTTGACAAGTTATTGCGTATATGTAAAAAGTTAACTGTCACTCACGTCTCGTGTAAATTATTCCGACAGATCCCTTGATTTTTAGTCAACAGTGAATACTAATAGATTCAGATGCAAACATCTGCCCGACAATTCCTGACTCTCAATCATCCTTTTGCATTATTGTAAATGCGAGGCACATTTTAATTCCCACCATTTTTTCCCTGTAATCCTGAAATCCTTTACTTTTCCCTATTCTCCAATCAGGCATTAAAAACATGTTTCTTTCCCAAACCACAATAGCTCATCATTGGTATTATTTCTATTGGAGCACCAATACTTGAATTTTCTTTTAAAACCATACAAAATTAAAATATAAGGTAAATGTACTGCTTTTTTTTCATCCAATGAACCATTCTACATTTCTTTATCATCATCTGCTTTCACACCATACCCTTCCATATCTCTAGACTCCCTCTCTCCTGACTCTCGGTCTGAAGAAGGGTCTCGACCTGAAACGTCACCCATTCCGTTCCGCTGAGTTACTCAGCACTTTGTGTCTCTCTTCTGTGCAAACCAGCATTTGCAGTTCCTTCCGACACAATTACCTAAACCTGATCAGTGTGATCACCCCTATATCATCCCCACAAAAGCCTTCCAGTCTTCCCTGACCATCCAAATCTGAACCGACATCAGATTTAAGACCTGCTCCCACCCTACCCTGCCTTGTTGCAATCTTTTGCCATTCTTCTTTCTGGTTACTCCATGACAATGGAAGATTCTCTCAAATTTGTTGCTGCAGCTCAGAAATGGATGCAAAAGTAAACTCATGTCAAAAGCTAATCCTGTGCAGTTACTGAGTTATCTAGGCAAAATATTCCAGGTAGAAATGGCTCTTCTGCGGTGTGTTTCAGAATCCCAAGGTAACTTCATTTTGCATAAATCTGTCTTTGTATAACCAGGCACATTGACAACAGATCCCTCCTGGTATCAGTTATTTTTAGCTAAAAACTGAAGAAAGTTAACATTTATTGAGCTCAGTGTAATATTGAGCTGCGAAAGAACTGTTGGAGGCTTTTAATTCAAGGCAGACGTGCCTGACTGAAATGCTGACAGTGCAATATTATAACCAATGTTATTATAATGTCTGCCATGAACAAGAAACCAACAGTCCTATTGTAGCAGGAAATAAAACAGCAGGTCTATATTTACCAGTCTAACAATGCAATTAATAATAACTGCAGCTGGAGACTGCGGGGATGGGGGTGTGCGCAAAATGTGCCATGGTATTTTTCACCTTCAGCTTATTCAGTTTGAAATCTGGAACATGGACAGAGTGCTTTTATAAGATTCCCTCTTTAACCTATTTATCGATCATTCCATTTTAGCTATGTTCATTTCATTGTCGAACGATGCTGCCAAACAAATTCTTAAATTCCTTATTTTAAAGTACAAAATATACAGTGTTATTTGATTCATCATGCCTGTGCCACTCTTTGCTATGTCGCTTACATGTTTAGCTCAGTGTAAGTAATTGCATTTAAAACCTACCACATAAAAACCAGTAAATGCAGCTTTTACTCAGTGTCAATAAAACACTGAAGGGCAAAATAAATGTCTCCTAGGAATAGATCCTGTAATTAGCAGGGATGGATAGTAGTGTGTCAACAGTTTGTACACCAATATAAATAAATACAACTGCTTTAGGAGATGCTCTTTAAACAGGTGTATAGTATGCACATATGCATGCATCATTATTGTCCCTCGTGTTTAATGGTGTGTGTGTTATACAAACATTCAGGATAACAGAAGAAAGTGTACGAATGAACTGCAGATGTTGGTTCAAATCGAATGTAGCCACAAAATGCTGGAGTAACTCAGCGGGACCTCCCCGTTGGATTGCAACCTTGTCGTGTTCGGGGAGCTTGTGTGTCTCAGTGACCCCTAGAGCTATGCCAACGGGACATTCGTCTCCTGTTAGGGTCTCCCATGCTGGACAAGTGGAAGGGTAGAGGCTAGACGAAGAGCGATCCACTGGTCCTCCAGGTTGGAGGTTGAGCACAGGGCTAACAACCCTGTCTCGTAAAACAAATATGTTACGGAAACAGCAACTGAAGGAATCAAGACTACTGAGTGGAGGACCTTTGTTGCTGCCCTACATGCCAGGAGGCATTATAGGCAGTAAGTAAAGTAAGTAATTAACTCAGCGGGACAGGCAGCATTTCTGGAGAAAAGGAAAGGCTGATGTTTCGGGTCGAGACCGTTCGGGTCGAGTCAGAGAAAATAAGACTAGTGGGAAAACTTGGAAGGGGATGGAGAGAGAGGGAAAGCAAGGGCTATTGAAGTTAGAGGTCAATGTTCATACCACTGGGGTGTAAGCTACCCAAACAAAATATGAGGTGCTGTTCCTCCAATTTGCGCTGGACCTCACTCTGACAATGGAGGAGGCCCAGGACAGAAAGGTCAGATTGGGAATAGGAGGGGGAGTTAAAGTGCTGAGTAACCAGGAGATCAGGTAGGTTAAGGCAGACTGAGCACAGGTGTTCAGCGAAACGATCGCCGAGCCTGCGCAGAAACAGGCCCTTTGGCCCAAAGAGTCCGCACTAACCAGTGATCCCCGCACACTAACACTATCCTACACACACTAGGGGCAATTTACATTTACATTTGGAGTGTGGGAGGAAATCGTAGTACCTGGAGAAAACCCACGCAGGTTACGGAGAAAAAGTACAAACTCCATACAGAGAGCACCCGTAATCAGGATCGACCCTGGGTCTCCGGCACTGTAAGGCGGCAACTCTACCGCTGCGCCACCATGCTGCCCTCCAAGGTCTGTTGTGTCTTTGTTTCGAATCTCAAAGTAATTCATGAAAACAGGATGATTTAACTACTCATACAATTCCAAGAGTGAAGAACAGACCAATGTTATGGAAGTACATCAGAATTCACAAATGGACTTACATGCAAAATAGTGTGAACGTTAGTACATGCAACAAGCTGAAAGAAATATGATCAGTAGCCTGGCAGGGAGCACTCTAACCTCTCAGGCAGGAGACTGAGGGTTCTTGCACCTCTCTGGGAACCCCTGTGATACTTTAACTCCAGTACTGAAGGAATGTGATACTTTTGAAGATGCAGAAAGATGTGAAACTGACCCCCTGTGCCTTGAGAAATTTTAAAATAAAATCACACTACAGTGAGACCAATATTTATCCCTCAATTGACATGAGCAAATCAAGGAGAATTAGTCGGAAGGAAGGTCCCGACTTGAAATGTCGTCTGTCCATTTGACTCCACAGATGCTGCCTGACCCCCGAAGTTCCTCTGGCACTTTGTTTTTTGTTCAAGGTTCCAGCATCTGCAGTTTCTTGCATCTTTGTCTGGGTGAACAAGACATTGGGTGATAAGACTCCCCCCTCCCCAAAGGGTTGACAATTTTCCAGATAACAATTCAGAAGAGGTAACAAGAAGTTTGTTTAATTAAAAATGGAAAGTTGATTTATTTTCATACATGGGCAACATTAGCCTATCATAAGCGATTATGTGTAACAGCTATGACTGGAAAAGCGTACACTTACACATCATGTAAATTATTATTGTAGATGGGAGGAAATAATTATTTGGCTTAACAAGGAGAAAAGAGAGAATTGAAAGCTCCAGCATTTCAGATGGGCACAAAGTGATAACTCTGTGATGTCTACATCTGTGTAAACAGTGATAATTTGTATATTACTGTGGTCTGACTACCCCCAAGTCATAAATTATCTTTATCAGTAAGAAGAAGGTTGAACAATGTTCTAGTGAGTTAAAGGTGGATAAATTTGGGACTCAATGGGATGTTTCGCAGGCTGGCTGCTGTGGGATTACTGGGGCCCTGATAGAGACCTTTAAGTCGTGGCCGGCCACAGCTAATTGCACCAAATGTCCATAGGACAGCAAATGTGGTGCCCTTATTCAAGGAGGGTTGCAGCGATGAGCCAGATAGTTACTGGCCTGTGGGCCTAACGTCAGTGGTATGGAAGTTATTGCAAAACATTCTGAGCGTTAGGATTTATTAACACTTGGAAAGGCAGACACTAATCAAAGATTACCAACATGGATTTGTTTGGGGGACAACCTCTCTGCTCAGTTTGAAAGATTTTTTTCAAGATGCAATTAAATATATTGATGAGAGCTGTACATTTGATGTAGACTACATGAATTTCAGTGAGGCCTTTGACAGGATCTTGCGTGAGAAGCTGGTCCAAGCCAGGGGAAACAGACTTTGCTCGGCATATAGAGGGTGATGGGACAGGTTAATTTTTAATTGGAAGCCTGTGACCAGCTGTGTACCATCCGTGCAATGGGGTGACTGGAACTGCACACAATACTCCAAATGTAGCTCAAGCAAAGTTTTATAAAAAGTACAACATGACTTCCTGAATCTTATACTCAATGCAGTAACCGGCAAGGATACCATATGCCTTCTTTACCACTTTGTTGCATGTTCAGGGTAGACTGGGAATGAAGAATTCCATGCTCCAATTTGCCAATTGTTAGTTACTGAATTCAGTGTGGAAGGAATATAGTTCACTGAGGAAAGTGCTCTGAAGCAACTTTGCTGCAACATTACTGAGGGATTATCTACAACCAAGATAAACTTGCCCCTACATTAAAGTGCTGAGGGAACATACAATAATAAAGAGGCACTAATTATGTTGCCAAAGTACGGTAGAAAATGAAGAAGGTGCCCTGATGTGGTGCCATGGCCACACAACCTCATGATATTTGTTATTCCAAGCCGACACATTCCATGTGTCATTTGGATGTGGTACGCAAAGAGTGGAAGAAACTATACCCTGGATTACAGCCAGTCGGTGACACTATTCCTCATCAAGGGGATGCCACAGCAGGGACTATTCAACAAAAAATAATTCAACTAAAATAGCAAAAGCAGTCTCAGATTAGATAAATGAAGTTAATGATTTCACTGTGAATAAGTCCGCAATTATAACAAACCCAGCAGGAATTTTGCAACTGGTTATTATGCTTTCAAATCTCACTTAACATTTTCCTATCTACATCAGACATTTACATTACTGAAACTGAAAGCTTACCTTTACAGTTTGAAATACTAAGATAAAGTTTTATTAAGCAATTTTGATCCTCGACTTCCTCATTCACAGACCACAGTCTGTTCGTATTGGTGGAAATGTGTCAGACTCGATAACAATCAGCACGGGAGCACTTCAAGGCTACGTGCTCAGCCCCTGCTGTACTCACTCTATACTCATGACTGCGTAGCCGGTCACAGTGCGAACTCCATCATCAAGTTCGCTGACAACACCACTGTAGTGGGACGTATCACTGATGGGGATGAGTCGGAGTACAGAAGAGAGATCGAGCGACTGTCCATATGGTGCCAGCACAATAACCTGGCCCTCAACACCAGCAAAACCAAGGAACTGATTGTGGACTTTGGAAGGAGTAGGATGGGGACCCACAGTCCTGTTTATATCAACGGGTCGATGGTTGAAAGGGTCAAGAGCTTCAAATTCCTGGGTGTGCACATCTGTGAAGATCTTTCCTGGTCCAGAACACAGATGCAACTATCCGTAATCTTCTCAGAAGTAGAGGCGCTGATGAGCTTTCTTAATAATTGCATCTGTGTTCTCGGAGAAGATTACGGAGAGTTGGTCTGTCAAGGAGGACTCTCTCTAACTTCTACAGGTGCACAGTAGAGAGCTTGCTGACTGGTTGCATCGTGGCTTGGTTTGGCAACTTGAGTGCCCTGATGAGGAAAAGAGTACAAAAAGTAGTAAACACTGCCCAGTCCATCATCGGCTCTGACCTTCCTTCCATCGAGGGGATCTACCATAGTCGCTGCCTCAAAAAGGCTGGCAGCATCATCAAGGACCCACACCACCCTGGCCACACACTCATCTCCCTGCTACCTTCGGGTAGAAGGTACAGGAGCCTGGGAACTGCAACAACCCGGTTCAGGAATAGCTACTTCCCCACAGCCATCAGGCTATTAAACCTGGCTCGGACAAAACTCTGAACATTAATACCCCTCCATCTGTTATTTGCACTTTATTTAATTTATTAATTAATGTATGTATTTAAGTATATAACTGTAGTCAATGCCTACTATGTTCTGTTGTGCTATGCAAAGAAAGAATTTCATTGTCCTGTCAGGGACACATGACAATAAACTCTTTTGACTTGACTTTGACTTTGACTTATTAGAAATCTAACATGCACTCCATGTCTAACATGGATAAAATAGAGAAGGATTTGAGAGAAATTGCCAAAAGAAGAAACAAGCTTAGCAAACTAAATAGATTTCCTGTCAACCTTATTTTGAAATCAGTCTGTTATATCCTTCATGCTTCAACTAATCTACCAGTTCTAATCCCTTGTGCATCTCTGATTTTAACTATCCCAATACTGGCTGTAGCTCTTAATATTATGTCTGAAAGGACTGGAATTGACCCCTCTCTATCTCTTTACCCCTTTAAGATGTCCTTAAAAAACTATATTTTTGATCAATCCCTTGGTTATTCAATTCAATTCAACTTCAATGTCATTGCACAGATACAAGTATGGGTACAACAAAATGCAGTTTAGCGTCAGTTCGTAGTAACAGCAATATAGAAATAGATACAGAATGCAGACAATGTGGAAGGAGTGACTGGAGAAATCTATCGGCGGGACTCCGAGTTCAGCAGTGTGATGGTGTTGTTGTAGAAGCTGTTCCTCATCCTACTAGTGCGGGACCTGAGGCTCCTGTACCGCCTCCCTGATGGTAGGAGGGCAAACAGTCCATGGTTAGGGTGGGAGGGGTATCTGATGATCTTCCCGGCCCCTTCTCAGACACCGATTTCGGTGAAGGGCATCCATGGCAGGGAGCGGGGCACCGATGATGTACTGTGCGGTTTTCACCACCCGTTGTAGTGCCTTCCTGTCTGCTACGGTGTAACTGCTGCACCATACCGTAAAGCAGGTGGTCAGGATGCTTTCGATGGTACAGCGGTAAAAGTTGGTCAGGATTTGGGGGGACAGGTGGGGTTTTTTGAGCCTCCTCAGGAAGTAAAGGCGCTGCTGTGCCTTTTTGATCAGCTTAGAGGTGTTGAGGGACCAGGACAGATCCTCCGAGATGTGTACCCCGAGGAATTTGTAGTTGGAGACCGGCTCCACCTCAGTCCCGTTTATATGGATGGGGGTGTGTCTGCCCCCTCTGTTCTTTCTGAAGTCGACAATGAATTCCTTCGTCTTCTGGGAGTTGAGGACGAGGTTATTATTGGCACACCAGGTTGTCAGGTGCTGGACCTGCTCCCTGTAGGCTGACTCATCGTTGTCACTGATCAGTCCTACCACCGTGGTGTCGTCGGCAAATTTTATGACGGCATTGGAGCCATGCTTAGGGATGCAGTCATGGGTGAAGAGAGAGTAGAGGAGAGGGCTGAGCACAACAGGCCTGTGGCACGCCGGTGTTCAGTGTTATAGTGGAGGAGGTGAGGTTGTTGACCCTGTGGTCTGTTAGTGAGGAAATCCAGTGTCCAATTGCAGAGGGAAGTGGAGATTACCAAGACCGCTGAGTTTGGTGATCAAGCTAACGGGTATGACAGTGTTAAAGGCGGAGCTGAAGTCAATGAACAGCAACCTGATGTAGGTGTTATTACTGTCCAGGTGGGTCAGGGCAGAGTGTAGGGCTGCCGATATGGCGTCCTCTGTAGACCTGTTGGTCTGGTAGGCAAACTGATGGGGGTCCAGTGTGGGGGGGAGGCTGGCTTTGAGGTGAGCCAAGGTCAGCCGCTCGAAGCTCTTGGCGATTACAGGGGTGAGTGCCACTGGTCAGAAATCATTGAGACTCCCTGTCGCTGATTGTTTGGGCACTGGCACAATTGGTAGATGTCTTGAGGCAATTGGGGACAGCACCCTGGGCCAGTGACAGATTGAAAATGTTGGTGAGGACCAGGGATAGTTGTCCAGCACATGCCCTGAGCACCTGCCCGGGGATGCCATCGGGGCCGGCAGCTTTGTGCTCATTCACCTTGCTCAGTGCATCTTGTACAGCAGAGGTGGAGAGACTGAGGGGTTGTTAATTCGGGGGTGGAGCAACTTTGATGGATGGAGTTTTGTAGTCCCGGTCAAAGCGAGCATAGAAATGGTTTAGCTCGTTAGGAAGGGAGGCGTTGTCAGGGGGGGTGTTGTTGACTTTATGGTAATCGGCAATGGATTTGATTCCTTGCCACATGCGCCTGGGGTCAGAGCTGTTTCGGAAATGCTCCTCGATCCGCCGTTTGTGATTGAGTTTAGCATTCCTAGTTCCCTTTTTCAGATTGGCCCCTGGATGAGTTGTATCCCTCAGCATCGCCAGATTTAAAAGCGGCGTCGCGAGCCTTCAGCAGGAGTCTGACCTCCCTGCTCATCCACGGCTTCTGGTTAGGGAAGGTCTTTATCTCTTTGTGGGTAGTGACGTTGTCCGTGCAGAATTTTATATAGTCCAGAATGGTTGAGGTGTACGAGTTGATGTCCACTTGGGAGTTGATGTCCACTTGGGAGTTGAAGGTGGCCTGAGTGGCAAACAGACTCCAGTCTGTTTTTTGTCCGAATATCTCCTTGTGTGGTTTAGTGTCAAATATTGTTGGCAAAGTCCTCGTTAACCGTCTTGGGAGATTTGTATTGTGTTAAAGATGGAATGTAAATACAAGGATTTTCAATTGCTATAAAATCTTCTACATTAAAAGGACAGAGAAAGACCGATATTGAGCAGAGATATGCAACGAAATAAGAGGAAGGAGAGCAAGGATTAATAAAACAAATGAATGGTTTTTGCCAACAGATTCAGGGCTCAGGGGAATATGGGAATAGGTTGAAATATGGGAACTCAAATACAGTTAAGGAGAATTATGGCACTGGAAATTGTGACAGACAAATAAAAAAGTCCAAATTGACAAATAAACATTTATCAGGGGAGAAATAGAAAAGCATCAGATGACAATTGCTAAGGCACTGCAATGAAGAGACACTGTAAATAATCCCGAGATGATGCCTGACCCACTGAATTACTCCAGCACTTTGTGTACTTTTTTGTAAACCAGCATTTGCAGTTCCTTGGTTCTACTTCTCGATATTCTATCCTATTGAGCCTGATTGAAAGTCAATTGTCTTCGAATAAACTCACAAAATATCTTGTTTCTCCTTATCAGAGTGGAACAAAACTGGTCAGTTTCCTGTTGGGTTTTTTTTCCCTTTGCTCCAATTTCATAGATCCCAGCTTTTACCCCTTCCCTTGGGGACTAGAAGATTATGTGGAGTGGTCAATTGAATTACAAAATCTAAACTTGGCATTGATTTGTGCATTTGGAATTCACTCAAAGAAAATTCCCAACATGAACCTTAAAATAAGAGGTAGGCAATTTAGAACGGAGTTGAGGAAAAACATTTTCACCCAGAGAGTTGTGAATCTGTGGAATTCTCTGCCTCGGAAGGCAGTGGAGACCAATTCTCTGGATGCTTTCAAGAGAGATTTAGATAGAGCTCTTAAAGATAGCGGAGTCAGGGGATATGGCGAGAAGGCAGGAACGAGGTACTGATTGTGGATAATCAGCCATGATTATATTGAATGGCGGTGCTGGCTCGGAGGGCCGAATGGCCTACTCTTACACCTATTGTCTATTGTCTATTGAAGCTGTGGAACTTCAAAATGTTTGAAAGCAAAAAAAAACATCCAATTTCCCATCACAATCACACTGTTGTGAATACTGATAGGGCTGAAGTACAGGCTGCTTACTGTGTCTTGCCTTGACTTAGAGTCATAGTCATGAAGCACAGAAGTTGGCCCTTTGGCCCACCATGTCCATTCTGACCTATTAGTCCATCTACAATGATCCATGATGCAAAATAACTGCTGATACGTTATCCTAAATAATTTCCAAGAGCTAAAATTCAGCCGTTTTCAGTTCCTGGTTGGTATAACAGAGTAAGCTTTAAGTAAGATTCAATACATTTCCCGTCTTGCCAACATAACACTGTAAATGCTCAGAGGAGTAACATTTTAACAAAAAGCAGTCATCTAGAATCAGATTTGAAATCTGTCATGATTATCCAGCCTGTGGAAAGCTCTTTCAAATTAAATGTGAAACTAAAGCAGTGAAATCAGTAAGAGATCCATTACTGGATGTGTCTGAAATGAAGAATGCTTTGGATTCCTTCTTCATCAATTACAATAGCCACATTTCCAATTTACACTTTCTGGATGATGGATTAGCATAATCTGGGTGTAGTGGTACGAGCAGAATTTACAGGTGCACAGTAGAGAGCATGCTGACTGGTTGCATCATGGCTTGGTATGGCCACCTGAGCGTCCTGTAGCGGAAAAGGCTGCAAAAAGTTGTAAGCACTGCCCAGTCCATCATCGGCTCTGACCTCCCTACCATCGAGGGGATCTATCGCAGTCGCTGCCTCAATAAGGCTGGCAGCATCATCAAGGACCCACACCATCCTGGCTACACACTCATCTCACCGCTGCCATCAGGTAGAAGGTACAGGAGCCTGAAATCTGCAACATCCAGGTGCAGGAACAGCTTCTTCCCCACAGCCATCAGACTATTAAACACAACTTCAAACAAACTCTGAACTATAACAGCCTATTGCACTTTATCGGTTTATTTGTGTGTGTGTGTGTGTGTGTGTGTGTGTGTGTGTGTGTGTGTGTGTGTGTGTGTGTGTGTGTGTGTGTGTGTGTGTGTGTGTGTGTGTGTGTGTGTGTGTGTGTGTGTGTGTGTGTGTGTGTGTATATATATTCTATGGTATATGGACACACTGATCTGATCTGTATTTATGCCTACAATATTCTGTTGTGCTGCAGCAAGCAATAATTTCATTGTCCTATCTGGGACACATGACAATAAACTCTCTTGACTTGAATTGACTTGACCCAAAACGTCACCCATTCCTTCTCTCCAGAGATGCTGCCTGTCCCACTGAGTTACTCCAGCTTTTTATGTCTACCCTCAAGCAGAATTTACTATTCAATCAAGATCATTAATTGGAAGATGTAGTTGATATACTAACCATTTTAAATCATCTTGAAACTAAAGAACATTTTATGCAATATTTAATCAGATCTCAAGGCTCAGTTACTGGTATCTGGCATAAGCCGGCCATTTAGCAGTAATACCATGAAGTAAAGAGCAAGTACGCCCAAACTATGGCATAGAGGATAATAAGTGTTATAATTCCTGCCAGCCTGGTTTCCATATTCTATAAAGGAAGCGAGCTGGCAAGAGATTTCATGGGGTTGGGGTGGTGAAGGGGATTTCAGAAGTTGGGGGGGGGGGGGGGGGGGGGGTTCAAATTACTAATTAAGACCTAAATCAATATTCAATGCATGGTAGATTTTTTTCATAATTGATGTCGATCCTGTCTGTGGGTGCCGTGTGTACATAGTTTGTACATTCCCTGTATGAACACATGGCTTTTCTCAAAGTGCTTTAATTTCCTCCCGCACTCTAAAGATGTACAGGTTTGTAGGTTAATTGGTTTCATTAGAAATTGTAAAATTGTCCCTACAGTGTAGGACAGTGTTAGTGTATGGGGTGACCACTGGTCGGCACGGACTCAGTGGGTCAAAGGTATCTCTAAAAGTCTAAAAAAGAATGTGGGGTGCCAAAAAAAAAGTGATTCTTATTAATGTTTATGGACCAAACTTTGATAGTTCCTTGTTTTTCAAGAAAATATTTAATATAATTCCGGAACTTACAGAACACAATTTAATAATTGGAGGAGACTTGTACATTAGACCCCTATTTAGACAGATCATCAAGACAACAAAAAATAAAATCTCAGTCAAGTGAATTATTAAATGCATATATAGATACTACTAATATTAAGGACGTCTGGAGAATTGAAAACTCAACCGGACGCGAATATTCATTTTACTCATCGGTACATAAAACCTATTCAAGGATCAATTATTCAAGAATAGATTATTTTTTAGTAGACTCCAAGCTCATCCCATTTACCTACAATTTGAAATATCATAACATTATAATCTCAGACCATGCACCCTTAACATCTATGATTAAATTAAATGGAAGGACCGAGAAACAGTCACAATGGAGAATCAATCCACAAATCTTCAATTAAAAAGTATGTCAGGAATATCTTACTAAACAGATTAATATGTTTTTTGAGACCAATGATTGCCTTGGAACGTCTGCCTCCCTTCTCTGGGAAACATTTAAAGCATTTGCCCGAGGAGCAATGATCTCCTCCCAAGCATTTCACAATAAAGAGAACCGGGTTAAACAACAGGCACTGGAAAGGGAAATAAGACAATTAGACATAGAAAATGCGGCTGCACCAACTATGATAAAACATAATAAAATAGTAGTATTGAAATATAAATTAAATAAAATATATTCAGACCAAGTTATAAAATTTTATCAATATACTAAACAATTACATTTTGAATTCGGTGACAAACCACAAAATCTATTAGCTCGCCAACTTCGAAAACTGGACGGGGAAAAAACAATTCACAAAATTAGACCAGAAATGGGAGAACCACTAGTACAGCCCAAGGATATCAATGAGAGATTTCTGCAATATTATCAAAATCTCTACGCAGCTAAAACGATAGATCACTCGACAGGAATGGAAGTATTCTTACAAAAATGTAACTTTAAAGGCTTAGATTTGAAAGATAGAGAATTACTAGGCACTGAAATAACAGTGTAAGAAATTGAAGAGTCTATCAGATCTCTAAAAAACGGCAAGGCCCCGGGCCCTGACGGTATAAGCTCTGAATTTTATTAAAAAATTTATGTTCTGATCTCCCCGCATTTACAGACTCTGTATGAGCAAATTTATACTCAACAGAAATTACCAGAAACGCTAAACGAATCTATAATAACACTCATACCAAAAACAGATAACGACCTGGAAGACCCAGGTTCATATAGAGCTATAGCTCTCTTAAATACTGATCAAAAAAATTTATGAAAATCCTAGCATAAAGATTAAACACAGTGATTAATAAATTAATACACACTGACCAAACATGATTTATTCCAAATCGCTACTCTTCTTATAACCTGAGACGATTATTCAATATCATATACTCAAAGAGAATTACAAACGTAGATTTAGCAATTATTTTGTTAGATGCTGAGAAAGCATTTGATCAGGTGGGATGGCCCTATTTATTCTCGGTGATGGAAAAATTTCAACTGGACGAGAAGTTTAGTACATGGGTAAAACTCGTATATACTAATTCAACAGCTAGAATATTAACAAACCAAACGTTATCAACTAAATTTAATTTATCTAGAGGTTGTAGACATATTATTCGCACTTGCAATTGAGCCACTAGCAGAAAGTGTCAGGTCCCATCCTGAAATATATGGGTATAATACTAAAGACACTGAGAATAACATTTATTTATATGCAGACGATGTATTAATCTACATTACAAAACCTGAACTTAGTATCCCAAACCTATTACATTTAATAACTCAATTTGGTTTGTTCTCGGGATACAGAATTAATTGGAATAAAAGTGAAATCATGCCAATAATGGAAATCAATCCACATATATTACAACAATCCCCCTTTAAAATAGTTAATGAAAAATTTTAATATCTAGGAATTTATGTAACTAGGCCATATACTTATTTATTTAAACTAAACTTCCCTCCTTTATTGAACAAATTGCATAAGAATATTCAATATTGGAAAACACTACTTATCTCAATATTTGGTAGAATTAATGCCATAAAATGATTTTTCTTCTGCAATTATTGTACCTCTTTCAATCAATCCCGATATATCTTCCAAAAACTTATTTTAAAAAGGTTGACTCCATAGTCACTAATTTTATTTGGGATTATAAGAATCACAGAATAAACAAAAAACATTTATGTAAATCAAAAATAAATGGAGGTATAGCTTTACTGAATTTCATATTCTATTTCTGGGCAGTTAACATAAAAAATATGAACTTCTGGTTGTAAGAATTGGACCATCAACCAGACTGGTTAAAAATGGAAAAGGAAGACTGTTTACCCTTTGAAATTGGTTTGATTCTGTTCGCTACCACTAAATTGAGCAAAAAAACCTATAGTGATAACCCTATAATATACAGTGGTATACGAATTTGGAAACAATTAAAAAATACTTTAAAATTGGATAATCTATCACTCTTTCTCCTCACTGTAAACAACCCTGCATTTAAACCTTCAATGTTGGATACAAAAACATAGATACACTTGAAACAGTCATCTGATGTATGCATCATAGTGATTTTAGCCAAAGCTAATTCGCAACACTTGTCCCTAATAGGGCTTTTGGTTAAAAATGATAATACAGATTAACATTATTAAAATAGGAAAATGGAAATGGAAATGAGATAAAAAATGGAAAAGAAAAAAAGACATACAGAGAGACCACAGTGTAAAAACTAAATATGAGAACAAAATTGTTGTTGAATTAGCCACAATTTTGTGTTTCTTTTGAATGTGACATATGTAGGGATACATTTCAAGTGGTCTGGCAGTGAGTTCCATATTTTTGTCCCTTTTACTGAAAAGGCAGTTTGAGCAAAAGATGTTCTGCAGAAGGGAATACTACAATTGCCTTTTGACGCTGCTCGGCTGCTCTGGTACCACTTTGCAGTCTTGTTACTGTTTTGCACAGCAGCTGGGGAGCAGCGCCATTTAGGCACCTGAAGACCAATTTAACTAAATGTAAGGAAATAAAGTTAGCAAAACGTAGGGTCTTATATTTGCTTAGAATTTGACAGTGATGATACCTTATTCTTTTTTTGTCCAGGACCTTCAAGGCTCGGTTATAGAGACACTCTACGGCCTTAATTAATGACTGGTGAGCCTGGGACCATGTGGTTAAGCCATAACATATATGTGAGAGAATTCATGAAAAGAAAAGCACAGTTAAGTCAAAATTTCTTATAATCATAAAACAGCCCAAGTTTGCCTTAATGGTTTAACACATTTTCTTAATATGAATTTTAAAGTTCAACTGATTGTCTATAATTATTCCCAGATACTTCACTTCAGGTACTTGTTCAATGAGCTCACCATTGATTTTTATATTGAGGAGGTTTGTTAGGGGTAGTTTTTTGATGGAGAAGCAGACAGAGTTTGACTTTTTAGTGTTTAAAGTTAAACAAGATTTCTTTCATTTCAGGAGTTACAATAAACCTATGGATTTCACTCAAATGACTATTTCAGATATCTACAACTTAGAGATTATGCTAAATCAAATACACATGATTACAGAACTAGAGATCCAGAAACTCTTGATGAATGTTTGAATAAACACCCAAATACAGAAAAAATAATATCTTATATTTATAATATCCTATTAGACATTGAGGCACCAACGACGGAAATATATAGGCAAACATGGGAAATCGAACTAGGCCAGCCAATAATGAAAGATATTTGGGACGAAAGCTTACAACATATACATCAATGCTCGTTAAATGCCAGACACTCTTTAATACAATTTAATGTATTACATAGATTACATTACTCAAAAATGAAATTAAATAGAATCTTCCCAAATATATCTCATATCTGCGAAAAATGTCAGCATTTAGTGGCTAACAACTGTATAAAAATTAAAAACTTTTGGACGGAAATTTTTAAGATAATTTCGGAAATTGTCAACACCCAATTGGACCCCGACTCAAAACTAATAATATTAGGAATATTAGAACAAAGTCAAACACTACAAGCCAAAGAAAATTTATCGACTATAGTATAATAATTGGGAAAAAAATGTATATTAATATTTTGAAAAGGTCCTATAACCGCCACAATCAAAATGTGGATTATGGAAATGTCAGAGACCCTACATTTGGAAAGAATAAGACTTGTCTTAATGGACAAACAAGAACTTTTTATCAGAATATGGTCTCCATTTATTGATTATCTGAAGGGGCAAACTGGTTCGGCACGAGAACCTGACTGAAACTTGAATTAAGGATTAGATGAAGAGTTATATTTTATAATTTACGAACATATCTCCAATGATGTATTATTAGTAAATTATTCCATTCTTTTTTATTATACCTTCTTGGTTTTTTTTTCTCTCTCACTATTATTTTCTATCTACATAAAAAAAATAAAACATATATAGAAGCAGTTATTAAATAATTGATAATATTGACAATATTAGTAATGTATGACTGTTACACATGAAATGTTTTTATTATGTACTTGCGTCTAATAAAATAAATAAATAAATAAATAAATAAAGAATGTGGGGTGAATAAAAAACAGATAAATGCAGGATTAGTGTGAATGGTTGGTTGATTGTTTGCGTGGACTCGATGGGCCAAAGAGCCTGCCTCTGTGCTATATCTCTATAACCCAAGACAAGATAGGGATTGTAAATGCACAAAGGCTGCCAAAAGATTGAGTTACTTGGTGACCCATTTGACTATATTACATTCAATACTGATAACTAGCATTAAGAAGGACGTGGAAATTAGAAATCAAAGGGCATCAATTGTGAATTTAGGAATCTAGAATCTGGATAACAAATAAAAACAGCATTAGATTTTCACACAGAAATTGCAGAGATAGATCGTTTTCAGCTTGTTTTTAATATTTACTACCACTTCTGGAGGACCTCCTTCCAAAAGGGAAACAAAGCTGGGGTACAAATACTGTAAACACAAGGAACTGCACATACCGCTTTACCAAAAAAGACACAAAATGCAGGAGTAACGCAGCAGGTCAGGCAGCGGCCCTGGAGAACATGGATAGTTCATGTTTCGGAAATCCATGCCTCCATGAATCTCAGCCACGATCTTCATGCTAATAAAGTGACTGAAGGAAGTCAATTTAATGATGCGTTGTGATATAACCAATATGATTTCTGCATTGGATTTCACACGCATGATGACAACAAGGTTTGTGCTTCTGACCCACTGACAGATTGGAATAAAAAACAGCAAGCTATGAAATGTAACCAATCTATGCAGAAACTTGGGAATTGTTGTAAAGACATCCAATGGAACATTATCTTTGCCTTCATTGAATCACCATGTGAATGTACCTGTGCTTCAGTAGACAGACAACACAGAGATAATCTGTGAACTGTAGCCTGAATAACTGCTGTGGTCGTGGTCTGCTTAGGCCATTCTGTAAAAACAAGGAACTTGCAGCATCTCTCGAAAACATGTTTAAGAAGGAACGGCAGATGCTGGAAAAATCGAAGGTAGATAAAAATGCTGGTGAAACTCAGCAGGTGGGGCAGCGTCTATGGAGCGAAGGAATAGGTGACATTTCAGGTCGAGACCCTTCTTCAGACAACATGGATCAGTACGAAAAAGGGTCCCAACCCGAAACATCACCTATCCATGATGCCCAGAGATGTGTATGAAGGAACTGCAGATGCTAGTTTAAACCGAAGATAGATACGAAATGCTGGAATAACTTAGCGGGACAGGCAGCATCTCTGGAGAGAAGTAATGGGTGACGTTTCGGGTAGAGACCCTTCTTCAGACATGCCCAGAGATGCTGTCTAAGCCACTGAGTTACTCCAACATTTTGTGTCTTTTTTTAGGCTATTCTGCAGTTTGGGGGACCCCCTCATAAACCACTGAACAGTTTCATCCACCCTGCTCACTTCCCCTTTCTCTCATGGTATTTCCCTCTCCTCTGCCCCCCACCCCCTTACCCCTCAGGCAGCTTGCCTGTGAGCAGATCTGTGAGACTCAGGAAGCAGCTGCCATGTGTGAGCACTTAAACTGCACTCTACCCCTTTTTGAAGGTAGAAAACTATAAAGGCAATTCCCTACAGCAGAGCTGCCAAGTTTTGTTAGAACATTTCAGTATTCTAGTACCTGAAAATCAGTATTTTGCTGAGGAAAGTATTTTTACTCAGTGCTATTTTGCTGAAAAAAAAGGTATTATTTATGTGCAGTCATGCCCATGTAAGAGTACAAGGATGCATAACTTTGCTACCAATTGACGTCTTCTACGCACCTTACCTGACAGTGCATTCATTGCCATCTCTTTGTATACGGCTGTTTGAATGGCTGATTCCTTCTTTTAGCACCAGATGATAATGTGGAAGCCATTTTTGAAGCCTCCTTCTCCCTCCCTCGCACCCTCTCTTCCTCTTTCCTCTCTCTCTCTCTCTCTCTCTCTCTCTTCCTCCCTCCATCCCTCTCTCCATCCCTCTCGCCCTCCCTCCCTCCCTCCCTCCCTCTCTCTCCCTCCCCCTCCCACTTTCCCCTCCCACCTTCCCTCTCTCTCTCCCTTTTTTCTCCCTCCCTCTCTTATTCCCTACCATCTCTCCCTACCTCTCTCCTTCGCACCTTCTCCCTCCCTCCTTCTCCCTATCCTCTCCATCCTCTCCACCCTCCCTCTCTCCCCTTGAGCCCATTCACCATTCTGTAAAATCCCAATGTAACGGCAATCCCATTGGTAACCTTTCACCACTAGGCTTATCCAGAATTCTACCACTGCCTGAAAAATAATCAAAGGCTCAACTACCACTGAGAAAGAGAATTCCAAAGACTCATTATTATACGAAAAATGTCCTGAACAGTCTGTGACCCATAGCGCTGTGGCCATAGCACTATGTGTAAAGCCCATAGCGCTCCAGCTGGTAGCGCTATTTTTAGAACCCATAGCGCTGTAGCCAACAGCTCTTCGTTTAAATTCCCACGCGTTAAACTGACAGTGCTCTGTTTAAACCTGGAGTGGGACAGGCAGCGACTCTGGAGAGAAGGAATGGGTGACTTTTCTGGCCGAGACACTTCTTCAAAGTGAACTGAACTCTGTATTTAAAATCCATATTTAACAACACAAAAGCGTACATACGTATTCTAATCGCATTTCCGTACAAAATATGGAAAATCCGTACTACTTGGCAGCTCTGCTAATGCAGCCACGTCCCAATTCTATAATATTTCCGGCGATTCCTATTTTGGCTTCAACGTGAAGGCCATTTTGCGTACTTCTTCCTGAGATCTACTCTTCTGCAGATATTGCTGGTCTAGTCATGTACTTTCAGCATTTTCTAGTAACAAAAGGTAGTTGGATTTTCAACTGGTGCTTCACAGATCTTGTGAGGAAGAGCAGTGGGTAGAAACTGTTCACAGGTGCTGTCGTTCGAGGGCAGTTGGAAATTGACAGCCAAGGCAACATAGCTGCAAAATAAATGCCTGACCATTTTCAACTGAGGCTTCCAGAAATGTATTCTCTCAGACAGTAGGGAATCTCTGGAGTTCTCTGCCGTGATGGTGCTGGAAGCCAGATTAGTAGATGGAGACAGAGGAATTGACTGTTGCAGGGAACTGGCACATAAGAGGATCTCCTGAAATCTAGACTCTCAGCACATATTCCAGACTAATGAGTGAGCCGAATGCCGGACCTTCCAGATGTCCGAACAATTGGATGCTGCCTTGTCGGAGTTTTACTCTGCTACAGACAGACAGATTGCAGTTAAGGTTGAATGATCTGCTATTTTTTTACCCGTATCCTGATTCTTGCCCTCTTATCCAGGTATTCTGGTAAATCCCTTCTGCATCCTTTCGAATGCCTCTACATCCTTCCTTTAATGCTGCAACCAGAATTGAACGCAATACTAAAAAATGCAGCCTAACCAAATTCCTATAAAGCTACCACACGATTTCCTGACTCAATACCCCCACTTGTGAAGGCAAACATACTATACATTCTCTTTACCACTATGTCCACTTTCAGGGAGCTGTGGACTTTGACCCCCAAGATCCCTCTGTACATCAATGGTGTTAAGAAGCTTGTCATTAACTATCCCTTTTCAAAGTACAACCTCTCACACTTGCTCAGATTAAACTCCATCTGCCATTTCTCCGCCTCTTTCTGTATCTTATCTATATCCCATGGTATAGTTTGAATCCTCATTGTCCGCAATAACAATTTTGGTGTTGCCTACAAACTTACTAACCAACCCATCTATATTTACGCTCAATTTATTTATATATATCACAAACAACAGAGATCCCACAGATCCCTGAGGACCTCCTCTGGTCACAGGCCTCCAGTTGGAATAACATCCACCACAACCCTCTATCTTCTATGAGTACACCAATTCTAAATTCAAATGATCAAGTCACCGTGGATTTCATGCATTTTAATCTTCTGGATGAGACTACCAAGATAGACCTTATCAAATGTTTACTGAATGACAACAACATCCACTGTCCTACCTTCATCGATCACTAAAAATACTTGACATGATACGTCACAGATAAAACCATGCTGACCGTCCCTAGTTAGGCCATTCTCTTCCAAATGCAAATAAATCCTATCCCGTAAAATCATCTCCACTGATGTGAGGCTCACAAGACTATAGTTTCTTGGATTATCTATGGTTCCCTTCTTAAACAAAGGAACAACATTGATCACTCTCTAATCTTCTCGGACCTCGCCTGTGGCTAGAGAAGATGCAAAGACTGTGAATGCAACTGTTTTGTATTCAGCAGTACAAAATGAAGTTTTCAGTATGTCAAAATGAAGCTTCAAAATGTCTTTACTGAAAATTATCCAGAGAAAGTATGACTTAGCTTTTAGGAATCCACTTTTTAATGCTGCAACTATTTCCTGTCTCCCAGTTTGTAATTAATCTCCATGATTTTCCTGGATTACATCTGTCATAAACACCATTCAGTGCTGCATGGCTTTATGCCCATGTCGATAGAGAACAGGGTGAAGACTGAGTGGACACAAAATCCTGGAGTGACTCAGTGGGTCAAGCAGCATCTCAGGAGAAAAGGAATAGGTAACTGTTCGGGTCGACCTGAAGAAGGGTCTCCTATTCCTTTGCTCCAGAGATGTTGCCTGACCCATTGAGCTACACCAGTATTTTGTGTCTATCTGTTGTGAAACCAGCATCTGCAGATCCTTCCTACACATGAAGGTTCATTTAATCGAGCCATTTTGGCAATGACACATCTATAGTTGATTGAACGGATAATAAAATGATGAAACACCTGGTTACTGCATGTTCGGGAAATCAAGGGGTTACTTTCATTTCTCAGACGTGGGCTAATGGTAAATTTTCCCAGAGACTCAGATAAATGTGGGTATAGTTGGGGTGGGGGGGATGTTGGTGAGCCATGGTACGGTTATTCAAGCAATACATTAAGCAAAGCCCCCTATTGTCTCCTTAGGCAGCCTTAGAGGAATCTCACTGTACCTTTGTGAAGAGCAGCAGGGAAATCCTCCCCATGCTTTTGTCATTATCTATCGTATAACAAATGCGACCAAAGCAAATCATCAGACTGCTTGCGTCAGTACTATTTTTGTATTTCATTCTCCACAATTATAGCAGCTGCTTTTACCTTTATTAATTTGTCTGCAGGCCAAGGGCATTTCATCAGCTTCAAATGATAGACATGGTTCACACAAGGCAAATGTTAAATCTATTTTTCCATCCCATTTCTTAGACCTGGTGGTTGAGGAGAAATGATGTCCCACAGAATAGTTGATTATTACTCTATTGAGCTGTAACCTTTGGCTTTATTAATCTGTTATTCATCTCTCTATTGAATCAACTGAATTTCACACACTTTGAAGGAAAGCAAGCAGCAAATCTCTAATTTGAGATAATTAGGAAGCTGTTTCATCTAGCACTATGCACAGTCTAAATCAAAAGACAGCTTTATTGTGACATCAATGGGGTTGTGCATTTAAAAACTGGAGGGAGGCATGGTGTGCTGGAAAGGTAATTTCAGCTGCTAATTTGAGGGAGCACAAAGTGAAGTTCTACCCAGGAAAGGCAAGCAAAACCCTCACTCATAATCTTGCCACCAGCCTCAGAATATCATTTGGAGGCTCTCTACTTGTTCTTAGCCAGCCTATAGAGCACCCATTGAGAGAAGACACTCAAAAGGCAGAAATAACTATCATTTTTAATAATAAAGGAAACAAAGGGAATGGGGGATGTATTGCTTTTCAAGTTTGTAACATTATTCATTACAGATCCACATTAACCACATGAAAGAGAATGTGCAAATTCAAAGTGCCCTTGGATTTAGCTCATTTATGCACACACTGTAGATTCATCAGCTAGCAGTAAATATCAGCAATTGGTATTTGGGAAAAAAAATCTTGGTTTATTTCATACAATGGTTTTTGATGCCACAAAAAAACAATTTCCATGGACTACCAAGTACCGAGTAATGCTTTCAGTTTATTACTTTTGTCTTCCACTACTTTTTGTTACTTGATCAATAAGAACTTGCATTTATATGGACCCCTTTTAATGGGGTCAGATATCCAAAGGGGCTGTCTAGAAGTATTATCAAACAGTGAAAAATAAATTGATGCTATAAAGGAGACATTAGGGCAGATGACCGAAAGCCTGGACAAAAATACAGATCTTCCCTTGGCTGAACATACTATTTCTGCTTAATAAATTAAATCCTATAGATTGCAAGTATTATATTTAGTAATGGGAACCAAATCATCTCCCTGACATCCTCCTTCCATGCAATATGAATCCATTTGAATAGTGTAAGGCCTGGGCAATGAATGTGGAGAGGATGCTTCCACTGGTGGGAGAGTCTAGGACCAGAGCATATAGTCTCAAAATAAAATAATGTACCTTTAGAAAGGAGATAAGGAGCAATGTCTTTAGTCAGATGGTGGTGAATCAGTGGAATTCACTGGCATAAACGGCTGTGGAGATCACGTCAGTGGATATTTTGAAGGCAGAGATTGACAGATTCTTGACTAGTAAAGGTGTCAGAGGTTATGGGGAGAAGGCAGGGGAATGGGGTTGTGAGGGAAGATAGATCAGCCATGATTGAATAGCAGAGTAGACTTGATGGGCCAAATGCCTAATTCTTCTCCTAGAACTTATGAATATAAGTAATTGCTCATATTGGGTTTGTTCATGTGCTAATACCTAACCGTGGAATGGGCTCAAACTGTAAATGCATGCAAGCCATCTGAACACTGCAATATTCTGAATAAAATGATGATGAGAGACAAAAATTACAACAACTAAAAAAGTTAGTAGCATTGTTTTCCTTGCCCAAAGGTTAATGGACACTTGTAATGGATTTCCAGATATCAGTTGTTGGAAACAATGATTTTACTCAGCTTCACTTTACCAACAACTCTAAATTGTCAGACTCTTTGTCTCGCACACTGTAACGGATGAGAAGAAACTAAATATTGTGCGAAGCAAAGTTACTTTCTTCAGCTCCCTTCATGGGATACGATAGAACTTCATTTATCCCGGGAGAGAAACTGATCTGCCAACTGTCATAAAAACACCAAATACATGAAACATGAAATTAAAGTGACGAGTGGAAAGGCTAGGGGGAATCACATCTTTGTGTTTGAGGCAGTGCAGCGTAGGTTCACGAGATTGATCCCTGGGATGGCGGGACTGTCATATGAGGAAAGATTGAAAAGACTAGGCTTGTATTCACTGGAGTTTAGAAGGATGAGGATGGGATCTTATAGAAACATACAAAATTATAAAAGGACTGGACAAGCTAGATGCAGGAAAAATGTTCCCAATGATGGGTAAGTCCAGAACCAGGGGCCACAGTCTTAGAATAAAGGGGAGGTCATTTAAGACTGAGGTGAGAAAAAAACTTTTTTACCCAGAGAGTTGTGAATTTATGGAATTCCCTGCCACAGAGGGCAGTGGAGGCCAAATCAATGGATGGATTTAAGAGAGAGTTGGATAGAGCTCTAGGGGCTAGTGGAGTCAAGGGATATTGGGAGAAGGCAGGCACGGGTTATTGATAGCGATCAGCCATGATCACAATGAATGGCGGTGCTGGCTCGAAGGGCCGAATGGCTTCCTCCTGCACCTATTTTCTATGTTTCTATGTGCAAAGATTGAGGAGGTGTGGGGGGGGGGGGGGGGGGGGAGTGGGGGGAGAGGGGAGTCAGTCTCAGTCTACCCCACGACAGAAGAGGCAGAAGAGGGAAGAGTTGTAACGTTTGATAGCCACAGGGAAGAAGGATCTCCTGTGGCGTTCTGTCCTGTATTTTGGTGCAACCAGCCTTTTGCTGAAGGTGCTCCTCAGGTTGACCAGTGGGTCATGGAGGGGGCGAGATGTATTGTCCGGATGCTCCACAGTTTGAGGAACATCCTCCCCTCTAAGACCACCTCCCATAAATTCAACCCTGCCCCCAGGACAGAGCCAGCCTTCCTGATGAGTTTGTTGATCCTAGTAGCATCCGCACCCTTCGTCCTGATGCCTTAGCACATGGCAACGAAGAAGATGGCACTGGCTACCACCGATTGGTAGAACATCTGCAGCAGCGGAGCCTTCTCAAATAGTACAGCCGGCTCTGTCCCTTCTTGTACAGGGCCGCAGCATTCATGTAGTCTGCTCAGGGACAACGTTATCCACACAGAACGTTATGTAGCTGGTAACACGGTCCGCATGTCATAGTCATAAACTCTACTCTACCCGCTGAGTCCAATCCTCTCCCCGCATCTGTCTGAAACTGCACGGTATTGCAGCAGATGGAGTTGCTGTCTCACCACTCCAACAACCAGAGTTTTAATCCTGAGGTTTGGTGTTATCTGTCTTCAGTCTGAGAAGGGTCTGGACCCGGAACTTCACCCATTCCTTCTCCCCAGAGATGCTGCCTGTCCCGCTGCGTTACTCTAGCAGTTTGTGTCTACCAAAGACATGAAGGTTGGTAGGTTAACTAGCCGCTGTAAATCACTGGTAGTGTTAGACTCTGGGGGGAGTTGATAGGAATGGTGTGAGATTAAAATGGGATGTGGAAATGGGTCCCAGATGGATGGCATTGACTCAAGGGGCCGAATGTCTTGTTTCCATGCTGTATGTGTCTATGGCTTCAAATCATTGCTGTAATATTTACTGCCACAGACATAATTTCTCCCTTTATAGATTTAGCTTGTGGCTGCTCCCCTCACTACAAACTGTCTGTGAACTTGAGATCATACAAAATGCCCCTACCCATGCCTGCACATGGAGTCCAATTCACTCATCAATACTATGCTTCCTGATCGATACTGGCTGCAAACAAGGCAACAATATTTTTCAAATTACTCTGTGTCTTTTCCTCTCTTTCCACTGTCTATTGCAGCACCATAATCTTCCAAGATGCTTCATGTATCCAATTCTAACCTCTTCCTGATCCATTCTGAGATCCATCCTTGTAATAGTTCATGTTCTAAACTCTGGAGGCTTCTACATAGCTCATGCCATCCAGCTACCTCACTTAGGATACCACTTAAAACCTACATCTTCATCTAAGCTTTAGGGCAATTTCCAGAATGTCTCTTCGATGTCCTATTTCATAAAGCTCCTGTGATCTTCCTTGGAACTCTTTGCTGAATTCAATATCGATTCTGGATTCAATAAGGATTCTGTTAATCGAGGAGCCAGAAGTCCTGGCATCTGCAAAAGGCCAAGTGCTCCAGCAGAGCTCAGGGTGACACAGCCAATCATTGTATTCCCACTGGTTCTACAGACATTGAACGGTTCGCAATAATCACTGCCGCTATACACTGTTGAAAATCATAGCTACACGGTCGCTCAGCTGTTAGGGACACTGTCTCATTGCGCTAGAGACCTGGGTTCAGTTCTAACCTCCCAAAGTTAGTCACAAAGTAACTTGGTGGGTCAGGCAGTATCTCTGGAGAAAAAGGATGGGTGACGTTTTGGGTCGGAGCCCTTCTTCAGACTCGGTTCATAATTCCCAAAGTTAGTGTCAGTTTCAAAAAATAATGGACGCAATTGGTCTTCTTCCCCTCTCATTATTACCACAAAAGCTGGATTGATAATTTTGTTTAATTGCTTCCTTACAAACCTTACCAAAAATACATCTTGTAATTAAAATTAAGCAAACATAACATATATATATTTCAGATATTTCTGATCTTTAACCAGAAAACAAGATCACTGATTGCAGATTGTATATTTGAATGCATGACCTGCCTTTATCGTGGAAAATAGATAAATCACGGATCATGAAGTTTCAACAGTAGCTGCCTACAGATCATAAGTCAAGAAGACACTGGCTCGGTGTATGGCAGTTACTTGAAAAAATTGTGATTTAATATGATGAATGTTTCCAATTCCATGAAAAATATTGGTGGTCAAATTAGGCAATGGGGATTTGCAAACAAACAAGTGCCTCTTGAAACATTGTATAACTTCTTGAAACATTGTATAAAATTGTATAACCTGTCTTGCTAGAACTGAAACTAATCTGAATCGCAACTCATCACAGGTTTCAAGACAAGTTCTGAAGGAACACTGTCAGGGGTTATGGCGAGAAGGTAGGAGAATGGGGTTAGGAGGGAGAGACAGATCTGCCATGTTTGAATGCCTCAGTAGACTTGATGGGTGGATTGGCCGAATTCTGGTCCTATCACTTATGACAGTATGTTCGTATTTTCAAAGAATAGTATATTTCTTAAGATGGTGTAAATTGTATGTCGAAACATAGAAGGACACAAAGAGTAACTCAGCAGGTCAGGCAGCGTCTCTCATCTGTCAATAGGAATCCTGCTCAAAGTTCCTCACAAGACATATAAGGTCCATTACACTGGTACAATTTATAGAAATAAATCTTAGAATTACCTGTTCTCAAGTCCACCTCTGCAGGCATATTCCCATTCAGTTTCAGTGGGCAGCCGTTTATCTGCCCAAGCACAATAAGCCACTGCATTATGCCAGGAGATGTGCACAACAGGGTGATCCATCCTGAGACAGAGCAAAGCCCATTAATACAGATAATCACATACAGTATTCCAACAAAAATATGTTGTAACAACTATAACTGCCATGCATTTTGGCCATATTATCAGTCCATAGACCAAAATCCGTCTCAAATATGGAGAAGAGCAGTAATCCAGAGGCCTGAATTTGCATCCGGTGGAATGCAGGTCCAAATTTCATCTGGTTTCCCAGCTGTCTGACTCTAATAACAACATAATTCTTAATCATTTTCAACAATGAATCTAGAAACTCGCTAGATTTTAATGAGTCACAGAGCCAAAGCTCATGAAGAAACAAGCACATATTCATTATCTGCATTAAAATATGCATGTCAGTGGAGTTTCTCTGTGGAAATGAAATAAATCACTTGAATACGTCATTCTTGGTGAATTAATGAATCCAGTACTGCATCAAGTTTTAAAGGCAAAGAGCTGCCAACTACCTTTTCAACAAATTGTTATTATCTACATTTGTGTAGGTGGAGGGAAATAGGGAAAACACCTGATCTATCTGTAGTTAAGCACAAATATGATGCTGCAGATTTTCCACATAAAAATAACCCACAGAATATTGTCCTGGAGTCCTCATTAAATGGATGACCAGTCAGTTCTGAACTTCCAGCAGAAAATCCGTAGGGAGCAGAACAAGAATTGAGGCAAATATAGAAACAGCGATTATGGCAACAGGCCAAATATTCCATTCTAATCAGCATTGGGAATAAATTAATTTCTGGAGACACAGTATCATCTGGAATCTTAAGCAAAAAAAATTGCATGTCAGTGGAATTTCTCTGTGGAAATGAAATAAATCACTTGAAGACGTCATTCTTGGTGAATTAATAAAGCAAGTTCAGGAGGATCCCGTCTTGACACATCTATCCATGCTTCCTGACGTGCCGAGTTCCTCCAGCACTTTGATGTTTACTGTGAATTTCTACTTGTATTTTAACTCAGAGAGACATAATGTCCATGTGAAAGGTTCAACAACCTCGCTATGAAAGGGATTTGCAGATTTGCATAGATTGTTTCCTCATAACCAGGAGCAAAAATTGCAGTTTGTTTTATTAAAATGTTCACTGTTTCTGAAGACCTCCTTTTGTAGATTGCAATTTCTCCTCGAACTGTTTGTGTTCTTCATTTAACAAAATAAACTATAACTACTGAGAAGCATCCTATTCAATTCCCAGTGTGGTGCAATCAACAGAAATGAACAGAATGATTGGCTGGCAATGAGTTGTTTTTTGCTATTTCTTCCTGTATAAAACAATGAGCCAATCCTAGCATTTGAAAAGCCGAGAATGCTGAGAAATACTAAACAGCAAATACAACTGATACATTGCCAAGCTTCTTAGATAAGCAACAAATCAGTTGGGAATTTGAGAAAGGTTGGAACATTATGTTAAGACGTCATGTTACAGTTGTACAGATTTTGTACTGTAACCTGAGGTATTGTGGAGAGAAGGAATGGGTGACATTTCTTCAGTGGACAAAAATGTTGGAGAAACTCAGCTGTTGCGGCAGCATCTATGGAGTGAAGGAAATGGGCAATGTTTCGGGCAAAACCTTTCTTCAGACTGATGTACTGGAGATGAGAAGCAATAAGCCTACTAGCTAAAGTACCTGTGTCACTCCCAATTTCTTCAGTCTGAAGAAGGGTCTCGACCCGAAACCACACCCGTTTCTTCTCTCCAAAGATGCTGCCTGTCCTGTTGAGTTACTCCAACATTTAGTGTCTACCTTCGATTTAAATCAGCATCTGCAGTTCTTTCCTACACCTGAAGTATTATGTTCAATTTTGGTCACCCTGCTATAGGAAAGTTATTATTAAGCTGGAAAGAGTGCAGAGAAGATTTACAAGGATGTAGCCAGGACATGAGAGCCTGAGCTACAGGGAAGGTTGGGCAGGCTAGGACTTTATTCCTTGGATTTTAGGATGCTGAGGAATCATCTTATTAATGTTATCTCAGCATAAAATCATGAGGAAAATATGTAGGGTGAATGCATAGTCTTTTTTCCATGGTACGTGAATCAAGAACTAGAGGGCATAGGTTCAAGGTGAGAGGAGAATGATTTAATAGGAATCCGATGGGCAACATTTTGAACACGGAGGGTGGTGGGATATGGAACGAGCTGCCAGAGGAAATAGCTGAGGCAGGTACAATAACAACATTTCAAAGACATTTGGACAGGCACATGGTTGGGAAAGGCTTGGAGTGATATGGGTGAGGGCAAATTGGTGGAGCTTCTTGGTTGACAGTTTGGCTCAGGGGCCTGTTTTTGTGTTGGACGACTCGGGGACTCTAAATCACATCAGCCGTTGGGTCAGGTTGATGTAACATGTACATTGTATGTAATGTTTGGAATGAATTACTGAACTAATGATCAGGTGATACAGCCTACACAAATTTGCTGCAAGTATTTATATGTGTAGTTTACAGAACAATATTCTGGCAAACTTTTTATGCCTTTTATGAGATTTAAATATATTTTCAACACCTTTTGGCTAATTCCCCTACTGAGGATTCAAGCCGCAAAAATATAATTCTCTAACATGCATTTATCCATATTCCTGGCCTCCTGCTGATATTCTAACGAGTTATTTTTTAATTCAAAGAAATGGAGCACACAGAATTCCCAGCTCAGCAAAGTGCAGCAACCCAGACTTGCAAAATAATTTTCAACCTTACTTCCTTCTCTCCCTCACTAATTGTGCATGGTGCAAACTACACAGAAAGATTAGCAAGCAGGCACCAAGGTTATGTCATGTGATACCTCCCCAGCTTTTAGGGGCACTAGTTATTTGCAGTTGTCCACATTTATCAGATTCCCTGCAAAACAAGTAAAACGTTATAGTCAGACCACACTGAATAAGGCCTTCAGTTCCCTAAATCCATGCTATCAAACTCCATTTACACTAATCCTGCAATAATCCCATTTTATTGATGCCCTGTACTTTCATCAACTCCACCCCAGATTCTACCACTCACCTACGCACCAGAAGCAATTTACAATGGCCAGTCAACCTATAATCTGCACATCTTTAGGAATTAAGAGGAAATCTGAGAAGCTGGAAGAACCACATGTGGTCAAAGGAAAAAAACTCACACCGACAGTTTGCAAGGTCAGGACTGAAGCCGAGTACTGGAGTTGAGAAGCAGTAAGCCTACTAGCTAAAACACTTGTGTCACCCCCAATTTTGATCAAGAACGAATGGAAGATTGTTTGGAAATTAACGTTAAATTTTGTTTCTTACTTCCTCAGATCAACTGTAACTTCCAAGGTAACAGAGCTAACTACTGCATGGGCAGGAATAAAATGAGCAGAGGGAAAATGGAGGAATGACATTGAACCAGGAGTGTGGCCAATAAACGTCTTTAACAATGTTGTCACTTTTTAAAGAGAGGAAGATGAGGGGGAAACAAACATCTCCTGGGCATGAGGAATGTTTATGTGACAGAGTTACCTCTTTGTAATGTTGGAGTCGGGACCTTCAGGATGTTTCCAGCTGGCTTCTTTAACAGGAAGCCACCATGGTGCTGCTGCGACCTGGAAAGGGAAGAGACCATCTTGGGGTTAGAATTGTGCAGCAGAACCAAGAAATTATTGGCTCATCTCTGAAGTCTCCAGAATTTGGCCTTTATCTACAGTAATTTTGATCCTCCCATTTTCATGGGCACAATGGCTCCTGGGAAACGATATGTTCACTGGGAGAATGTGCAAACACAACACCGACAGTGCTGGATGTCAGGTTGAGCCGTGGTATCTGACACTGCAAGGCAACAGGTCTACTGAGTGTGCCATTGTGCCATCCACTGAACAAACTGGACCTCTTCCTCCTTTTTGCACACACAATCCTAATGTTTGACTATGTATTTCATCACATGCACCGATTTTTGTTTGGGCACAGTGTAGACAAAAATGTCAAGAAGTTTTTAATTAAACTTATTCATCACGATGTGACCATTTCTGTGAAGATCAACATTTATTGTCCACCTGGATTTCCCCAGGGACGGCAGTGGCGAATCTGCCTTCTCAGCGGGACAGGCAGCGTCACTAGAGAGAAGGAATGGATGATGTTTCGGGTCGAGACCCTTCTTCAGTTTAGTTTAGTTTATTGTTATATTTACCAAAGTAAAGTGAAAAGCTTTTGTTGCATGCTACCCAGTCAGTGGAAATAAAATACATGATTACAATAGAGCCATCCAAAGTGTACAAATACTTGATAAAGGCGGCAATAACGTGAATAACGTTTAGTGCAAGATAAAGTCCAGTAAAATCCGACCGAACTGCTCTCCAGTTGTTGGTATGATGGTTCAGTTGCCTGATAACAACTGGAAAAAAACTGATCCTAATTCTGGAGGTATGTTTTCACAATTCTATACCTCTTGCCTGATGAGAGAGGGGAGAAGGGGGAGTGGCCAAGGTGCAAATCATCCTAGGTTATGCTGCTGGCCTTGCCGAGGCAGTGTGAGGTGTAAATAGGATCAATAGAAGGGAGGTTGGTTTGTGCTTTGGACTGCATCCACAATTCTCTGCCTGCCATTTCTTGAGGTCTTGATGGAGCTGTTCCAAAACCATGCTGTGAAGCACCCAGATAAAATGCTTACTCTGGCGCATCTGTAGAAGTTGGTAGGAGTTGTTGGGGACATGCCGAACTTCCTAAGCCTTCTAAAGAAGTAGAGGCATTAGTGTGCTTTCTTGGCTATTGCTTCAATATGGTTTCTTAGCTGGGGAGTTCAAGGATTGAGCAATAGAGTGGTGTTTTTCTGCAGCAAGAGTAGTTTGTCACCAAAGTTCTCCAACATGTAAATGGTACAATGGATGCAGATGGTACACAGATCCCACTAATTTAACCAGTTTAATATCAACTAAATGACACAATAATCCCTTGTGCCATCTCTACAACCAGAGTTTGAATATGGACCTGGTACTGGGTTTGAAGATTTTTCTTTATGTCAATCACAGGGGTTCTCTGTGTGTAAGAATGTGCACTGCCTCAGGATTAAAAAGTCATTTCAAAATAGTTTTGGGAAGCAACGGAAAAGGAAGACACGAGCTTTGTGTCTGAAATTTGACGAATTTGGAGAATTCTCGATCAAAGGCCAGCCTTTTTCAAAAGGCATTAAAAATGACCAGATAGAGAGAAACCAGAAACCAAGCAGAAATGGGAATGATAATAATGATAATATAAATATAATAAAAAAAAGAATTAAAATGTATAAACAAGGCTTGCAATTATATGTAGGAAGGAACTGCAGATTCTGATTTTCACTAGGGATATACACAAAATGCCGGAGTGACTCAGCAGGTCAGGATGCATCTCTGGAGAAAAGGAATAGGTGATGTTTCGGGTCGAGACCCTTCTTCAGATCCTTGCAATTCAGATCCTGCTTTTCACTACCCTAAGTACTTTATAGTCAATATGAATCATGCACCTTTAATAGTATGGGATGAAACATTTGAACGCTTACTTCCAACCTAACAATGCACTGGAAATATCTTCACCAGGAGAGGAGCAAATCAAAGCTGCCAGTTGTCAATTGCCACTCTCTCAGGAGGCAAATAGAAACAGGTATCAAATGCTGGTATTGCCAGTGACACTAGATTGGAAATAAAATTAATGTACAAGTCCTGCATTCAGCAGCTGAAAGACAATACTCAAGACTCTATGCAGGGAAGACTGGATAACGCCATGTGACTGGATAAAAACTGACAATCGAAACTATGACTAGAAGGAATATGACCAGGTTGAAGTTTGGTTTAGGTTTAAGCAGAGGGATATCTTGAGCGTGGAAAACAGATTGGACACCCTGAATAATACATAATTGGATGCAAAAATAAGCAGAAGATTAAAAAAAAAACCTCTTCATAAATCAACACTGCGCCACTATTTAAACACTGGGTGCAACAAAGAAGCATCAGTCAAGACTAATTTCAGAGTTGGCAACTTATTGTTCCAGATATCCAGGATATGTTTATCTAAGGTGATAGAAATGTTGCCGATTTTTGTGCTTCAGGTTGCTGCTTGCTGTCTATTTATTACAAGCAAACAGTTAAGTGTTGAAACAAGACAGCAGAAATTATCCTTGTTGTTCAGAGCGTGATTGTTAGCATAATGAAATAACATTGATATCAGTGAAATTACATGTTTTATCTTGCTATTGATTGCCATGTTGGTATATGCAGCAGAGAACTTGTTCGTTCATGCAACATGTATCGTAGTACAGGTTGAACATCGATGGTCCGCCCACCCCGATAATCTGGACAAAATTACGAGATGGCATTGTAAGTGGCGAGCGTTTGTTCCGGTCGTGTCCCTGCGTCATGAAAAAGTTATTTGTTCACATCTAAACATTGAAATCCCTTCTTGGCCTTGTCTAATTCTATCTCTGCTGGTGCAATGTTTACGTTTTTTGTGTTTCAACTTTGCGTAGCCACCATGCACCACTCTACAAACCCTCCTGCTTCCATTTAATTTCCCTCTTACCCTCTGGAACTCTGAACATCCTGTCAAGCCTTCTCTAATTTACTGGGCACCTTTAAAAGGTTGCTTCCCAAAATCCCTTTTTCAACCAGGCTCACAATCTTCTCTCCCAAAGACAATAGAGTAAACTCTTGTTTTAACGACACCCGTATAATGGATTTTGGATATGGCAGAAGGACCTACCAATCCATCCCTGCTCGTTTAGAGCCCCGGCTTCCGACCCCACTGCCGACTCACAAGGTTCACTTTGTTGTTGTTGCGGCTCACGTTGTAGCCTCCAACAGGACAGTGCTTCCTTCAGGCCGCTGCCATGACAGGATGCGCTTGGTCACGGTGGGGCTCACTCCCCTCTCACCTGTCGCTTCCCAGGTGGAGTATGCCGGTGACTGGTGAAGACGGGCTCACTGCTGCACCTTACGAGTCGGGTGTGGGGTAGGAAGCCAGAGCTCTACACAGCCTGGGAGACAGTGGGAGCCGGGAATGGGTTGGCAGGTCATTCCATTCATATTCAATTCACTTTTGATATTGGTTATATTTAACTTTCTGGCACTCCATGGTGCTTTAAAGACATGGGAGGGGTATATTGTCATTTCATTATCACGCAACATCTATTGGTCCAGAAAAACGGATAATCCAGAAAGGCTCTGGAACCGCAGGTGCCAGAAAATCGTTCAACCTTTGTAAAGATATATTCTTCATTTTCCGAGGTAAGACATAAAAAAAATGCACTTGAATATCTCAATCTATTACCCCACAGACAAAGCAGCAGTTTCTGACAACCTGGGATTATAGTGTAGCCGCTGCCTCTCTGTCCACATTGCTTAAGAATGTTAAAATGGAGACGCAAGAATGCAGATGCTGGAATATTGAGCAAAACACAAGGTGCTGGAGTAACTCAGTGGGTCAGGCAGCATCTGGAGAGGGAAAGAACAGGCAGAGTTTAGGGTCAGGACTCTTCAATCAGTCTGAAGAAGGGTCCCAATCCAAAACATCCCTCCTGATTTTGCTTGACCTGCTGAATTCCTCCAGTATTTTGTGTTTTTTTTTAAAGAGTGCTGTGTATCGGTGGAAGTATAAAAGCAATGAATTCATACTGAACTTCCAGTCTTTCTCACACATTGTGCCGACATTGTCAGCCATTCAGTGTTAACTGAACAATGAACACAGCAGTATTGTAAGACCCATGAGCCGGATGCAGGTTGCAAAAGAATTCCAAACTGCAGAATTATTCCAATGTTTGAAGTACAATGTTGGTGATGCAGGAATAGCCTCTTCACTGTATGGCTCAAAGATTTGTGCTGCCAAATGGAATCTGAGAACTCCCACTTTGGATTCCTCCTCTCCATTTGTTTATATGCTCTGTCTCCCATTCAGAGTGGTTAAAATATTTCGCATTTCACAAGTAATGTTCTCATACTCAAAGTGTCAACTATTCTCTAGCGCCATGGCTCCAAAACCTAAATACCACAGAACTAACTGTATGCTCCACAGGACACAACAAGCAGACCAGTCTTTGATAACAGGTTGCCATGCTGCAATTATGACTAAAATCTACTTGATTAGAAAGAAATTTGAGACAGATATGGCTATCACACTATTCAATTGCAGTTGAACTCTTGCAATTGCCACCTGATCATGTTTGTCTTAGCTCTTCCAACTATTGAAAGATTAATCTGTACACTGGAGCAGCCTACCAGCAATATAAATATATCAGTGCATTAAACTAAGTTTTCTTTCCTCAGTTACATTTACATTTAGTATTTAGAAAATAAACTATTATTACAGGAGGGGTAAAGGATAACTTGACTGATCAGACTGTTGGAGGAAGTGAGTCTTTCATATTAATTTACATTTATACTGAACCTCGTGCAATGAGAGAAAATGTCCAGGAATGTGCCAACTAGAATTTGGTAACCTTAAGGGCCTGTCCCACCAGCATGCACCTAAAGTGGTCGCTTGAGCCGTACGGCCTCGCGGGGCTGGTCCCACTTTGATCGCCGGAGCCGTATGGAGTTGTGCGGGGCTGGTCCCGACATAGCGCGGGGCTCTGAAAAACTGACACTGTTCAAAATCCCGCGCGGCAACGGCTGACAGGCCCGCAGCCACATTGAGGCCGTACGCAGCGTCTGGACGCCGTACGCAACGTCTTGACGGCGTACGCCTAGCGCGTGGCGTTGCGCGATGACGCCACCGCCCGACGCCGTGCGACGTCCAATTCACTCAACCCCCTCCTGCCCAGCTGATTGGTGAGTCTGATGTCGGGACCAGCCCCGCACAACTCCAGACGGCTCCGCGGTTCGAAGTGGAACCGGCCCCGCCAGGCCGTACGGCTCAAGCCACCACCATTTAGTCGCGCTCGCCGCATGTAGTCGCATGCTGGTGGGACAGGCCCTTTATACCATTCAAAGTAATTTAAAATCAAAACTCCCATTTTAATAGACGACCATCGTGCCAGTTAAGAGGATAATACAAGAGAACAATAGTAACATTTCTAAGGAAACACACACTGTCTTGAAATTATGGCGGCACAGTGTCGCAGCAGTGGAGCTGCTGCCTTACAGCGCCAGAGACCCGGGTTTGATCCTGGCTACGGGTGTTTGTCTGTATGGAGTTTGTAGGTGCTCCCCGTGACCTGTGTAGGCTTTCTCCGGGATCTCTTGTTTCCTCCCACACTCCTAAGACTTTCAGGTTTGTAGGTTAATTGGCTTTGTAAGATGGTAAAATTGTCCTCAGTGTATGTAGGATAGTGTTAGTGTGCGTGGATCGCCAGCCAGGGCAGACTCGGTGGCTGAAGGGTCTGTTTCCACGGTATATCTCCAAAAACTAAAAAGTAACAATGCAACAAAAGACTAAGGCATTGGTGGCACAGGATGAGTATGTACTTCCAGTGATGGAAATGGGTTTTAGGAACTAGGAGTAGGCTAAGGTTCATGAGGCTGAGGTTGGGAAGGAAGGGGGGGAATTTTTTTAAATGTGCAGTCATACCCATGTAAGAGTACAAGAATGAAAAACCTGTTTATTGCGCATTTGTAATTGTTTATTGTGTATTATATGTCATAGCTGCTTTCTTGCATCTCTCTCTCTTTCTCTCTCTCTCTGTGTTGGCTGCAGCCATCGTCTGCTTCGGTGAGGGAAGCAGGTCGGTGATTGGTCACAACGCCCCTCAGAGATTGTGTCTGATTGGACGGGAGGAGACTGATTTGTTGATTAGACGGGAATTTTAAGGGAAGCTGGTCAGTGATTGGATGCAACCCCCTTAGAGACAGCGGTTGATTGAGTGCCAAATAATCTGGTACAAAAAATTGACAAATAGGAAAACAATAAAATCGGAATTCCGATTTAAATCGGAAGAATATCATGCCTGATCTGCAGCAAAGATATTAGTATCCGCTCTGGTATCTTTGATCTGCAGTTCCTTCCTATTGAAGGAGCCTGGCCCAAAACAACTCCTAATCCATTCCCTCCACAGATGCTGCCTAGCCCGCTGAGTTCATCCAGCACTCTGTGTATTTTATTTAACTCTTAAATTGAAGATAGACAGAGAGAGAGAGAGAGAGAGAGAGAGAGAGAGAGAGTAAATAAAAATAATAACGTGGGTGAATGGCTTTACCTGCACACCAGGAAGAAGCCAGTGCTCGCTGTCCGGAGCCCTCAATGACAGTGATTTTTAAGAAATTATCCCGTGATTTTATTCAAAGGAACACAGCTTCAGTAATACTTGGTCAAAACACAATTACATTTACTGAGGAATGTGGATCGCTGTATTGATGACACATTGTATAACTACGTGTTAACTACTGGCTGTGAACAAGTGCTAACAGTGGTAGTTAACAAATCGTTTTTGTCTCATGGCCGGTGCAGCGGTGACTCGTTGTAATGATTATCCATGGTCGTATTTAACAACGTGAATGGTTTTTTAAAAAAAATCCGTATTTAACAATGCGAATTTGTATTTCCGTATTCGTATTGCATTTCCGTATGAAATATGAAATACGGAAAATCCGTACTACTTGGCAGCTATGAGGAGAGCTAATAAACATCTACGACTCCCTTCTGGAAACTGGAAACTAAAAAGTAGGGGAACGCCGTCCCCCTGCATATCCTCCCCCCATTTCCATCACTGTGTGGTTCCCATTCTGGTCAATTAATTGTTGTTGGGTCATTTGTTAATAAAGAAGCTTGCATACAATTAGGGAGAAACCAGTCACACATTACAAATATCAATACTAACTTCTAAGATTGGATTTAATGATTCATCATGCACTTGAGGTGTTTAATTACATCAGTGCAAGGCACCAAAATATATACATTAGTGGATCTTCAAACAAAAAAGGCATTCATCACTTACTCAGTGAATGTGATAGCAATCTCTAAAGATGGCGAAGTGGGGAGTAAATAATTTGCACATATACTTTCACACTGCTCAGGACTGCGTAACCACAGATGGAAAAAAAAGTAAATTGTGCAAATGACAGAATATGTGATTGAAGCACAAACCAACTCACACAAGGTCGAATGAAGAGGTATGTTCATGCCATGAAGGGAATGCAAAGGGGTTTACCGGACTGATTCTTGGGATGGCAGGACTGGTGTGTGATGAGAGATTGGGTCAGTTAGGCCCCTATTTACTGGAATATAGATAACCAAGAGGGGATCTTGTCGAAATCCATAAAATGTTATCTTGTCTAAGACTAGATAGAGGGAGGACATTGCTTATGACAGGAGAGTCCACAACCTGGGATCACTACTTGAGAATACACAGTATGCCATTTAAATCATGTTCAAGAGAAAATTCTGCACCAGTGAAATTCTCTTGCAAAAACAAACTGCTGGAAGAACTCATCGGGTCAAACATCATCTGTGGAGGGAAATGGGTTTTGGGTTGGGACCCTTCTTCAAGACACGTACATAAAGAAATTCTCTACCACAGAAAGTAGAAGTCAAGTTATTAAATACACACAGGAGGGTGATGGATAGCTATAATGCTGAAGGTATTTGGGGAGATGGGAAGAAGGCAGGAACTGGGAACTGGGGGATGATCAGCTATGATCAAGTTTAATGGTTGAAGACTGAATGGCTTCCTTCTGTTTTACTCTGCTAACCTGGAGATTCCGGCACGAGTACAATGTGTTGGTACCTTCACCTGAACCACTGCAGATTCAAGGAGCTCATCACCAATTGTTTCAAATGGCATGTCATAAGATCATAAGGTCACAAGTGATAGGATGAGAATTAGGCCATTTGGCCCATCTACTCCACCCTTCAATCATGGTTGATCTATCTCTCCCTCCTAACCCCATTCTCCTGCCTTCTCCCCATAACCTCTGACACCTGTATTAATCAAGAATTTATCTATCTCTGCCTTCTAAATATCTACTGACGGCTTCCACAGACTTCCGTGGCAAAGAATTCCACAGATTCACCATCCTCTGACTAAAGAAATTTCTCCTCATCTCCTTCCTAAAAAAACATCCCTTAATTCTCGTGGTAAGTATGTAGAATGTACATCGGAGCTCGTGGATGTCTCGTAGCGGCTTGTAATGCTACTCGGGAAACGCGGAAACTCGTGAACAGTGTGAAAAATTTCTCGTTGTGATGAAGTACAACGACTTTGATTTTTTTTAACTCGGGAGAGCTCTTGGGTAAACTCGTATCATAGGACAGGGGCTTAAGTTAACCTACTCATTCCTGGGAAAGGGCAGTCCTCACTGGTACTGTCCCCATTGTAAAAAAATTAGAAAGACAAAATACAGCGGCCATTTATTTAACCGTTTTCAACAACAACTCAAAACGTACTCAAATTGATCGCAATGCACTCTGGGAGCACCACGGTTGTGATGGATGTTCTACAAATGCCAACTTTTATTTACCTGACTTAATGTAGATAAACCGTGGACTAGCCTAGAGTTTGGCTCACACTTGCAGAATGCACTCTATAGCACAAGACGTGCCAACCTTTAAGACAGAAGGAGATGCGACCATAAGATTTGGGAAATACATCTCCATTTTACTTAGAGCACGTCATAATTTTTTAAGAAGTCATTTTATATTTTTGCTCCGAATCTATGTTTTTTTTTAAAGATCACAGTAGTCATCCTGCAATAAAATTGGCACCGCAATATGAAAGACGTTAAGAACAAAACCAAGACCACAAGAGACAGAAATCTCCATTAAGAGTTGAGAAATGGAATCTCATTTTGATTTAGCAGATGAAGAGGATATTGGCATTGGATTGAACTAATAACACGCTAATTTCCTTTGTGTATCGTTTTTTAGATTACACTGTATTTACTAATCCTGTCCAGGGAAAGATAGCACAACCCAGCACTAACAATTAACATCAGTTGTGGAAAATTGCACGATGAAAATTACGTCGACTGCACAGACATCATACTCAGAAACCACTGTCACAGCTTGATATCGCTGAAGTATTTGTTCTGCCTCAAAAAAAGACACTAAACTTTAAGAACTGCAGGATATAATTTAGCAGAATATTACACTGCATGTACAAGGTAGTCCATCCTCTGGTGGATCACAGCTTATTTAGACGATAAACGACAAACTATAGAACAACTTAATTTAGAATGTATCATATTCCCTGCGCATGACATGTTCCCCTCGACATTGGTAGAGTGGGTGATAACTTTGCGAATACCAGTTTTTTTACTCTTTTTCGGTCTTTTGGTACTTTAATCTCCCACCATACACCCATTTTGTATCCTGAGCTTTGTCAATTGTATCAACTGACTCAAAGGATCGCAAATAACGTTTGAAAAGATACTTCAACAGGCACCCAGACTGAAGACTTGTTCATTTCAGACCATAAGCATGATTCATTTATTGTGCAGCTACCCGTGTACACAATCTGCTGTTGACATTCAAAACTCTTCTCAAACCAACCTTTGTTTCATAATGATACCCTTTTGCCTTGCACCGTCATCTTTTGCCATTTAATCTCCCCAGGTTTCCACCCCTCCCGTCCTCCCCTCTCTGACTTCCCTGCCCCCGCATGTGCTTAAAACCTGCGACATCTGACAATTTGCAGCCCGCAAGGGGTCATCGATATTAGCTGTCTCAACAGATAGTCTTAACTTGCTAAGTATTTCAAGCATCCTCTGTCCGGTCGGCGATGGGCTGCGGACAGGCGATCAGGCCGTACTGCCGTGATCAGAGGGGCACCCAACGGAGAGAGTGGGGGGTGCCAAGAACAAGGGGGAAGCCGGTGGAAGGTGGGGTGGGAGGGGGGGGGGGTGGCCGAGAATGAAGGAGGATCACTAAGACACATAGCGGTACTCTTGTAACTTTGTCGGCGCCAGAAACATGGCAACTCTTTGTGTACTTTGTGTATTGTATGCAAAAAAAAAAGAATTTCACTGTACCTAGGTACATGTGACAATAAAGTATCATTGAATTATCACATTCACTAGATCATTTCAGAGAAAAAAAATAGATAGCCTGACATTAAAAAAGAAAGTAAAGATCTTGAGTTCCCTCATAAAATACCATGTATGCTGCAAAATGCTGTATGTGCCAGGACAATGGGATCCTCAAATCCAGAAATGTAGAGCAATATCAAGCAAGGCTGTGTCAATGCACTTGCACTTCATTTTGTTACTTCTTGTTGCAATGTTGTACCTCATTTTTAGCTAGCATTTCGATGGAGTGGAGCTAATCTACGAGACTACTGGAGATTAGGCCAACTGCACTCCAGAGCCAAGGTCATCTTGACCTCAATAATCAAGCTGCAGTGCTCAGATGGTGCCTGTGCAAATTCAGAAGCCAAGCTGCAAGTTATTGTTAACCCATTCACTGAGAGGGTGGTTGTCATACTCAACATTCCCAAGACAAAGCTTCTCGGCAACCTGGTCCCAAAGCACAACTCTACCTCTGGCAATAAAGGTTCACAGCGAGATCCTAAGAAAGGACACCAAGTGTTGGAGTTACTCAGCAGGCCAGGCAGCATCTCTAGTGAACATGTTCTCCAAATATGTTTTCCAGAGATGCTGCCTGACCCACTGAGTGTCCTTTATCCCTTTGTGTCCTTTTGCATTTCGCAGTTCTTTGTTTCTCCAAAATCCTACAAAACATGGACCACCCCTCACATCTTGGTAACCACATCTCGACAAAGGCGATCATCGATAATATAATTCACCTAACTTTCAGTACGCCTGTGCAATCTTTCTTTAAATGAAATAATGAATGCTGAAGCTTTAGACGTCAGATTTGACAAGTGATCCCTACCCTTCCATATGCTTCTGAAGCTTGTACTACCTGCAGAAAGCACCTTGTGTAATTGACATTCAGTGGAAAGATATTAGATTAGATTAGATTAGTTTATTGTTACATACATCAGGGTGCAATTAAATTCCTTGTTCACATGAAGCTCACAGCATACACAATATACACAGTAGCTATAAATATAACAATAAATAAAGGAGTCCAAACCATCAGAATGGTGCAAGATTAGCGTGCAGAATCTGAGCAGTGAAAAACGAATATTAAAGTCCAAAAACAGAATAACTGGTTGAGGTTGAATTAGGAGGAAGGGTCCGTGGCAGCATCTCAGGGAACAGGGTGTGAGAGAGACGAATGGTTCAGAAGCCAGACAGCAGTGGGAAAGAACCTTTTATGAAGTCTGAACGTCCTAGGTTTCAAGCTCCTGTACCTTCATCCAGAAGGTAGAACAGGAATAGCCTAGGTGACAGGCTTTCTTGACGATACTTCCAGACTTCCCGATGTAATGCACTTTGATGATAAATTGGATGGAAGGAAATGACGAGCATATGATAGACAGGGCACTGTTCACCACTCTCTGCAGGTTACAGGTGTTCAAGAGAAGAGCAGTTACCAGACCAGTCTGAGATGCCAAAATTTACCAACATTTCATATGAACATAAATCTGTGCCGAGTAAGGTAAAGTTCACTCATTGACCAAACACAAACCCTGGAAATCATTTCACAATTTGCTCTGTAAACATGGGTTCCATTATTTATTAGCTGACATTACAGGTTCACTGTCTCCAATATCCCTTGTAGATGGACCCAGTAGGCACACGAACTGGAGAATATCTTTACTGCTCAGTAAGTAGTTAAGTGTTATCACACCCCTCCATCAATTAGGTCCCTTTTTCTGAGTACAGGATATCACAATCTTTGCATTTTTCAAAATCATTTATTTTCTCGGCCCCAGTTCGCCAGCCGGAGACCGGAGACTCACCCACCGCAGGTGGAAGACCCACCCGGTAGGCTCGACCTGCCCGCTGCGGACGGAGGACCTGCTCCGCAGAGTGGAACCCGCGCCGTAGACCAGGAACCCACTTGGAAGGCTCAGCTCGCTCGCCCAGAGTGGAAGGAGTTAGATGAAGGGGGGGCAGGCAGATTGGCAGCGGGAGGGAGCACAATGTCTCAACGGTCAAGTAGGCCGCTGGAGGTCCTTGTAGCAGCCTGGAGCTCGGTTGGACCGGCCACCGCTCCAAGAGGCCGGATGCGGCCTGCAGAAGTGGAGCAGTGGGGAGGAGACCAATGGCTACGCTTGGCTAGGCCTGCAACGCCACCATGACAATGGGCTTTCATGGTCAGTTCTAGAACCCTGCACTTATAACTAGGACTTGAAAATGGCGCCAAACTGGTGACTCTGGGTATTGTCTCAGTGCACGACTGCTATAAACTTGTACTGTAACTGAGATGCTTATCTAAGATGTATTTACGTGATACTTGCACAGAACTGTATACAAAAATGAATTTTGCTGTGGCCCCTGAGCATGACGAATAAAGTACCATACTATCATTACAAAAATGGTTTGACAATGCTGGGGTGAGGCCTATTGTCAATTATGCTTACTTTGCAACTTTGGAATGAACATAATATCATTTGATGATGAGTTTACATTTCTACCCAGTCCAATATCATGAGAAAGGTTAATAGGTAGCTAAGGGATTAAGTCAAAAATGTCTGAAGAAAGTAGTGCAATGGTACAGAAAATGAGCAACGTTAAAAATGCCACAAATCAAGTAAATCCAGACTGACCAAGTTAAGAGTCAAGCTGCCAGTTAAACGTACTAGTAATTTGGGGATGATATTGGTTGATACGTTTCTGAACAAAAACAGTACTGCGACAGAAAATGCAAACCACTCTGGAAAGAAAAGCAAACGCATGACACTACATTTGCTGGAAATCTGAAACAAGAGAAGGCTGCAAACACTCAGCAGGTCAAGCAGCATAGGTGCAGAGAGAGACAAGCAAAAAGATAGTTTCAAAGAAACTTTCATCAGCATTGGAGAGAAGCCATCATCTTGAAAATGTAATTCTGTCACTGCAAAGAATAAGAATCATTGTCTTAAACTGGTATAGTCAGAGACTATGTATTTTAGACATCTGTTAGTCAACTTAATGTATTCTATGCAGCGGCCTCTCTTCAGCAGATCGATGGATGCGTCTGGTTTTATTCTTTGTCAGTTTCAATGCAACAATCATAACATAACTGACCAGCATGCTCAGTCAATTCAGATGAATCAAAGAATCAACCACATGGTCTGAGTACAAAAAACCCAAAGTGCTGGAGTAACTCAGCGGGACAGGCAGAATCTCTGGAGGACATGCATAGAAGACGATGCTGAGACCCTTCTTCAGTAGGGGGCATAAAGCTGGAAAAAAAAGAGGGGGCAGGACAAAGCTTGGCAAATGGTAGGTGGTTACAGGTGAGGGAGGGCTTAGATTGGTGGATGGGTGATCTGAACATGGGCGGAAATCCTAGGGGAGGGGCGACAGGGGGGACACGTCCCCTTCATGTTTTTAGAGTTGGGGGACAATCCCCCCCCCCCATGTTTTGTAATCCGGATTTTAAAATTTGGTGAAAAAAAATTAATCAAAAATCTCCGCTTTCCGCGAGAGAGTGGGGGGTGGGACTGATGATCGAGGGCGCCGATTGGACGATGGAGACGTTGGTCATCAGGCAATGGGGGGGGGGAGGACCATGATGATTCAGCACGATCATTGGAGGAGGGAGGTGTCGGTCAGAGGCAGAAGTAGGGTTGTGGGACTGAGGATAGAGTGCGGTGATTGGAGGAGGGAGACGTCCCGACGGATTATAGAGCGGAGCTTGAATCGGTCCATTCGTGGGGCCTTTCATCGCCTGGCCCGGCGCGACTTAACATTGGCCGCGGGATCTTCCATCGCCCCGTGGTCAAATTGCTGCATCAAGGCAATCGGGCGATGGAAGACCCCCCTGGCCGATTTTAAGCCGCGCCGGACGATGGAAGGCCCCGCGAATGGGCCGATTCAAGCCCCACGATTCGGGGCGGACAAGCTGCTGTTGCTGGAGTTCGGAGTCGTTCGGCAATCAGGTCAGCTCCCGAAGTTACCGTCCACAGGGCGCACGCCCGAAGCCTCGTGTGTGTGTGCACGCATGCGCGAGCACGGGATCGGTAAAAAATTTGTGTGTGTCCCATGTTTTGATAGCGATTTCCACCCCTGGGTCTGAAGAAGGGTCCTGTCCCAAAACGTTGCCTATCCACGTTCTCTAGAAATGCTGCCTGACCTGCTGAGTCACTCCAGCACTTTGTGTCCTTTTCAAGAACCAGCATCCGCAGTTGCTTGTGTCTACATTGTTTGGGGTCATATATTGGCTGCACCAGTCAAAGACAGCAGATTTGTTGCCCATAAAAAAGTATTTATGACCTACGTGTTTTTATTAAATTATAATCTAGTCATTTTTGTGTTAATTGACATTAAGAGTAACTGTTCGTTTTTCCAATTTCCAGATTTTTGATCTGAATTTAAATTGTACATCTGATGTAGTTTGATTTGAACTTGAGTCTCTTGATTGATAGTCCAGGTCTTTGGATTGTTAGTATAGCACTTTTGCCAATCCTCTGATACCACCACTCCATCAAACAAATAAAACAAATCTACACAGTCTTTAGAGAATTACCCACCCTACCCACCCATCAAACTGCATTCTCCTCTTTCAATTCACTTGCTGTGGCTGAGATACGAGATGGGGAGAGAGAATCTAATTAAGAGAATAGTGATTTAAGAACTGGGATACATGGAGGAAGATAATAGCCTTTTAATGATTGTAGTGATTTTAAATTAGGTTATACCAAAAGGCACAGAAATTATTAATAGATACTGACAACCTGAAGTAAAGTGAATGTAAAACTAGGGCAGAGAGAAAGAGGGGGGAGAGAGACAGACTGAGACTGTAAACCATAGCCTTCATGAGGGTGATATTGAAACTAATTTTTACAGAATATATGGAACAGAACAGACATAAGCTGTCTATTCTCACAGAGGATGTAAACACGCTTTGCCATTGTTGCAATTCATTGCGGAATATTCATAGATTAAGTGCCTATGTTACTTTAACATGCAGTTAAAAATACCATTATTTTTAATAGGGCTGGGGACAAATGATGGTTGAAGTATTTGGTAATTTAATGATTTTACACAACTATCCTGATCCGTTTCATTATTAAAGGAAAACAGGGAAATAAGTAACCTAGTGTATGTAACAGAAAGTAAACATATTTTAGATGGGAATTTGTATCTACTGTGGATGTAATCATGTATTGCCTTTCCGCTGACTGGTTAGCACGCAACAAATGCTTTTCACTGTACCTCGGTACACGTGACAACAAACTAAATTCAAATCAAATTGACTCCTATCAAAGTCAAGTCAAAAGAGTCAAAAGAGTTTATTGTCATGTGTCTCTGACAGGACAATGAAATTCTTTCTTTGCATAGCACAACAGAACATAGTAGGCATTGACTACAGTTATATACTTAAATACACACATTAATTAATAAATTAATAAAGTGCAAATAACAGATGGAGGGGTATTAATGTTCAGAGTTTTGTCCGAGCCAGGTTTAATAGTAAGATTAAACGAGAACTTACCAGTTCGAAGTTTGATCGTTATTTTATGAGGAGTTACGATGAGGGATTACGTGAAGAACCCGCCTGGCGCTGGCAAACGGCATACTTCAAAGCAGCGGCATGAAAAACACAGAACACAAAATAGCCGAAGTAACATAGTAAGGCTCATAATAGACTTAGAACTACCAGATGATCATTTATTTTATGAGGGTGGGGAGTGGGGGGCACGTAATCCCTCATCGTAACTCCTCATAAAATAACGATCAAACTTCGAACTGGTAAGTTCTCGTTTAATCTTACTATTTTACTTCGGAGTCACGTGAGTGACTACGTGAAGAGTTTAAAGCTTTCTGTGTTTTTCGTGTCGTAGAATTTATTCCATACGACAGTACGGCTCATTAACACAATAACGAGCGAATAACACATTTTCCCCAAACATTGCCTCAAGTTATGTGATAAATAATTTTCACATTATAAAAAATGAAAATAATGCCCTTTTTTTGAAAATAATGCCCTGAAAAGCAAATTTATCACAAATACCAATTGATATATATTTTTTATGGCATGACAAAGCAACAATTATAGCGAACCGAACATTGCGTGCCTAAATCTGACACCATGACTGGTTCCTTTATTTTAACAGTAATCTACAGCCTCCTGCAGCCTTGCATCTTTGCTCGAGTGGCTCATCCTGTGCCATTCCTGTGAATGTATTTTCCTCATTAACAGAGTGATTTTCCACCTTTCAGTGTCTAGTTCCTACTGAATGTATCCAATTATTAACCATCTAGAAATACATTCCTCTTATAACCATCAGTTTTACTGAACCCAATGTGGTTTTTTGTGTGTAATAAGTAGTCTCATTGCCACAGACTCTTACCTACTGCAACATTTTCATCAATGTTCACACACACACACACACAACTTAAAGCCAGCAGGATGTGCTTATAGGTTTACCTTGGTTTTGTTTTCAGGTCTTCTTGGCGTGCTTTGTTTGGTAGATTCATAAACATATATGATAATGCAATTTGTATCCACATGCCATTATAACGTAACATTTGCAATGTTTGCACTCTTATATTGATACTAAAGTTATCAGAATTATTATTTTCAATGTTTAAGTTTTTTGAATCATAGATAGAGTTAAAGTCCATTTCTTAAGGCATTTCAAGATTTTTTATCTCCTGCCTTTATATTTTTTACAATTTTGGACAGATTATATATACATATACCCATATCTATATCTATATCTATATCTATATATAATATATATATATATACACACACACACATATATATATTTTATTAACATTTACATATATATCCCTTTCCATATTGGGATATTATGAATGCATCTGATAACTTCTTGGTTAATATATTGTCCGTTTTATAAGACGGTAACACTCTGAGCCCATTAATTGGCTCTATCAATTAGATACTTAGAAAATGCAATCCACAAGGAATTCACATATATCTAAATGAAAAAATAACTTTAGTGTTATATAGAGACCTCCAATTTCTTATAACAAAATATAGTTATTTAGACTTATTTCCGCAAATTGCAGGTATAACACTTCTTTATACATAATTATTTTATTGATATATCGTAATATTGGTTTACATTCATAGACTTCTTTGACCATCAGCTGTTGAGATGGTCTAGTCAACCTGTAGATAGTCAAATTCATATTTTCACTTATGGAGGTTTTCGTACAACAATAAATTACTGCAGGGTTTCTCAACCTGGAGATCCCAGTGGGTGCAGCAGCATCCAAAGAAACAAAGGGAGACAGGCAACGACCTAGGTCGAGACCCCTTTTTTGACTTCAATAAATTACTGCCATTATGAATCATCACTAGCAGTTCAAAATCACACAATATAAATGAACCATAAAGGACCCATATTGGGCCACCAAAATGCCTCTGGCAGTGTCCTGCTACATATTCATCAGACACTGCCCTATTAAACAAAAATGAGGAACACAAAGAATCTTTTCCTCATGTAATTGGGAGAAAAGCATCTACCTTCACTGTTCTTAGATTACCCACAAGAATATTCGAAAGATTGGTGATTTAATCTGTATGCAATCAGATTAATCGTAAGTAATCCATATTAATGACAATATGTTTTTTCTTCCCAAATTTGTTATCTTCCGATACCATTGTCTCTTCCTTAGAGATAAACAGGTGGACTAAACTTTAAAACATACCCACATCTGTTTACTTAGATAATCCCATAATTGTTGTTTGACTTATCTTGTGACCCACAAGAAATATTTAAAATCAGTGATTTAATCTGTATACAACCAGATTAATCGTAAGTATGCAAAATAATGACAATATATTTTCCTCCCAAATTTGACCATAGTTAACATATGCCACAGCCGTGGTATTGTTCATCTTGATACGACATGGACAGTTCCATAATAAAATAATCGATCTTTTTTATCCAAAACTCCTTATACTTCAACAATTAATACGAATGTTTGGAAAATTCTTAGGACAAACCATTTATGTTTGCCTGGTATAATTGTCTGCAGTCCGCTTAACAAAAAACATATCAATTATTGTTATAAGAATAGATAATATTCTTATCTTTACCCAAACATTCACAGACGCTGTACATCATCTGTAACACTTGCTTCAGTTGTAATTTTATAGTTGAAGCAGCTTATGAACCTTTTTTACATTACTAATAATGATAACGTATCATTTGATATTTTGCATAAGCCTCTTCACAAGGCATACATATTCTATAAGCTTCTGCATTCCTTCTTTGGAACTTTATTTATATTTTCCCCTAACCTAATGGAGGAACAAAGTATGTCAACAACAATAATACATATTTGTATCATGGAACAATTTTCCCCACTCTTATGGTGCTTAAATTACTTCTGAATTCAGAATAGTAATTTTAAAATTTTTTATTAATGCTTGAGCATATGCTTTATGTAATGGGTCAAGTCCTACCTTTCACCAGGTTTGTAATGGCAGGCACTAATTTGCAGCTGCTCTTTATCTCTTCTAATTTAAATGTAATCGAGATAACCCATACCATGTACCTCATTAGTGCAAGTGCTGATCTTTTATCAGTATATTGTTCCTTCAGTGTTCAGTTTAACAACTTGAACTGATTGATTGTTTGGACAAGTTTTAACTTGCACAGCTTGACCCACTTTAATTAATTTCAAGCACCTGTAATATTGATTAACACTTTGTTAATCACTACAGTTTTCCATGTTCTAGATGTTTCTATTTTCTTACACTGTGAAAGTGTAAATAATGATATTATTGTATGGTTTATACCATGAATCTTTACACTAAAGTAATTTTATAATATACATGTACGTTCCCCTTCTTTTTAAAATTTACTTTTGAGTGCAAACCTGAAATCAGTTTTTCCCTTATACAGGTGAACCAATCCTCCTTAGTTATATTAAGTTTTAACCATCATAATACACCTGTAATCCCCATAATTGGAGATTTCATGACTTATTTTGTAACCAGATGTTTGCACCTCTTCAACGTACATCAAGCCTTCTTTTCCCCAATTATATAGGTTAAGATAAGGCTATGTTTGGATAATACCACTTCTGCCTTTATTTTGATCCATCATCAAATTTTTCATTGGATCATAGTTTTTTTCACCGTAAGATAAAGATCTTTGTCTTTGTTTTGATCCATAATCAAACATTTTTATTGGATCATAGTTTTCCTTCCCAAAGTTTAAAGATCAGTGGTCTGTTCTTTTGTAATTAATATCTTTGATTTATCATAAAGCAGGTATTCTATAATAATCAGGAGTTTAATATATCCTGATTTGTATTAATCTGCAACCCTATGATGCAGATTCGGTAAATTATATATATTTCTTCCTATTAAGCTCCACAACTAATGGCAATTTATTTTATATTGAAAGTATTACATATTTGCACCATTTTGAAACTTTGAAATTGTATTTCTTATATCTCATATATTTGAGACATGGATATTTATAAATGGATTAACCATTGATATTTAAATAAAACATAAAGTTTTATCGTATTCTTGAAGTTGGTGAGATACCATATAATTAATGTAGGCAGCTAGGTTTTTCCATAGCCTCACCACTTCCTTTAGATATAGCAAAAACTTTTGCTATCTCAGGCACACCTGGCCTCACTTTTATTTTTATTTTATTTGTGGTGTGCATTCATAATTCACATCACCACTTGCAATTATATCCAAAGAGACTTCCTCCACCCTATCCAGGGTCAGAGTTTTTATTTCTCAATTTGGCACATAGCCATATTTTGTATATTCAAGCCCTCAGGGGTCTTTTTTTGGGGAACTGTTTGGGTACTGTGACCCTGGTCTTTAGTACATTCAAGCCCCTCAGGGTCTTTTTTGGGGAACTGTTTGGGTACTGTGACCCTAGTCTCTTTTTATATTATGGAGTACTTTTTCCATATCGCGAATTTTATTAACTTTTTTAAAAATACAGTCTTTCTGACTTTTAAAATATCCTGCCAAAATTGTGGAGCATTTAAACCTTTTTACCGTATTTTAAACGGTACCAGTATCGGAACCGGCCCCGTAATTAATCTCTCGTCCCGATCGCTGGGTATTCCCCTGGGACGTTCTTTTTAAAACTCCGTTATTTTAACAGAGTATATCTGTTCAATTTAAACTTTTAGTTTGTTTTTAAAACCTTTAAAATCCTGGTTTCCACCAGGCACGGAGTTTTCCAGTCCTAAAAAATTTTTTCAACACCACTTACCTGCCGGTTCCGAACCTACCGCTGTCGAGGAGCTGTCTGTGCAGCTCCTGCTTCTGCCGTCAGCGTCGACGTAATGCCGTTTGCCAGCGCCAGGCGGGTTCTTCACGTAGTCACTCACGTGAATCCGAAGTAAAATAGCCTGATGGCTGTGGGGAAGTAGCTATTCCTGAACCGGGTTGTTGCAGTTCTCAGGCTCCTGTACCTTCTACCCGAAGGTAGCAGGGAGATGAGTGTGTGGCCAGGGTGGTGTGGGTCCTTGATGATGCTGCCAGCCTTTTTGAGGCAGCGACTGTGGTAGATCCCCTCAATGGAAGGAAGGTCAGAGCCGAACAGGACTGATTAAACATTAAACTATATAGAACCTTTCATAGCATCAGCTGCCACTTGAAGTGATGAACAGTTTGTATTTCCAACCTCACCCTATATAAATTGTCCATTGTATAGAGCCATAGAGTGATACAGTATGGAAATAGGCCTACCACCCTTTGTGTGAAGATTTATTTTCTAAAGGAAGCCTTTGCAAACCAACCATACCAGCTCTGAGAGGGTAATTTCACATCATTATTCTCTTTCACACACTGTGTACTTACACCATTTTCTAAACACCTTCAGTTTTCAACAGCGATTGTTTAATTTAGTGTGCATACATAGTGACCATCTGTCTTAAAATACTTTTATCAAATAATACCGATATATCTTCCTAAATTCTTGATTCTCTGATTACAAACTTTATTTGGGATTATAAAGCACATAGAATTCATAAACGGCACCTATGTAAACACAAAGAAATGAGCGGATTGGCTCTCCCCAACTTCTTATACTATTGCTGGGCAACGAATATTTAAAAAAAATGTAATTTACTGGCTGGACAATTTATGCCAAAAGGTAGACTGGTTAATAAAGGAGAGAGAGGATTGCTCGCCTTTTAATATAGGCACGATTCTTCTCTCTCCAACAAATTTGAAGAACACACTATATGATAAAAATCCGATTATTCACAGCACTCTATGAATCTGGAGACAAGTAAAATCAACTTTTCAACTAAGAAATTTATCTCTTCTTTCACCAATAGCCAATAACCCTCTGTTCAAGCCATCTATTATAGATAAAACGTTTACATATTGGAAAAGACTAGGAATCAAAAATATCTGGAGACCTTTACGAGATGGGAACTCTTCTCTCATTTCAGGAATTACAGTCGAAATATCACATGAAAGAATCAATATTTTAGATATCTTCAAATTCAAGACTATCTGAAAACATATACCCAAGACTACCAAACTTTGCTGCCAGATATACTAGACAAATGTATGAATAGAAATTTAGAGTCAAACAACTTAACATCATATTTGTATAATACCCTTTTAAATATAGAAATCCCATCATCAGAAGTAATTAGAAGAGACTGGGAAGAGGAACTAGGTCTAAAAATTCTAAAAGACAGATGGGAAGAAAACCTTTTATATATACACAATTGTTCGATTAACGTTAGACAAACGTTAACAATTAAAATACTGCATAGACTTTACTATTCAAAGTCTAAACTGAATAAGATTTTTCCAAATGTATCTCCCATTTGTGACAAATGTCTCCTTCAAGAAGCAACAGTAACACATTCCTTCGCCTCTTGCATAAAATTACATAACTTTTGGAGAGAAATTTTTGAAATTCTCTCAAAAACATTAAAAACAAAATTGGACCCCGACACGGAACTGATTATTCTAGGAACGTCAGAAGCCTGCACTGAGCTATCAATATTTCAAAAACGTTTCCTCAATTATGGTCAGATAACGGCGAAAAAACGTATACAAAAAATTTTGGAAACATACATCTATCCCTACTCTTAAAATGTGGTTTACAAACATGTCTGAGAACTACATCTTGAAAATATTAGACTCGTCTTAGCAGAAAAACCAGAGCATTTTCCGAAGACATGGACACCATTCATTGATTTATTACAAGGATAGTATGGTGCAACACAATTTTGGAGTTAAATCTAATTACGGGTTGGGTGATGGGTGGGGAAGGATGCGAGACAGGTATATCATCACCTTGTGTTTTTCTTTCTGTTTTTTTCTTTTTATTTCTCTCCGTCTTCCTTAATTCTTTTATTTACTCATTCTTTGGCTACACCAATTTGGTAGTCTAGGGATTCTATCCTTGCACACCCGCTTTTTCTCTCCCTTGCTTTTTCTCTCTTCTTTTTTCTTAACTATAGCTAAAAATTAAAATTGAAGCTATACAATAACTGTTTTGGAATGCTCCTTTAGAGTGCCAACCAGTAAATTAAATCTCATTATTCTGAGGCGAGTCCATTATTGGGTACAGCACTGCAAGTGCTGCTCCTCGGACAGGTAGGAGCCCAGGACGGGAAAGCACACGGGTAGATTTCTGAACTAACCTCCTCTCCTTTGGGAACCCCTCCCTTCCCATCAATCGCACCCCCAATCAAGGCTCTGATTCGTTGACCTTCTCCACACAACCTTCCAGATTCCATATGAATAAATGCCTCAGTCTGAAGATGGGTCTTGACCCAAAACGGCACCTATTCCTTTTCTCCAGAGATGCTGCCTAATCTGCTGAGTTACTCCACCTTTCTCCAATCCATCTTCCATATTCAGCTTCAGTCCTGGACCACCCTGTTCCTTCCATTCTCTACAGTGCATTAAGTGTGTTTGGGCATCCTTCAGTACCTGACACATTAGGGGCAGCAGAACATTACTGCAGTGAGCTCGGGCCCAAAATGGAGATTGGCATGTGATGCAATGACACTTTGGAACACATATCTTGGTGCTAATGAATTTCTGGGTCTTGATGTACTTGTGAGATCCAACCTACCAAAGTTAGATTTCAACACCAGAAGCGCATGAAATAGCATGATTCCCTGTGAATGGTCCTTTGTAGCTTTGTCTGGGAAATTGCCAATTCATAAATTCATGTGATAGGAGCAGAATTAGGCCATTCAGCCCATCTAGTCTATTGCGTCATTCAATAGACAATGGACAACAGGTGCAGGAGTGGGCCAAATTTGGCCCTTCGAGCCAGCACCGCCATTCAATGTGATCATGGCTGATCTATCTTTCCCTCTTAACCCCATTCTTCTGCCTCTCCCCATAACCCCTGACACCCGTACTAATCAAGAATTCAGATTGATAATTTCCACTGTCTTATCTAGTGCATACATGGTGGAAGATTGTTATGCGCTCATCTCTCTTCAAAGAAACAGCTAATAACTGTAGAAGGCTGTAGATTTGAAGGCTGTAGATTTTCAGCATTTGTAGTGTTTCGATTTTAATTTACTAGAAATAATTTTATATTAGATCGCTCCTATAACAAGGAGTAGCTCTGCAGATTTCTGCTCCTCTCTTCCCTCATGTCCATCTCCAAACGTATATACGAATGTGAAAATCTGATTTCTCAGAGCAAGACTGTGGATTATTTTTAAGATCAATTAGAGTCATGAAATTATACAACAAATGTGAGTAAGTCTTGAGATTGTGCCGATCATCAAACACTCTTTAACACTAAGCCCATTTTATTCTCCCCACATTCTCATCAGCTCCCCTCAGATTCTACCACTCACCAACACACTGAGGAAGAGTTACAGTGGCCAATTAACTCACCAACCCGATTTGATTGTGAGATGAAACCAACACCATCGCAGACAGCAGAACCAGGGTCACTTGAACTGTGAGACAGGAACTATTATTTTGGAGAACCGTATAAGGGGTTTACTTGTAACAGCAGCATAAGGGACAAATCTTCAGTATGCTGAGATGGAGTGGGCGGCAAGGTGGAAATTCCTTCCACTGGATCAAATAAGTGTGATAACAGTGGTAGAAAATTAAAAGAATAGAAGGTACTGGAAACATCAGCAAATTGGGCACTCATGGAGAGAAAAGATTGTGAGGGAACTATTATTGTGGAACGGATGGAATGATGAACCAAACTTGTTTGGGAGTGACTGGGAGTCTGCAGCTGTGAAAATGTTGAAATGTTTTTTTGGTGGCTGTCATCTCCACACAGGGCAAACTGTAATCTCTCCCACCCACATATTATCTGGAGTCAAATGGACGAATTACTGTCAGTATACCCAGCCCATCCACAGCATGAACTGTTGCAGGCTCGATGATTTGTTACAAACTTCGACATATTGCATGTTATTCTTGCTATTAAAAAAACATTAAGACCTGTGTAGATGCGTGAAACATAGTTGCCCACCATTCCATGTTAAAATCCAACTGTTTTTACAAGTTAAAAGACAGCATCGACCACATGGCACTGACTCCAATAAAAATTCCTCATTATGTTTTCCTCTCAGCATGAAATTTAGCAAATACTAGGAGTTTTTTTCCAGCGGCACAATTTTGACATATGCACTCCAGATTTAAAAGTAACGAATCATGGAACCGTCAATATTAGCGCCAATATACCCGCCCGCTCACCACAAAAAAAAGATTATGACCTCAAACTTAGTTGGAAGTGTTCAAACTAAATCTTCAATCACATCCAGAAACATATGGGAATATTAAAATAAGAATTGAAAATACTTTCAAATAATTTAAATTAACAAGCTATTAGAGAGATGTTAATAAGTTTTACAGTATTGAGCCATGGGAAAGCCGTTTTAAATTAACAGGCCATTACCTAAGTCTCTAAGAGTTTTTTACTTCCATTAGGATCTAGTGCCAAAGGAATTCATCTAGTGCCAAATCTTCAACCTAGTTTTTCAAGTACTGGGAAACCAGTCAAATTCTTGAACACTGCATTCCACAAATTCTGGAACATTCCAGAACCAGGGGTCACAGTTTAACAATAAAGGGTAGGCCATTTAGGACTGAGATGAGGAAAAACGTTTTCACCCACAGAGTTGTGAATATGTGGAATTCTCTGCCACCGAAGGCAGTGGAGGCCAATTCACTGGATGTTTTCGAGAGTTAGATTTAGCTCTTTGGTCTAAAGAAATCAAGGGATATGGGGAAAAAGCAGGAATGGGGTATTGATTTTAGATGATCAGCCATGATCATATTGAATGGCGGTGCTAGCTCGAAGGGCGGAATGGCCTACTGGTAACAACTTAAGGAGAGGGAAGAATTACATTTCATGTTTTTCATCACTCCTTACTATGCTATGTACGACAGTGATCGCAACTTCTACTGAAGTGTGGATGGCTGTTGACTTGCTGGGAGCTCATCCGCTTTTTGACAGGTCTTGTTTTTGATCCTGCTGGGGGTCCACATCCCCCTCATCACCTAGCAAACCAGGTGGGGGAGATGGTTTAGTCACCGAGTAACCGACCATGGAGCAGGTAGCACAGGATTACACGGTACTCATGGCGGGGAAACTCTGCACCTATGTTTCTATGCATTGTCCACCATTGGAATACCATCTCCATGCACATGTTGGGTTTAGGTAAGGCATAGATTAGGTATATAGTCAAAATATTTTTCCCCCAATGGTAAGTGTATCAAAAAATAGAGTGTAGGGAGGAACTGCAGCTGCTGGTTTACACCGAAGGCAGACGCAAAATGGTGAAGTAAATCAACGGGACAAGCAGCATCTCTGGAGAAAAGGAATAATTGATGTTTCGGGTGAAGACGGGTCTCGAGCCAAAACATCACCTATTCCTTTTCTCCAGTGAAACTACCTGACCTGCTGAGTTACTGCAGCATTTTGTGCCTAAAAATAGATGGTGTAGGTTTATGACAAGAGGAAGGATTTTTAAAGGGGATCTGAGGGGTAAGAATTTTTTATGCACGGAGAATGGTTGATAAATGAAACGCACTGACTGGTAGTGGAGTCAGATACAATCACCACATTTAAAAAGCATTTAGACAGACATTTACATAGGCAAGGAATCGAAGAATGCTGTCCTAATGTGGACAAGTGGGATTCATGTAGATGGAATGAAAGGAAGCCATGGATGTAGTGGGCTGATGGGCTCATTTCTGTATAGTACAACATTAAGACAAACTTGTATCCACTATGCCTTCACTCCACGAACCATCATCTCATCCCAGCTATTTGATCTACCAAACTCTGAACCTTCCTTCCACAGTCTTAGCTAACTACATGTAATTGTGTGGGGATGTTCATGTTAAACTCTATCGTGTATTATGTTCTTTTTATTCGTATGGCTGTATGGTAACTCGAATCTCGCTGTACCAATTGGTGCATGCGACAATAAATGGAACTTGAACTTGAAATGTAACTTAAAATTAACATTTAAATGATTTGTGTTGTGATGCATAATTTTCAGAATCTACACTCCACAAATAGAATTTTTGATCAATAATGGCAAAATTTAGCAAAAGCCACAACATTTACTGGAGCACATGTCTAATTCTAAGTCCTTTGTCTTTGAAGGGTTTAACTCCATCTGACATTTGCCAGGGTTTCTTCTGCAACGCTAGTGTTTGAGGCTGATAATGTTTCTTATGTTTTGACCAATTCTTCTCACTTTAAAAATATCAAATAATTTGATCATTCTTCTAACAACATCTCAAGTGGAATGAGTTACTGTGCAGCTCATTGCATGGTATTTAGTGGAAGCTGTGCACCTGGAAAGGGCAATGGTGTACAGCTGCAACTTTCTGATTATCATCATGTTTAGAACACTTTCACACTACATAAAGTAACAATAAAATCTGGGAACAGGTACTGAGCAACAAGCATTCATTAAACCTGTTCCCAGATTTTATTCTTACTTTACACAGTGTGAAAGTGTTCAAAACATGATGATAGTCAGAAAGTTGCAGATGTACACCATTACCCTTTTCAGGGACACAGCTTCCACTAATGAAGGGTTACACAAAAAGCTGGAGAAACTCAGCGGGTGCAGCAGCGAAGGAGATAGGCGACGTTTCAGGTCGAGACCCTTCCTCAGACTTCCACTAATGAATGTTTGTTTCTCTCTCAAAACTGTAATAGAACGTCTTCAGAAGTCAACGTTAAAGTTCAACAACAGACAAAAATACTAAATTATTGCTCAACCTCTGGTGTCCCCTCCCCCCCACCCCTGCCCCCATGGTCCATCTATGATGGGGAGGGAGTTTGGAAATCTGCTCCGCAGCACCATCTCCTGGCTAATAACATAACAGCTCCTTAATGGCAAATTGTTTACATATAACATTTCTATTCTAAACATTGCAAGGACACTTTAAACTTGGCATGAAAGTGCATCTAAAAATTGTAATTAGAGAAAATGGCACGGTATTTTTTTTGTCAAAAGATAAATAAGACATCCAGAATTGTGCTCATTTTTAACAAGAATTTCCAAATTTTGATATGCCTCTTGTGATGTGACTCGTTAGATATTTTAGAAAGCAGTGGTGTCAATATCGGAGGGCAAATCATAATCCTATGCTGTTGATTTCTCATTTCAGCACTGGCAGAACATCACGACTCTGGGTAATGAGTGTGTATGAGGTGCACATCACTTACAGCCTGGGAAATGCTGCTCTTCACCTTGTCACTCAGTAGTCCCTCAAACACAAAGGAGTCCCCAAATGTTTCTGCCTAGAGGAGCAAATAAACAATTGATTATGACTTACAAGAAGTTAGCATCCCGTCAGTTTAGATGCATCTTATTTTAGATGGCTTCAGTCACATCTTGCATCTATATTCTTACAAACACAACTTCAGTTTAGTTCAGATACAGCGAGAAAACAATGGTGCTTTATTTGTCACGTATGCAACTGCATAGTGAAATTCTTTATGCGTATATTACACATGCAGGCACTGGCATGTTTTGGAGCCATTATTCAAAGGCCAGTTGGCCCGCGCGCTCAATGTACTGGGGCAGTTCCCGCGAACCGATGTTCCTCGGTCCTACAGCCCACCGAGTCCACGCCAATCAGGGATCCCTGCTACACACGCACACATTACACATTAGGGACAATTTACAATTTTTGCAGAAGCCAATTAACCTACAAACCTGTACGTCTTTGGAGAGTGGGAAGAAACTGGAGCACCCGGGGGAAAGCTTATGCGGCCACAGGGAGAACAGACAAACTCCGTACAGACAGCACCTGTAGTCAGGATCGAACCCGGGTTTCTGGCACTGTAAGGCAGCAACTCTACCAGTTTCTCATATTCAGTCACGCATTGCTCTTTCCCGTTCATCCATGCACTTAGTTTTAGAGTTGTTTTATGCTGTTTCGACACCTTCTCCCACTTGCTGTCGGAAAGTACATTTGCAAAAATAAACTTCACTTGAATGAGGCCCAGCACAAATTGGAGGAGCAGCACCTCATATTTCACAGGTAGTTTACACCCCAGCGGTATGAACATTGACTTCTCTAATTACAGATAGTCCTTGCTTTCGCCCTCCTTCCCCTCCCCCTTCCCAGCTCTCCTACACGCCGTCGAACAATCCTTGTTGGAGGCGTACCGTGGCCATATCCCCAAACTCTACCTCCGCTACATCGATGACTGCATTGGTGCTACCTCCTGCACCTACACACAACTGACTGACTTCATCCATTTCACCACTAACTTCCATCTGACACTCAAATACACCTGGACCATTTCCCTACCATTTCTTGACCTCACTATCTTCATCGCAGGTGACTTCTGACCGATATCCACTTTAAACCCACTGACTACCAAGGCTATCTGGACTACACTTCTTCCCACCCTGCTTCCTGTAAGAACTCCATCCCCTACTCCCAATTCCTCCGTCTACGCCGTATCTGCACCCAGGATGAGGTGTTCCAAACCAGGGCATCGGAGATCTCCTCATTCTTCAGGGAACGGGGGTTCCCCTCTTCTACCATAGATGAGGCTCTCACCAGGGTCTCTTCTATACCCCGTGACTCTGCTCTCCCTCCCCATCCCCCCACTCGTAACAAGGGCAGAGTCCCCCTTGTCCTCACCTTCCACCCTGCCAGCCGTCACATACAACAAATAATCCTCTGACATTTTCGCCACCTCCAACGTGATCCCACCACTTGCCACACCTTCCAATCTCCTCCCCTGTCTGCTTTCCGCAGAGACCGCTCCCTACGTAATTTCCTGGTCAATTCGTCCCTTCCCACCCGCACCACCCCCTCTCCGGGCACTTTTCCTTGCAACCGCAGGAAATGCTACACTTGTCGCTTTACCTCCCCCCTTGACTCCATTCAAGGACCCAAGCAGTCTTTCCAGGTGCGGCAGAGGTTCACCTGCACCTCCTCCAACCTCATATATTACATCCGCTGCTCTGGATGTCAGCTGCTCCACATCGGTGAGACTAAGCATAGGCTTGGCAATCACTTCGCCCAACACCTCCGCTCAGTTCGCAATAACCAACCTGATCTCCTGGTGGCTCAGCACTCCCCCTCCCATTCCGAATCCGACCTTTCCGTCCTGGGCCTCCTCCATGGCCAGAGTGAGGACCACCTTAAATTGGAGGAGCAGCACCTCATACTTCGCTCCGGCAGTTTGTACCCCAGCGGTATGAACATTGATTTCTCTAATTTCAGGTAGTCCCTACTTTCTCCTCCCCGTCTCTGCTCTCCCTTCAGTCCACTGGCTCCACCTCTTCCTTTCTTCTACCCGCTCCCCCCCACCCTCACATCAGTCTGAAGAGGGGTTTCAACCCGAAATGTTGCCTATTTCCTTCACTCCATAGATGCTGCCTCACCCGCTGAGCTTCTCCTGCATTTTTGTCTACCTTCGATTTTCCAGCATCTGCAGTTCCTTCTTAAACATCTCCTACAAGTCTATTGTCTCTGCCTCTTCCTTGCTTTTTCTCCGCCCCGCGCCCCCCCCCCCCCCCCAACATAAGTCTGAAGAAGGGTCTCGACCCGAAATGTCGCTTATTTCTTCACTCCATAGATGCTGCCTCACCTGCTGGGTTCCTCCAGCATTTTTGTCTCCCATCAATTGCCTACTAGGAGGACCTTCCCAGAGGTTTTTCTCGTTCTCTAAATAAAACTACCAGAGGCACATGGCCTGAAGATGCTGCCGCTACAGTGTTGCATGGACACACACTCAACTTACATGAGTGACACTGTTTATTGCTGAGAAAACTAGAAGAGGTTTTTTGAAGGACTCTTCTTGTGTTGTACCATATTTTCTGGCATCTATTCGTAATTTGTACCAAATTTTTATCCCACATCCATTACGTGACACATTTTCTGCATTTAATGATATTTTTAACTTCAGTACTATTGTGCCCTAATAATGTTTATTAGAAAACAGTTAATGATCACTGGAGAAATAAGGAACTGCAGATGCAGTTTTACAAAAGAGATGCAAAGTGCTGGATTAACTCAGCAGATCAGGTTTCTCTGGAGCATCTCTGGAGAACCTGGATAGGTGACGTTTCAGACAAAGCCTAGTGAGTGATAGGTGGGTACAGTGATGGTATCAACAATGAATTCTCCAATTTTAGATAACTGACCAATAAACTCCCCTCCCCCCCTTCTCCCCCACCCCTCTTCCCTGTGCGCATCTGGATGCACATCCCTCCCCTCCCCTCCCCCCCATATTCTTTACTCTGGCATCACAATTCGCACCTCATCTATTCTTATCACACCTTTTCCCTTACCATCTCTGTCCAACCACCTACCTATCATGTCCCTCTCCCCCCCCCCTCACCTGTATCTATCTATCACTCGCCAGGCTTTGTGGTCCTGCACCTCCTCTCTTCCAGCTTTTCCCCTCCCCCATCCACAATCAGTCTGAAAGGTCACCTATTCATGTAATCCAGAGATGGTCCCTGACCCGTTGAGTTACTTCTGTACTTTGTGTCTTTTCTTGTTTATAATCATTATCAGGAGGCAACTTTAACAACCCACAAAAGTGCAGTTCTATGAATGGAAATCTTTCCACAAAGTAATCCTGTGAGTGTAGTGTATATAGAGCATTAATATTGTTTAGTCTGTGGTTTGCTGTGGTTAGACAGCACACTGTATTATATCATACAGCAATGCAGACCACCATTACAAGAATCAGGCTATGGACTCTATATCCAGGCAGTCTATAGTAGCCTTTTTCCAAACTCTCTATATCTGCATTTCCAAATATAGAGTATAACATGACCAAATTCCTATCAGTTGAGTCCTTCTCAGAGTCACTACATTCCTCACGATCTGCACTTACAATAATAGATAAAAACATAAATTGCAAAACAAAATTGTATCTTTATGAAAATCAATTAAACAGGTTTATCTTATATTCATGCATTGTTCATTTGTTAAAGGCCGTTAATAAGATGATACTTAAATGGTAAATTAGATTTCTAATCAAAATTTCATGCTATTCGAGACAAATTAAATAGCAGGGATAAAAATGAAATGGGGGAATACCAGAGATTTGCCAGCATCTGTGAGAAGATGGTTCTATGCACCTCATTTTCAAATGATTGCAACCTATTCTTGTAACAGCAGGAAGGAAACCAGCCATCTGCACACAGTTTGTCTTTAAGTGCATTTGAGATCCATCAATTTGATTGACTTTTAACTGACCTCTGAAATGTCCTCTGTTCAGTGGGAAATTAAGGATGGACAACGTATGCTGGCCTTGTCAGTGACATTCATGCACCGCAAATAAATAAATTAGAAAGCAATAAAGTAGCTACAATCAATTGCAATTCGTTATGTTTGAAATAATTCCTGTGATTGAAACCTATTTTGAGGAGCACCTTCAGCAACAACCTGTTTCCACCAAGATGCAGCATAGAACGCCACAGATTATTTTTCCCTGGGGCTATCGTGAGGTAGACAGACTCCCCCACCCCAATCTTTGCACATCCACCAATCTTGGACTTTCCGCTCGTCACTTTAATTTAATGTTTCATGTATCTTGTGTTTTATGACGGTTGGCAGACTAATTTCCCTCCGGGGATAAATAAAGTTCTATCATATCGTATCACGGTTAGTTTGGTAATTAAAGACAGAACATAAACGCTGCCCAAGGGGTGCGTGCACACACACACCTGCAAAAAGAGAGGAACGCTCCCGTTCCACCCACATCACATACAGATTTATAATGTTATGTACACTATGTAACTAAATATTTGATAAGGAAAGACAGAAACATACGTTGGAATGAGTCAGCCACGATAATTGGTCTATAACTCACTCAGTCAATTAAAGGAGTGCTGACCCAGAGAACCATTTGTGCAACTTTCAAAATTATTTTATCATAGATCTTTGTGTAACCTATGGCTTTCATTCCACACCCCTCCCCACACAATATAATTTAATCTCTACGGTTTTATGAATACGAACCACTGAGGTAAACTTTACAGCAAAACCACTAATTATATCTTCCATCCAAACCACTCTCCTTCCCACTCAGCTCAATATTACTCAATAGTCTAATTTTTCTCAGATCATTTCTCTATTTCACCCCAACCTTCTTAATTTTCCATTCGGGGATTAATTTAGGGCACGGGTGCCTGAGTTCATGCAGAGGTGGGTGAGGATGTATAAATCACAGACACTCACTGGCTGTTCCAGTTCTTTTCAGTGGGAGTTGTGCAGATCATTATTAGCGATCGCTGAAACATTTATCTTGCCTCGTATTTCACAGAAAGATAATTTTAAAAATACAAAAATTATTGAGAATTTTTTTTCAATTTCCATAGGCCACCAGATAAAATGTATTGGGTTGCTGTGTCTGTGAGACTGTGACATAGTGGAGCAACTGGTAGAGCTGCTGTCTCACAGCGCCAGATACCCGGGATCAATACTGACTATGTGTGCTGTCTGTATGAAGTCTGTGCGTTCTCCTTGTGACCGCGTGGGTCTCCTCTGGGTGCTCCGGTTTCCATCCACATCCTAAAGATGCGTGGGGTTGTAGGTTAATTGGCCTATGTAAATTGACCCTAATGTGCAGTGAGTGCATGTGAAAAAGGGATAGTATCGAACTAGTGTGAATGGGTAATGAGGGTCGGCATTAACTTGATGGGCTGAAGGGCCTGTTCCATGATGTATCTTTTAAACTTTTACTCCTCCAAGGAGAGTGCTTTCAGCAAGTATATCTTTCTTATTCACAGTATATTCTTGAACCAGATTCATACAGCTCAAAAACAAGCCCTTCTGCCAGCATGTCTGCACTAACCATCAAAAGTACCCACCTGTACTAATCCCAACTACCAGGTCAAGTTACTGGTGCAAAGGTGTCTGTGTGAAATGTTGCATAGTACAAAATAATAAAATGGCGATGAAATCTGGTTTTACCGGTTCAGGAATAAAATTTGAACAGGGCACGAAAAGAACTCATCCTACCCCTTCTCTTCAAATTGTGTATCGGCAGGAGCAGCATGAAACGGAGAAAGGTGGGAAGATGGACCAAGACGACGCTTCAGAACTAAAGATGAACCGCAGAAGTAAACCACAAAATAGGGCAAGGGGTTAGGAAATGATGCAGGGTATGTCAAGGCAGTTATAAAACAGACATGGCTGCAGTTTGCAGGACTGAACATCTATGGGCTCCAAAAAGCTAAAATAAGGCAGAATGATAGCCTTAGAAAGCTGGGATGTTAGGAGACATAAGCAAACGTTTTTAAAGTTACCAGTAAAATGAGATTGTACTAAATGACGTGTCGAAAATACTTCCCAATCAGTTTGTTAGTTGGGGAAATGAGAGATGTAGACGGTGATGTGGAAAGATAAAGAACAATGAATGAAAGATATGCAAAAAAGTATTGATGATAAAGGGAACAAGCCATTGTAAGCTGTTTGTAGTGTGAAAATGAGAAGCTAGTGCGACTAGGGTGGGGGAGAGAGATAGAGAGAGAGGGAATGCCAGGGCCCGAGGGCTGAGGGAGAGGTGGGAAGGGAAGGAGACAGCAAGCGTTAACAGAATTGAGAAAATTCAATGTTCAAGCCCAGAGGATGCAGACTCCCCAAGCGGAATATGAGGTGCTGTTCCTCCAACTTGCAGTGTTGCTCACTCTGGCTGTGGAGAAGGCCAGGACCGAGAGGTCGGATACGGAATGGGAGGGGGAGTTGAAGTGCTGAGCCACCGGGTGGTCGGGTTGGTTATTGCGGACCGAGCGGAGGTGTTCGGTGAAATGATCGCCAAGCCTCCGCTTGGTCTCACCGATATAGATCATCTGGCATCTGGAGCAGCGGATGCAGTAGATGAGGTTGGAGGAGGTGCAGGTGAACCTCTGTTGGACCTGGAAGGACTGCTTGGGTCCCTGAAAGGAGTGGAGGGGGGAGGTGAAGGGACAAGTGTAGCATTTCTTGCGGTTGCAAGGGAAAGTGCCCGGGGAAGGGGTCGAGCGGGAGGGAAGGGAAGAATTGACAAGGGAGTTGCGGAGGGAGCGGTCTTTGCAGAAGGCAGACAGGGGGGGAGATGGGAAGATGTGGCGAGTGGAGGGGTCACGTTGGAGGTGGCGAAACTGGCGGAGGACTATGTGTTGTATTTGCCGGCTGGTGGGGTGAAAGGTGAGGACCAGGGGGACTCTGCCCTTGTTGCGAGTGGGGGAATGGGGAGAGAGGGCAGTGTTGCGGGGTATGGAGGAGACCCTGATTCGAGCCTCATCTATAGTAGGGGAGGGGAATCCCCATTCTCTGTAGAATGAGGCCATTTGTGATGACCTGGTGTGGAACACCTCATCCTGGGAGCAGATGCGGCGTAGACGGAGGAATTGGGAATAGGGGATGGAGTCCTTACAGGAAGCAGGGTGGGAGGAAGAGTAGTCGAGGTAGCTGTGGGAGTCAGTTGGTTTGTAGTGGATGTCGGTCAGGTGTGTATCACCTGCAATAGAGATGGTGAGGTCAAGGAATGGTAGGGAAATGTCAGAAATGGTCCAAGTGTATTTGAGTGCCGGATGGAAGTTGGTGGTGAAATGGATGAAGTCAGTCAGTTGTGTGTGGGTGCAGGAGGTGACACCAAAGCAGTCGTCGATGTAATGGAGGTAGAGGTCTTTTCAGGGACCCAAGCAGTCCTTCCAGGTCCGACAGAGGATCACCTGCACCTCCTCCAACCTCATCTAGCTGCTCCAGATGCCAGATGATCTATATCGGTGAGACCAAGCAGAAGCTTGGCGATCGTTTCGCCGAACACCTCTGCTCGGTCCGCAAAGTTTCTCCAGCCTTTTGTGTACCCTCGATTCTCCAGCATCTGCAGTTCCTTCTTTAACAGTTTATTAGTTAGTTCAGTTCCAATGCAAAATGTCAGGCCAGGAGAATCTAAAACTACATAAACATTTGACCCTAATGGTAGAAGGAATAAGAAAATGAGAAAAGAAAAAGCAACTGTTTCCCAAATTGCCACATATAATGCAGAGCATACATGAATATTTAATTTAAAGTAGCAAAACTGCAATGTAATAACTTGTCGCACCTCCCTGCAGAAATTTACAAAATGAGAAATATTAATGACAGATAAGCAAGTTTGATAAAACCGAATTTGTAATTAACTGCTAAATAAATACATAAATAAAATAAAATACATAAATAAATACATTTGAAACAGATGACAAAGTGAAAATGCAGATAATCCACAAATTCAACACTGATGTGTAGGAAGAGACTGCAAATGCTTCCCACACTGATGTTTTTAGAGAACATAATGAGAAGAATAAAATGGTACACAGCTGGACATGGCACACTTTATTTTTGCTGCTTGGCACATTGTCAGTATTTGCTGCTTATTTCCAATTGCCTTGCCCCAAAGAATATTAGAGAATATTAGAGAATATTAGATGGTCTGAAGAAGGGTCTCGACCTGAAATGTCGCCTACTCCTTTCCTCCATACATGCTGCCTCACCCGCTGGGTTTCTCCAGCATTTTTTGTCTACTTCAGAGAATCTGAATGGCTTTTCATTTGAGGAAATAAACAATAATCTGATTATTTTTTAATGAGCATCATTGATAACAGCTTTTTAATTCTAGATTTGCTTACTTATCCAAATTTAAATTCCACAGTTGTCATGATGGGGTTCAAATTCATTACCCCAGGAAAGTAATAACAGTCCTCTGGATAACTGTCCAGTAATTTAACGAGTAACCACCTTGCTCCATCGAGTTCCACAGTCAGTATGTACTGCAGACTGAATCCCAGTAGTAAAGGTTTTGGACATTTATTTCTGTGAATAGGGCTCCTCAGTCTCTATCACTCTTCTCCTCACAACTTTTCTGGAGATAGATATATCTTAGAAAGATCAGGGCATCAAGGGCTATGGAGAATTGACGCAGAAGATGAGTTGAGCCTCATGCAGTTCAGCTATGATCAGATAGAATGACAGGGTCATTGCTCTACTCCAGCTCCCCAATGCTTGTGTATTATAACGGAATAATTATTAGGTCTGGTTTTAATGTTTCAGGTTGCGATCAGTTTTTTCAGAAAATCTGGAACTCATCAGCGGACAGGGGTTCATGCTGCCTTACTCCCCTCTGTGACTGTTGACAATGTATTTGCTTTCAATTAAACAGCAGTTTCAGGATTTGGAGGTGGTCTAGTTTATGGGTAAACACATGGCACTTGTTATTGCAGGCAGATTTTGAGAGCTGAGGAATAAGAGATGAGTTTTCTCAGAAAGTGTCTTTGATAGGCTGCAGTCTTCTATATCTACCCCATTGTGGACATTGGACTTTTTCCAGGGACCTGGTGCACTACAATGGTATGAAGTATATTCTGCACTTTGTATCTTCCCCTTGTATTTGTACCTATTGTACTCGAGTTTAACTTGATTATATTTATGTATAGTATTATCTGATTTGATTGGATAGCATGCAAAATAGAGTTTTTCACTGTACCTTGGTACAGGTGACAATAATAAACCTAAACCTAAAAAGCAAAAAGCTGTAGAATGATAACGATAAAAATGTAAACGATAAAGTGGACTGTCAGCGACAGATAAAGATCAGCGACCTTATATCTTATATCTGTTTCTCTACATGGATGCAGCTTGACCTGTTGCGGATTTTCAGCATTTTCTATAGCGATGTATGCTTAGTGGAGAGAGGACACTGCCAAACCGAGAGTAGACACAAGTTGGGAAAAAAATGATTCCCTCTTAACTCCTGATGGGAAACCAAAGAATTGAGGCCTTTGCCTTCATTTATCTCGTTACCTCAGCAACATCGACATCTTTATGCCATTCAGGGCCACGCCACTCCCTTTTGGTATATCTTTCTCCAGATCTATAACTCACAGTCCACGACAAATTACTTTTCTGGCTCCAAATGTGATCCACTCCACTTCTTTCACCAAACCTCTGACCATCTTACGTTTTGCTATCTGGTTCTCTTTCTCTTCAATTCCCTCTACCATGCAAAGCTGCTCTTCTTAAGACTGTCTTTGTAATCTACCTCCAGAAAAGCCCTTCTAATCATTGCTTCTTTGACTCACCTTTGTGAAGCACCATGTAATTTTTTGGCTGCTCCTAAATGCACTACATTTAAATGCAAGCCATAGCTATAATAGTATAAAAAAGAGGCTGCATTTCAGCTCAAGCTGAACAGTAATTATTAAACTTGCATAAACACTGTAACATTCTAAGGTAATTTTATTTAAAAAATATGACATAAGCAATGTGTAAAGCTATTGACAGAATTTCTTACCTCTGTGATGTAGTCAGTAGCTTTGATAAATCTCTCAAATTCAGCATTGGTGACTTCGTATATATCCATATAGAACTGCTTAATGTGTGCTTTTCTGGCTGGGCCCTCTCCATCCTGAGGTATCTCAGGGTCATCAGTTCCCATGGTGAACACTCCACCTGGTATCAGCACCATCTTAAATAAAAATACATTATATCAGCGATGAAGGCCAATTATTGGATCTCACTAAATCGATGATGTGATGTATATTTTCGTCAATTGATTACCAAAACCAAATATTAAGCACTCGAAAAGGAAATAAAGTGGTTGAAGATGAAATGTCAGGAGCTTTGCTCGTTGATTTGCATTTAGTGTTTCTTTAACTTAACTGAAGAAATACCAGACACACGATTTAACAGGTTACTAATCATTTCATAAAGCATATACCAATGATCTTTGACCAATTGTCTGAGGTTATAAGCCAACAGCCAACAAATGAAAATAACAAATGTAACATAAAAAATACTAGTTCTGTTTTATTTCCTGTAAGTACTTAGTGTAGCACTGTTCTCCCTGACCATGCTATTTAGAATAAAGTAATAATTATCTATATAATTATGGCGTTGAGAACAGTATTCAACTAACCTGTCTTTTATGCTGAATGTTGCATGTATTATTGCATATGGTACTGACCAAATGTACCAATGTATAATTAAGGACTTTATGATAAGCTTAGGATGGATAAATAAGTAAAATGACAAATTTTCCAAGTTGACCAACTAAGAGAAGACATTTTTTACATTAACATAGCAAAACCATAATTTAGTTGAAACCAATTAGCCACATATTGATTGCATGCTGCTAGTTCATTTGATCAATGGGCATCAAGAAAATAGAATTCAAGGATGTGAAAGACCTAAAAATGTCTAACCTCTTTGGCTCAAAAAAATGGGAAGATCCAAATTTGATTATTTTACAAATAACTGTAAATTACTCTTCAGTGAAGTACATTATAGTGAGTTTAAAAAATGGAAAGGGACTCAGCATTTATTCTTCAGTACACGGTGAACTTTATTGATTGTGCCAAGTTGGAAATACTGCAAATTTGCATTACTTCTTCTGCTTTTTTTTTCATGCAATTATGTAATTTCGTTTTCAAGAACAAACAGATTTTGATCCAATTCGTTTTCAGATCCCAGAGATTACAAGCATTTCTGTTTTTTTTTGTTAACAACAGCAATTGCTTTTATCAGCAATTGATATGTATGTGTGCAATTTCTATACATATATTCTTCTGGTAAAAACAGCCATTCTGCACAAATATATCATACATGATAGCAAATCCATTTAATTGTTCACCAGTTTAATTCGCTTGGCTGTTAAAGGAGTACTTTCCCTCTTATGGAGTATTCAGCCATCATGCTGCAAAAGTTTAATGTTCAAAATGACTACTGATTTATATCCAAAAAGTAAAATTAATCTGCAAATTTTACTTTAGGCAAGCACTTCCTGGATCTAATGGTTGCAATAGGAAACAAAATGGAAAATATTGAACAATTCTCATATTTCTAGATGACTTTCAATCATCTATTGTCCAAACCCCAATAAACACTTTCTTTAAAAAAAAGTAAATGTTTATTGCACTCAGAAGCATATGTTAGAGAGTTCCAGGACTACCAGAGATTCGACAAGATCATGGAAAGATTTGAAAAGAATAAGTTTATAAATTAAAGTATGGTTTACATGGGAGATAATTTATGTTAGTGAATCTGAAGAAGGGCCTGACATGAGACATCACCTATCCATGTCCTTCAGAGATGCTGCCTGGCCCGCTGAGAGACTCTGGCATGTTTTGTTCCTTGTATGTTAGTAAACACTGGGCTAATGGGCAAATGTGGTATCAAATTATGACATGTGCAACGGATTTTTAAATGATTTAAATGTCTGTGCTGAGTAGATCAAAGGAGGCCAGACAGAAATGCGTTGGAATAGTCAATTTTAGAGCTAACAAAGGCATTGAAAATGCTACAGCAGAGTGTGAGCTGGAGAGGCAGTGGTGCCAGGCAATATTAAAGAAATGAACTGAAAAAATACAATCATAGTGATAGCATAGTGGTGTTATTGAAATTGGTCCCAGGTTCATTTTTACAGCCAGTTTGTGAACACTGTAGCACACTTTTAGACAGTTGTCAAGATGGTGTAATTGGCTATGAAAAAGAGTTTGTGTCACAAACTGCAGCCAATCGCTTCCATTTACCTATTATTTAGATGTATAAAATCTCAGCAGATCCTGCACTGAATGATGAATTTGTTGTCTTACAAATTACAAGATAGTAAAGCAACCAAGGCAGGTACATTGAGCAGTGCATGTCTGAGGGGTAGCATGTAAATGGGAAGTATGGCATAGATGTCTGGGGCGTATTGTGGTACACCTTTGAAGACATCAGTGGTAACAGTAGGGTATGGGGAAACGAGCCGTGGATACGAGTGGCTAGATAAGAATCAACTTTAATATTGCAAGTACAATGGGCACAAATGTGGTTGGTGACAACATATTCAAGGACTTTGGAGATAGGTTGATTGAAAATGGGTAGAAGGATTGCAAGGATGAAGTGGGTCAAATGATGGTTTTAGCTAACAAGAACACCATCTGGATTTGGCTGAATGAACCACAGATATAAAGATAATGATAGCTAAATAAGGTGGTTATATTAGCAAAAGGAATAGAAGTGAGATAATTCTTTTCATTTGAATTAGGTTTAGCCAATTTATTGGAATTGAGATATTTGATTTACAAAGTTTATTATTACCCATATCATCCATCTGAGGTATGCTTTTACGAAATTGTATTCCCTTCCTTTTTACTGCCAGCAGCGCTAACAGGGGAATATTTTCTTATATTCCCCTTTCTAGCGAACGCCTATGGACTTTACCTGTTTAAACAGCGGGGGATATAGTCTTATATTCCCCTGGTCTCACATCCGGGAACTTGGCAACATGACGCTGCGTGACGGCAACGTGACGCTGCGTGACGGCAACGTGACGCTGCGTGACGGCAACGTGACGCTGCGTGCGAAATTTAAAATTTATCTTAAAAAAAAAAAATGGCAGCCGGTTGCGAGAAGAGGTTCGCGATTTAAAAGTTCGACCTTCACATTGTCACATAAATGAATTACATAAATTACATAAATGAAACATAAATGTTACATTCTTTTAGTACCCTTATTTACAATGTTGGAATGGTTTTAGTACCCTTATTTACAATGTTGCAATGCATATTGCAAATGTATAGATACATTCATATCATATGAGATGTTCAGATTTTCCTCTAGATGTCTGATAATGGGTAATAATAACAATATTGACTGTCCTCTTTCGGGAGATACGACATATATTGCCCTCACTAGATCCATATTGCCCTCGTCTTCGACTCGGGCAATATGAATCTACTTCAGGCAATATATGTCGTATCCCCCTCAAGGCCAGTCAATATTCTATTAATATTTCATGAAAAAATAGGTTTATCCTCATTGGACACAGTAATATTTGGGGGAAGTTAAACATAGTCTCAATAATAGCATTTTAAATGTATGGCTTCAATTTCATACAAGTTTCTCTGAAAATTTGGGAAAACAATTCTTGTGATTTATTGCATAGAACCAACAATTTATCTAGCAGTAAAATGATAGGGCTTCGTGACCAAATTATTTATCTTGTTCCAGATTTTACTTACATTCCATATCTATTGTACTGACCCACTGTGCACCATTTTTTTTAAAGCTCTCACTGGCTTGTCATTTCTGTAAATTTTAAATTTTGTGATCTAGCTTCCTTTTTCTTGCCCACCAAAATCTTAGTTGGGTTAACACTGCGCTTTCTTTCAGAATTTATAAAATGTCAAACCATCCCAGATAAGACCCTCTCTTTATGTCAACCAGAGTTAACAGATTGAATTCTCTTTTGTGCACATCTTTGCAGGATCTTGATGTATTTCTACCTCCAAGCATTATACTGCTGGAGTTTTCTCATTTTTATTACCCAAGTAATCCTCTTTATAAAGGTTTTTTTCCTTGGAGCAGAAAACATGGAAAGGCATTTCATAAAACAATTCAAAATTGTGTGCAATTTGTCCTTCTAAAGTAGAATGCTGCAAGTTTAGGAGGGGTTAGGCTAGAGTGAGGAGCTACAGCACAATAATTGAAATGACTATCTTCATGCTAGCACTGTGTGTACAGATCAAGATGATAGGTCACTGACTGGAACCACTGACTGAGCCCTTTGCATAGCTGCAGCCCAACCTGATTATTTCCCACCACTTCTGTTTTTATTTTGTAGTCTTGGGTTTTGATTATTGCCTCTGAGCAAGATAAACTGGACTTGGATTTGTTGATCTAATTCTTTTTCGGCTTTCCCACGTTCCAAAAATGATCAACTTTGAAAGTACGAATGCTTAAATGTATTAATATATATTACATGTCTGAAGAAGGGTCCCGACCTGACACGTCGTCTATCCATATTCTCCAGAGATGCTGCCTGACCCGCTGAGTTACACCGGCATTTTATGTCTATCTTGATCACGAATGTCTGACACTTTGCTTGGAGCTCTGCTTGACACTTCTACTAATATTAATTTAACACTGTCACCATGATTGTTATAAGTTTGAAGCATTGTTGGATTTATGCAATAACCGTTGATGGGATATTGAACGTAAAGTGCCGTTACTGGGCAGCAAAGGTTGTGCTCTACCTGATTAGTGCGTGGTTTTAAGTGTGACCTGTGGTCCTGTGCAATCTTTTGAGCCTCAACATTGGCCTCCCTGGAGTATTTGACAGCTGCCTGTTTGGCCAAGGAGATGCTGTCGCTCGCAGCCTCGGGGAGAGAACCGGCGGCCTCGGGGCGACTGGTGGAGCCGGATCCGCAGCCGCAGCCGGAGCGGGGCCGCGGAACCTCGGTAATTTCGTGGGCATGATTCAGTCCCAAGGAAAGGGCGATCAGCGCGGGGCACAAATAAAGAATGAAACCCCCCGCGTCCGGAGGCCGGGCCCTGGGCGCCGCCATGACAGTCTGGTCACGCGGTCGGTCGGCCGGCCGGCTGACGTCAATTCGGCGTCGTGGCTGCAGCCCCTCCCCCTCCGCTCTCGACCCGCTCCGGGGTCCACGCTCCATCCGTTCATTCACGTTTCTACGGGGTTCAGATGAACAGCTCAAAGGTTATTCAAAAAGAACAAAACAATGGCAGGAATCAGCCTCTGCCGGCTGTAGAGCAGCCAATCAGACCATTCGGGTTGCACCCTTCCCACAAAGAGCCGCGGCTGCGGGCAAGAGTCTCCCCCGGGCGGCAGAGCTCGGCCACTCCGACCACACTCCCACCACCTGGGAGGACCTCGGCGTTGGTTGCGGCTAACCCGCTGCTTGAACACCTTGTGGCCACTGCTGTGTTATGTTTGCTCTGTTTTAAAGGTTAGTTTTTTTGATGATCGAATGTTGTCTCAGCTCACATTAAATTCTGTGTTCATGAATTTCATATTGCATATTATTTTTTCCAGTGAAAAGGGAATTTGCGTTGATGGTTTTTACTTAAATGCTATAGGCTATCTTACATGTTTTATAGCATCGGTATTTGACTGAAATTTCTTTAAATGAGTTGGCAATGAGTGACTGTTTAATAAAAAATGTTATTAAAATTCCCGTAATGTACATTTAAAGCACAATCGTATCCTAAATGTGTGTACCAGACTCTAACTCTCAATTATCTGATTGTAGCATTATACACATTTATAATGTATTCGTTGCACGAAATGGAAAATTGATATGGAGAATGAACAATTAAAATAATGTGTAAGAAGACATTGTGATTTGTAGGAATGCATGTAATCTTTACTATTGCAATGTAAATAGTTTTGCATCAAGATTAATATAGTCCATCCATTGTACTATGTTATAGGAAAGGTGCCAAATTGAGATTATTGCATTGCTTATTAGAGGAGTATAAATGACATGATCACTATTGCCTTACTCGTGGTTTTCTTCAAAGTGTTTTGGTGTTTGCAACACGAGTCCCCACCTCTTATAATGATGGGGTCCTTGCTGGACATCTACATAGTATTGAGCCATGCTCTGGTTTTACTTGCTGACTGGAAGAAGCCCTGTATTTAAGTCTTAAAATACTAGATGACTTCTAAAATAATCTATTAAATTAGATGAAAATGATTACAATGTGTTTTGGTGATCTTGTGGAGTTGTCAGATTTAAATGCACATGTTATTTTGATCAACAATAAAATCATGGAATATGATGATACATATCTTAAATTGTTTTATATCATTTGCAAAGATCTGAAAAATATTGATTAAGAAAATAGTATTGAACTGTAAGTATGCATTATTAGTTCCAAGATTCTTCTAAATACATCTTCTAAAGGATGTTCAGAAGGATGGGTGCAGTTTGACTATTTTAAACATTCATTCTTTTTTAAATATTGTCTAGAGAGTCTGTGAGTATTTTTTTATTCTGAACTTGTTGGGATGCAATCTAAGGGTTCGTGTGGTCTAGTTAGACAACCTGCAACTGACTCTTAGTTGTGGAATGCAGATGAAATCTCAAAAGAGAAGCACGATGCAATCACTAATAAGCTGTCACTGCGAACCTTGAAGGAGTCGAGTCAAAATGTGTATGTCATCTGCTCTAGATATAAGCAGAACAATGAAATTCTTACTAGCTGGAGCTTAACAGGCATTAGATAAATAATAAAAACATGAAGTAAACTGTGAAATATTCTAAGTAAACTGGACCAGATAGTTCAAAAGGCATAGATCTAGAGCATCTATAGTCGCACAAAGTCCGTGGTGGTTTGATACTGAGCTGGGGTTGTAGTTCAGGTTGCACCATGTGATTCAATAACCTGACAGTTGATGGTCTGAAGCTATTCTTGAACCCGAAAGCAATGGTTCTTGGTTGCCTCTACCTGTTTCCCAGTGGTAGCAACAGGAAGAGAGCATAGTCAGGGTCTTTGATTATATTAGCTGCCTTCTTGAGATCCCTTTGACGGTGGAAGGTCAATTGCAGTTAGTAATGTACATCTGTAGAGGTTTCATAGAATATATAGTGACATGTCGAATTCCCTCAAACCTCTGAGGAAATGGAGGCATTAGTGAGCTTCCATTGTGATTGCATCAATGTTCTGAACCCGGGACAGATCTTCAAAGATGTACGCTAAGAACTTGAGGCTGTTGTCTCTCTCCACCTCCGTCCTACCCATTAAGCCAGGTGTGTGGGCCTCAGCTTTCCCTTCCAGTTGTCAACAATGAGCTTCCCGTTTCTGCTAACGTTGAGAGCAAGATTGTTGTTCTGGCACCCACTCAACCAGATTACCAATCTCCCTCTATACCCTAGGTAGACAAAAAGCTGGAGAAACTCAGCGGGTGAGGCAGCATCTGTGGAGCGAAGGAATGGGTGACGTTTTCGGGTCAAGACCTTTCTTCAGACTGATGTGGGGGTGGGGGGCAGGAAGAGGAAAGGAAGAGGTGGAGGCCTGTAGGCTGTGGGAGAGCTGCCTCACCGGTACCGCTGACTACAGCTCTCCCACAGCCTACTTTCCTCTTCCCCCCCCCCCCCCCACATCAGTCTGAAGAAGTGTCGACCCGAAACGTCACCCATTCCTTCCTCCATAGATGCTACCTCACCCGCTGAGTTTCTCCAGCTTTTTGTCTACCTGTGATTTTTCCAGCATCTGCAGTTCTTTCTTAAACATTCCCTCTATACCCTGGCTTAATAGTGATTATTTGTCCAATGATGCTGGTATCACTGCTGAATTTAAAGAAGACTTTGGATTTGTCTGGCTTCACAGTCATGGGTATAATATATTCTTGATAGATCATTTTACAAATATGAGGACCTGGATTTAATAAATAGGCTGAATTGGTTGCGAGGCATTAGGGTATCTGGTATCAGTCAGTGGATCCTAACATGGCAGCCACATGCCACTACTTTGGTGTGGATGATTCTGAATGATGATACCGAGAGGGCATGATTGAAGAAAATGTGCTCCACAATTCGGCGAGCGTAAACTATGCTCTGCAAAGCCAGCGGTAGCCATCTCTTACATTTTGTTTTTCCCACTGATATATCTGATATTTATTTAAGTGTGTGCCTGTGCTGCCATAAGGTACATAGGAGCACTTCAAAGTGGACAACCTTTGGGGAATTTCTTATGGAGGCGAGGCTCAATCCCGCGTCAATGACCATAACTAACTGTGAAGTTATACCGAGTAAAAGTGAATCCCCGGGGATGTCAAAGTGACTCCGCTGGAGTCGGGGAATCTGTGTCAAGTCCAACGTGGCAATCGTAAGCAGAGCAAAGTCGGCAGAATTGCAAGATACTGTTGATGTCTGAATGTTGCAGGATACTATTGATATCTGGACATTCGGTCATGAGCAGGACCGCCGAGTCTTGATCTGCTACCAAAATTGAATGTATTTTAAATAAAAGTAATAAATGTTGGACATGCTCAACAGACCAGGAAGAGAAAGAGTTAACGATGCAGGTGGACGACCTTCGATTTTTTTTTAACACGTCTTGAAATTCTACATGTGCAGAATTGTAATGGCGTGCTTTAGCAAACGTTGGCACTGCTGCCACCTCCAAAGTACGAAGTACGAATCCTTTATTGCAAGCATTTTTTGCCGCACATTGAACATGTCCACATATTTTTGATCAGTCGTTTTGACACCTTATCCTTCCACATCTCTAGTCTCTACCTTGCCTCTCAGACTGAAGAAGGGTCTCGTCTGTTTCTTCTCCCCAGAGATGCTGCCTGTCCCGCTGAGTTACTCCAGCATTTTGTGTCTTATCTTCGTGCAAACCAGCATCTGCAGCTCCCTCCTGCACTTATATTTTCCATTTGCCATTTTTTTTTCAAACGACTGAAGCAAAAAGTGATACTAAACAAGAAACAGACAGGTACATAATCTCGCATTTTGAGATCTCTCAGTGACTGTCTGCTTGGAATATCGCAGGCAAAAGTTTCCTCCCTGCACAGAAACTTTTTGAAGTCTTCGGGGGGAGGCGGCAGGAGGGCGTGATTGACGCGCCGGCGGACCAATCAAACGGCGGGGCCCTGGGAAAGAACGTGCGTCGTCCGACGTCACAATGCCTCGGGGAGGGAGGGCGGGGCCAAGCCGCGCTCGCGGCGCCCGCTGGGAATTGTAGTCCGCAGCCGCTTCGCTTTGATTGCAGGCCGCGGGTAGGAGGACTACAATTCCCAGGGTGCACGGCGGGCCGGGGCAGATCGCTGATAGGCGGCGGCGCCGCATCTGCTGCTGGAGGGCTGGCAGAGAGCAGCGTTATCTAACGGGAACTGTCTCGCTGCAAAAAAAAAAGGGGTCAAAGAAAGGCGAGCAACCATGGATTCCTTCTGCATTGCCTAACTACTGCTTCTGTACCACTATCATCTACAGTTTCCACTACATCCAGCTCTTCTTTTTAAGGTCAGTGATTTTTGTTTATAGCGTATTCTTGCTTTAACTTTAAATAAACTTAAGGGGAGCAGAGGAAAAAAAGCGCAGCTCGGCAACCAACGGCAGAATCTACATCTGTGGCATATGTGCTATTGTTTTCATTCAGTGTTAAAAGAGATTAATCAACTTTTATAGACTTGCAACTAAAATGGAACAAAGTCTACGCAAGGAACGGAGATCAGCGAGCTTGTGGTTGAAACAATGTTGTAACTTTGTGTTCGGCAGAGGGCTTTTTTTTCTGCAACTTGTTTCTCTGCCTAATAAAGCTAATGCCTACATTGGAGGAAAACAAATGTAGCGGTCACTGTATGGAATGCAGCTGCTGCAGCTCCCACCCCCTTCCTCTACAAACTCCCCACCCAACCTCTTTAGGATCTGTCGCTTTAAATCTAGCTGGTCAGAGCTCTCATTGTAATAATATGCGGTTTCCAATTGTCTTGTGTTAGAACACGAAACCAATTTATTTTCGTGGTGGTGCGATTTGAGAGTGATTTGAACAGCATTGATTTAATTTTGCTTTTGCTATTTGCAAAATACTTGTAATTAACGCTTGTCATTTTAATATGTGAAAAGTATTATTAATTATACCGTTGTTTGCTTTTGACGGGCGAACTTCTGCCTTGCGTTAGTGATAGAAATACAGCTTCTTAGCGGGACTATTGTGTTTGATTTGACAGCTCAGAAAAAAAGGGATGAGAGATGTCTGACAAGATGTCGAGTTTTCTTCATATTGGGGATATAGTCTCCTTGTACGCCGAAGGATCTGTCAATGGATTCATCAGCACGTTAGGGTGAGTATGTTTCGGCAGCCTTCCTCTTGTCCTATTTCGCTGAACCAGTGATTCTCTCCGCCGGACTGAATAAGCGAGGCGAAATATTCCGAGCATTTCTTTCGCCGTGACGTTCTTATCGGGCATCTTAAAGAGAAGCGTAATGCTCTTGCGGTTCAAGGGTTGCTCTTTTAACGGGGATCGGGCATACAAAGGCAACTATACAGCTCATTCATAATCTTTGTAAATGAAACCATGAATAGGTTGTGTTGATAAATTGGCAAACGCAAATGCCTTGTAGAAGTCGGCTGTCATAATACTAAATGTGGGGAATATTGCTCAAGTGGATTTTGACAAGTAAACTGAGCTTTCTTTGGGTACAAAGGTCCATCAACAGCATATAATCCTGCAACATTTTCACCACCTCCAACGGGATCCCACTACTGGCCACATCTTCCCATCTCCACCTCATTCTGCTTTTCGCAGAAACTGTTCCCTCCGCAATGCCCTGGTCAACAAGTTCCTTCCCACCCAAACCACCCCCTCCCCAGGTACTTTCCCTCAACCGCAGGAGATGCAACTCCTGTCCCTTTGTCCCTTGACTCCATCCAAGGACCCCGACAGTCTTTTCAGTTGAGGCTGAGGTTCACTTGCACCTCCTCCAACCTCATCTGCTGTTCCAGGTGTCAACTTCTGTGAGACCAACATCAGTGAGACTAAGCGCAGGCTCTGCGATCGTTTAGCTGAACACCTCCGCTCAGTCTGCCTTAACCTACCTGATCTCCCGGTTGCTCAGCACTTTAACTCTCCCTCCCATTCTCAATCTGACCTTTCTGTCCTGGGCCTCCTCCATTGTCAGAGTGAGGCTCAGTGCAAATTGGAGGAACAGCACCTCATATTTTGCTTGGGTAGCTTACACCCCAGTGGTATGAACATTGACCTCTCTAACATTGCCCTTGCTTTTCCTCTCTCTCCATACCTTCTCCCTTCCAAGTTCTCCCACTTGTCTTACTGTCTCCGACTACATTTTATCTTTGTCCCACCCACTCCCCTGACATCAGTCTGAAGAAGGGTCTTGGCCGGAAATGTCACCCTTTCCTTCTCTCCAGAGATGCTGCCTGTACCGCTGAGTAACTCCAGAATTTTGTGTCTACCAAGGTCCTTCAAGTGTTCCACAAAGGCGGCCTGTACCCAGGAACACATTAGAATGTGGTAAACGTTTGCCCAGTGGTGCTCTGAAATATAATTAAATATACTGAGACCTAATTATGACCTTCACACTACAGATGAATTAAAATTTTATCTTGCTGAAGGTGTCCTGGCAGATTTTGCCTGGTTTCGAATGGTTTTCCCTTATAAACCTAGCTCTTCCATCTCTCCAACTGAATTATCCCAACAAAGATGATATGTTGCAAGTGGAGTTGAATCTGGAAATATATTCTTGTCAGGCCTCAGCTGCCAATATGGTAAAGCATAACCCATTGACAGCCATGTAAAAAAACTGCCTGCTGTGCATCATGTCCATATCATTATCATGTGATGGGCCAAATGGCCAAATTCTGCCCCTATCAAGTCTACACAGCCATTCAATCATGGCTTATCTATCTCTCCCTCCCAAACCCATTTTCCTGCCTTCTCCCCATAACCTCTGACACCCAAATCCCTTCTTCCCCTGGAACATCCTGAAATAGGGGTGTGTTTTCTGAGGATTCTTCAGTCAGAGAGAGCTTTCACCTCTCACTTTCTAGCACCAGCGACCACTGATCTAAAAATCATCTCTTTTTTTTCTTAAATATATTCTGCGATTTTATTCCCCACTACCCTCCTAAATACAAAATTCCAAAGATGCACAACCCCCTTTTTGTGAATCCAGGTTGTAGACATTGAAGCCAGGATAAATATCATCCTTGCATTTGCCCTGGTAGACCCTTAACTTAAAGGTCTATGCTCAGATGGATTAATCTTTCCTCTTATGACAAACATACTATCCCAGGGTTCAATTTAGAAAACATTTATTGCATTCCTTCTACTGCAATTATACGTGTTATGGTGTAGCAAGATCAAATCTGTACACTAAATTCTAGAAGTTGGGAACTTTGTACATTTACAGCAAAGCATTTCAACTCGTGTGCTTAATTCCTCGTACACAAAGGCCAATTTACTTTTTGTCTTCCTCCATGGATTCAGAAAAAAACCACACCAAGTTAGAAGATTACTCGCTCCTTAGATACCAACATTGAATGTGGCCAACAAAGGGGCATCATAATTGTTCTTTTGACATTGTGCTGAGAAAAGGACAATTCTCCTGCTCTTACTATTTCTGTTAAGGGTCATTAGATAAATATCTTGACAATAACTACCACTAGCCAAGTAATTTTTCAAGAATCAAGTTCTGCCAACTCTGGCATCATGTACATTCCTCACTCTGTCTGTCCACCAAAGATGACTAAACATTCAGCTTCCTGGCATGACTTGTTGAAATGTTTCGTCTAACCTCTGCAGCTTTTAAAACATCTGACCAATCTTTTAGCCACGTTGATTCCCAAATCAACTGTGCTGTGATTAGGCAACAACTTGTTAGGCAAACAAGTTTTAAGATTGATCACTATTCTGTGAATTTACACTCAATGCATTTGCAATGATGTTGGCAGAAAGATCATCAGTACGAATAAAGTGGTCTGGTCCATTCTTGTATTCTATGTACAATGTGCTGTCAGTTGGGGCTTTAGAATAGTTCCAGAGTTAATCACTGTAAAATTAAGTGAATAGTTTAAGAATTTGATTCAATTATACTTTATTGTTGCATGCACCAAGGTACAGTGAAATGCTTTGTTTTTGCATACAACCCGGAAAAACCGATACATCAGACCTCATCAGGCAGTACACACGAGTCACCAGGTTTCTGTCAAAGTTACAAAACGTTCACCAAATAGTCCTATCTGCCTGCCACTGCAGGTTGCTCCCCTACCAGGTTCCCTTTCATTCTCAACAGCCCCCTGCCAAGCCCCTTCCATTGTTCTCAGTGGCCAGGTGATAGGCATAAAATAAATGTTTTGAGTTTTTGTCTAACTTTTTGTTGTTTTTTTTTTGATGAAAGCCTTGTGGATGACCGATGTGTGGTGCAACCGGATGCTGGAGACTTGAATAACCCACCTAAGAAGTTTAGAGGTGAGTAATGAATCTTCAAAGTCCCCACCTTGTGGAAATTCTAATCTACTGGGCTTGAGTTAAAATATTCAATATTGTATGACTGTACTGCATTCTACTGGATGGAATTTGTCAAAATTGATCCCACTAATCTTGAATTTAATTGTGCAGCATTCAGAAATTGTGAAATTATATAGACTTGCTGTACTGCATGGCAATTTGTTTGGAAAGATGATACCAAGTTGTTATGAGGAGAGGAGTGTCATTGACCATGGATTGCTTTTGAGAACTACTAGAGTAGGGGAGTCGTGAACCAGAGGATATTGGTTTAAGGTAGGGAGGAAAGATTTAATTGGGACCTGTAGGGTAGCTTTTTCACACAAAGGGTGGTAGGTGTATTGAACGAGCTGCCTGAGGAGGTATTTGCGGCAAGTACTATTGCATGGATAGATGGATTATAGTACTATTGCACGGGTTCATGGATAGGACAGGTTAAGGGATATGGGTCAAACACAGGCAGGTGGGACTAGTGTAGATGGAGACACATTCGTTGGTGTGGGCAAGTTGGTCTGAAGGGCCAGTTTCCATGCTCAATGACTCTACGACGATGACAAACAGCAAATTAACAAACTTAAGCTTTTTAGCGACCTAAGTAAATTAGTATTTTTGGTTTTGGTTTATTATGGTCACATGTACTGAGGTACAGTGAAAAATTTTGTTTGTTCCAAAATAGATAATTTGTACTATGCACAAATGCTATAATGTCAAACTAAAGTTCAATAAATAGAGCAAAGGGGCAGATGCACAGTGTGGAATATATTTCTCAGCGTTGTAGCTCATCAATTCCATAAACAAAGTCCATTGCTCACAAATTGGTAGAGATGAATTGGACAGTGCCGTAGCTTGTGGAAGGACCATTCAGAAGCCTGATAACAGAGGGGAAGAAGCTGTTGCTGACCTTTGTTTTTCTGTACTCAAGCTGGATGTCATAAGTGTAAAGCCCTCAATTAGTATTGACTTGCACAGATTTGTAATGCGGGAACATTTCATTGAAGTGCAAGTCTCATTGTGGTTGCTGTGTTTTTTTCTAAATCCATGTTGGTTAACTGTGTCAATTAATTTGGGGATTTGAGCCTTGTTGGTTTTGTATTTTAATTGGCAGAATGTCTGTTCCCTAGTGTATAGTGGCTAGATTAGCAGAGGTTGAGCCCAAGAAAACTAAGTGCTGGCAGCATTTATTACTGCAATAAAAATGTAGGAAAATTCATGTTACTTCATAACTGAACTGACCAGAACATTACTGAAATTTTCTCCTCATTCATTTGCCCCACTCCACAACTTTCAACCTATGTATGCGTGGTTGTATTTTTGATGTGGATTTAGTTTTTATTGTATTCGTGGAAAAGCATTTCCTTGATTAAACATCATGTGTGCCAGAGCGTTGTCGAATCAAGACTTCAGAATGTGTTGATAAAGTGTAGCAATGTAAGCCTTTGAATTATTGTGAATGACGACGGCATGCTGGGTCAACCTGCTGCTCTTCCCGTTATTGCAAAGTCAATACTAATGTATTGTAAATGGGTCACTTGATCTGCAGTAGGGTGAGGAAGTCACTTGTACTACACAATATCCACCCATCTCCAACCTAGTGGATGATGTTTATCAGCCCTCTATTAATATTAAAAAAATTATGAGTATCTATTTTCTATTAATTTGAATATTAATAGTTAATTCAACCCACCACCATATAGAAGGCCAAGCACAGACATTTAGATTTCCCTCCAAATGCACGAAAGGGAAAGCAAGCCGGTATCCGAGTATAATAGACAAAAGTAACAAGAGCTGATCGTAATATGTGTCAGCTTTTACTGTGGGCATTTGCTCTGCAAGAATCTTTGCAAGTGGAGAACAATATGTGCAAGGATACACTTTAGAGACCTATCCACTTGCAGTTTAAAAAATAATTGGATCAATTTCTATATGCAGATTTTGACGTTTTGTTTAACACGCAGATTAATCTCTCAGGAGTACCCTAGCTTGGCACTCTGTACTATTTTCCCACATCCTTCGAGAATATTTCAAGACCTTTTTGAAATTGGTTTAAAACTGGTGCTACTGCTATGTGATTTGGGTCATTATTCTCATTTTGGAGACCTATTTAAAAGCTGATTGTTCAGTGGAATGGCAATTGGAATCCTGTTGATCTGTGATGTGTTCTATTTTTAATACACTGGTATTTCTGCATCTGTTAGTGACGGAGGATCCACTCTAGTAATGTGGATTGTATTTTACTTTAACCATATAACCATATAACAATTACAGCACGGAAACAGGCCCTCTCGGCCCTTCCAGTCCGTGCCGACCATTTATTTTCCCCTAGTCCCATCTACCTGCACTCAGACCATACCCCTCCTTTCCCTCTGGGTCGGTGGAGTTTTCCATTTGCAGAGCACCTTTCATGAAGTCTAGCAATCTAAACATATTTAAAGACAATAAAATACTATGGAAATAACACGATATAGTGAAAGTGGAATGTGTGTATCTCTAACTTCAAGTAACCCTTGCATCTCTCTAACTTCAAGTAACCTGCGCATCCCCCTCTCTTCGTCCCTTCACCACCCTAGTCGGCGTACAAGTTTCATTATTGTCCTGCTGCATTTCACTGTTTGTGTCACTCGTTATCACCTTTTCCACAGCCAACAATGGGCCATTGTGGGCTCCACCTTTCCTTGATGAGAAATTGTTCCAGATGTTGGAGGAGTCCAGAAGCAGGGGTCACAGTTTAAGAATAAGGGGTAGGGCATTTAGTACTGAGATGAGGAAAAACGTTTTCACCTAGAAAGTTGTGAATCTGTGGAATTCTCTGCCGCAGAAGGCCATGGAGGCCAATTAACTCGATGTTAACAAGAGAGAGTTAGATATAGCTCTTTGGGCTAGTGGAATTAAAGATATATGGAGAAATCAGCGTACTGATTTTGGATGATCAGCCATGATCATATTGAATAGCGGTGCTGGCTCGTGGGGCCAAATGACTTACTCCTGCATCTATTTTCTATATTTCATCATCGTTGCTGCCTTTGATTTGTTCTATTGAATACCTTTTATTAATTTGTCTGTGTACCTTTTCATATCTCTTGTTTTCCCCCTCTCCCTGGACTCTCAGTCTGAAAGAAGGGTCTCGACCTGAAACCTAATGGGTCACCTATTCCTTTTCCCCAGAGATGCTGCCTGACCCACTGAGTTGCTCTGGCTTTTTGTGTCTATCTTTTGTGCGTACACTAAGCTTCCTCGCACTGATTGTGGAAGGTAACCAGATAATCTGTGCCTAGATGTTGGTTAATGGGTAGTTATCAGTCCGAGCACTGACCAATAACTTGCCTGCTCTTATTGGTGTTAGGCCGACAGTTCTGAGAGAGTAGATGGGACTGCAGATTAGCTTCTGATCTAAATGTTTGCATCTGTTGTTAATGTCATATTCCCTCCATATTGCACTTATGGTTTTGCTTGTTTCTGTTATGAAACTTGCCATGCAGATATGTGTGAGGCGAATAAGCAACTGAGTCACAACCGGCACCCCATGTTCAAGAATAAATTGCAAATAAAACTGTTCGGGTATTCAATATTAGGCATTGGCTGATGGGCAGAAAGTGATTTAGAGAACCAGTATGGAGACCAGGTTGAAGGGACTAGCAGTGAAGTGAAAATGCCTTGATTTTAGTTGGGAAGATGCAGTTGACAATTCACAGATCAGTGAAAGTATTGTGAATAATTAAAGATGTGATTTCCTTCGCATAATACTTTTGATAGCTTTACTTGTGACATTTATGATATCGTTTGTAAATATCAAACAGTGTTTAGATAGGTTTACCTTGTTACTTCAAATTTCTCCTGCATGTGAGCTGAAGGCAACGGGATGGAAGGAGCTTAACTCGGACATCGAGGAGAATAAAATGGAGCTCAAAAATATCAAGGGGAATTAAAATACTATTGGGTGTTTAAATATAGGACACTAAAAAAATGTAGAGCATATGTAAACCAAGAAATTTGAGATGTGATGCAATGGGTAAAGCAGTAATCTTGGGAGACTTGTATCCACGTGTACACTGGGCGAAACAAATTTGTAGTAACAGTATGGTGATGAATTTATGAAAAGTGTAAGAAATGTTTTTTACTTGAGAACAATATGTTGAGAAACCAAAGGGAATCGGGGTGATAAACTGAACAAATATGTTGTGTGACTTTATGGAAGATGACACAGAAAAAGTCTTCTAGAAATGGCAATAGATACAGGAATTGAGTGAAGGAAGAATTCAAAGGAATTATGCGAAGACTTGCGTTGGCAACATTAATAGGACTGAGAGGCAACAAATCCCCACAATGTGATGAGCTGCATTCTAAGATCTTAAAGGAGGATGCTGTTGACATCTTACAAAATTCCTCCATCTCTCTCAAACAATTCCTGAAAATTAGAAGTGCAAATGCGCTATTTAAAAGAGATGAGGAGAGAGAAATTATGAAAGTTTAGACCTCTTAGTCAGATGTCAGTAGTAGGGAAAATGCTTGGTTTTATTTTTAAATGGTAAAGGAACAGTTGAAAACTTACAGGATTGGTCAGAGCCAATATATTTATGAAAGTGAGATGTTTTTGAAATTCCATTTTTTTTTTTAAGTTGTCACCAGCCCAAAGAGACAAACTGGATTATGTGCATTTGGACTTTAAGATAACTTTAAGGTGATACATAGGATCATACAACTAACCTACAGCTCAGTGTATTGGTGGCAATGAACTGATGCAAATTGATGATTAGTTAGTTCTCAGAAAATGGAACAATATACTGATCATTTTCTGGTTGAAAAGCTGTGATGCCTGGTATTGCTGCTGTGGCTCAGATTTCACAATTCTAGATCAATGATTTGGACAAGCAAATAAAGTGTAATATATTCAGATTTGCTGCTGATAGCAAGCTATGTGCAGTGTGTGTTGTGAGAATGATGCAGAGAGGCTTCATGGGAGTATAGGGAAAGGGAAAAAGAATAATTGGGAAGAGAATAGAGCTCCTTCAATGTTCGAAGTGAACATCTCTGTTTGGAGCTGCAGGAGATAGCCAGGATCCTCAATGGCTATGTTGCCTCTGTTTTTACCATTGATTAAGATGTGAGGCAAGGAAACAATGAACATTACAACACAACAACAGGCCCTTTGTCCCACAATGTCTGAGCTGAATATGATGCCAAAACCATCCCTTATCTACATGTGTTTAATTCTCATCCCTCCATTCTTTGGAGAGCCTTAAGCCTATCCAAAAGTCTCTGAAATGCCACTATTGTATCTGCTTCAACAATCAAACCTGACTGTGTTCCATGCACTTGCCACCCTCTTGCTTAACTGGACCCACATATCTCATAAACTTTACCCCTCTCATCTTCAAACTATTCCCTACAGAGAACTTGGTGAGAGTTAATGGGGATGTCTTAGGGATAGTTTACATCACACGAGAAGAGGTGCTGGACATCTTAAAATGTATGAAGGTAGATAAATCTCCAGGGACTGGTTGGGTATTTCCAAGAACATTGGGAAGTGAGAAGAAATAGCAGGAGCTTTAGATGAGATATATGCATTGTCGTTAGTTACTGTAGGTAATTCTGAGGAATTCTAAACATGCATTTGAAAAATCTGAGATTAATTAGGCATAGTCAGAATGCCTTTGTGCATGGTGGTGGAAGCAAACATGATAGTGGCCTTTAAGAGGCGTTTAGAGAGGCATGTGGATATGCAGTGGATGGTGGGCAATGGATCATTCCATGAGAGTGGCATCGCAAGCAGTTGGTGGTAAATTTGTGGCCTTCATCAGTGGGGCACTGAGCATAGAAGTTGGGGTGTTGTGCTCTAGTTGTGCAAGACATTGGTGAGGCTATACCTGGAATATTGTGTACAGTTTTGATCATCCTTCTATAGAAAATATACCATTAAGTTAGAAAGAGTGCAGAAAAGATTTGAGAATGTTGCCTGGGCTCAGTAGACAGTATTTGGAAGAAATTTGGGCATGCTGGGACTTTGTTCCTTGGAGCATAGCAGTCTGAGGGGTGATATTATAGAGTTGTATAAAATTGTGTGGTGAATAGAAATGGGGTGGAATGCACACCGCCTTTTTCTCAGGGTACGGCGATAGAGAACTAGAGGACATGGGTTTAAAGTGAAAGTGGGAAGATTTAATAAGAACCAACATTTGCGCACAGGATGGTGGGTTTATTGAATGAGCTGCCAGAGGAAGTCGTTGAGGCAGATATCATAACATTTAAATAATATTTGAACACGTGCGTACATAGGAAAGAATTAAAAAGACCTAGGTTAATGGTAAAATGGCACTACCTTAGATGGGCAACTTGGTGGCATGGATGAGTTTGGTTGAAGGTCTTGTTTTCTGATTGTATGAAACACTGATTTTTTTTTTTAAGGGGCTTGACTGTGTATTTGTGAGACATTTATATTTTCCCAGACTGGGGTGAATAGGGCCAGGGGTCATCTCCACAAAATAAATCGCCAGCCATTCAGGAATGGGAGGTAAGAAATTTCTTCAAGCGGAGCATGGTGAAGCTTTGGACTTTTGTACTCAAGGGACTATGGGCATTATGGTGATGAGTAAATTTAAGGCAGAGATTAATAAAGGAAAATTGAGTTAGTGCAGATAGATGCCACTGAATTAAAAAAAGATCAGCAATGATTTAATTGAAAGGCAGAGTTGATGTGAGAAGCGGAATGATCAGTGCATGCTCCTGTGTATTCGCTGTGTTCTTGTGGTCTAGTTCTAACAACCAATAATTTGCTCCATTTAATAAGTACAATCCTAGACGGAAAGAATCAAAATCTGTAATTGTGTATTTCCAATATTTACAGTATTCTTGTTTAGTGTAATTGTAGATATCAAATGTTTCCACATTGAAATGGAATTAACAATGCTGGAATCATGTTTGTGAACTTCCAAGTGCACATGTTATAATTGGCAAGAACGTACATCCCGTGCCCTGTCAGGTTTTACTACAAAGGGTGCCTACCTTTATAAGAGCTGTGCTGTCTTGGGAAAGACAGAAAGCAAAATGTCAGACTAATTATTATGTAATGGCAGAGAGCCAACTGCTTATTCCTCAAGATTTGGAACACAAACTCCACAACTCTTTGGCCACTCCTCTGACCATCTCTTTGTGCACAGTTGTACCTCTGGAAAGAAGCAGTAGTAAAGTTATATGGAATCTAAAGATGTGCAAAGGTAATTTGTGATCTGTTATTCTTTCACGTGTGCGAAGATTTATTGTATTAAAAGGCAGCACTGTGTCGCAGTGGTAGAATTGCTGCCTAACAGTGCCAGGGACCCACTTTTGACCCTGACCACAGGTTCTGCTTGTATGATGTTTGTACATTCTCCCCATGGCCGTGTGGGGTTTCTTCCTCTATTCAAAGACTTACCAGCTTGTAGGTTAATCAAAGTCAAGTTAAAGTCAAAGTCAAAAGAGTTTATTGTCATGTGTCCCTGACAGGACAATGAAATTCTTTATTTGCTTAGCACAACAGAACATAGTAGGCATTGACTACAAAACAGATCAGTGTGTCCATATACCATTATATACGTAATTACACACATAATATTGGCTTTGGTCAAAAATTGTAAATTATTCCAAGTGTGCTGGATAGTGTTGCGATATGGGGATTGCTGGTGGGCCAACTGGCCTGGTTCTGTGCTGTATCACTAAACTAAACTAAGCTCTAAAAACTAAATTACTATAGTTATACATTTGTCTTGCACTTGATTTAACAAATGTTACACCTTTCTCATTGGTTAAACTGCTCATTTCTGCACGCTGATTCACTGAATTAGATCCAAAGAGGTCAAAATTTGAAACCATTTCATTCTTAATATAGCTGAAAAATCTTGATAAGGAGCCCTTATGGGGCTGTCCCACTGTGCGATCTAATTCAAGAGTTCTCCCGAGTTTCCCCTGATTCGAACTCGGAGAATTACGGTAATAGCCGCTCGTAAGTACTTTGGGCTCTCGTGGACATTTTTCAACATGTTGAAAAATCTTCACAAGTCTTCCCGAACTTACCGCGTTTCCCGAGTACCTGCCGTTAGCGTTACGAGCTGCTAAGAGACGTCCCGAGCTCCGACGTACCCGTAACGTACATTCTACGTGCTTAGCACGAGTTTGATTTTTTTTTAAACTCGGGAGAGCTCTTGAATTAGCTCGTACAGTGGGACAGTCCCTTTACTATGAGCTCAGACCAAATTTCCCATCTTCCCCTGGGGAGAAGCGTGCTGATCTTCTTCCTGAGCTGCTGTAGGCTGTGTTATGTTGGAAGCTTCAAGATTTTCACCCGACAGCAATGAGGACATAATGACTATATTTCAATGTCAGGATAGTACGTGACTTGATTAGTGGTGTTCCCATGTGTATGCTGTCCTTTCCCTTCATTGTGTGGGAGGATGGGGAATTGGGAGATGGGTTCATGCATCATTATTTTTAGAACTTCAGTAACTGAAAAAGTTTACAAATTTGAAACTAGCCCATTTATATTTAAGCTTTTATAGGGTAAAATAAACCCTGTGCTCTTTGATTTCCCATTTCTTCCCTTGGTTTGATCCGACTAATTGAAAATGCTACATTCCTGGATGATGCAGGCATCCCAGGTACAAAGCATAATTCAGGTTTTTTAAATAATTCTACTTTGCACTCCTGGTATTCTTTGCCTCTGCTGCAGTTTGATTAATACTCCACAATTCTATATTGCTTTGGCTGGCTTTTGCCAGATGCTTGCCACTTCCTTCACCGGTGTCCTTTTGTCTCCCATGCTCTCTGCACTGACTGCTGGGGCCAATTAATACTCCTGTGTCATAATCCAATAATCAGCAAGGCAATGGTCGATCAGGTTGCTTGTGGCACAGTTTTTCAATGGACCAAATTGAGTGTGCAATTTACTAAATGGAAAGCTAACATTGAATGGTTTGAATCTGCCCTGTTGCTGCCTGTCTACACCATCCACAGTTCCTGTCTGCCGCTTCCTAAACGGCTTAAAAACGAGGGCTTGCAGATCCCCTTTGCATCTGAGAGCAGCACAAGATGATGGTAGGCTTCATGCCAGCCTCTGCTATCAAATCCTGATTTACCCGATAACCTTTGACAGCTGAGTTAACAGTTCCTTTGGAGCCCTTTTTAAATGTTTCCAGTTAAAAGCAGTTTCCAGTTGGTCAACTTTAAATTTTATAAATGAAAAATGTAATTTAAAAATGTGCTAAAATTATACTTATAGTGAAGTAAACCAGTTACCATCACTATCTTAGATGCAAAATGCTGTCGGGTTGGATGGGGAGTGTTGATGCACAGCTATTTTCAGGTCCCTCCAGAGATGTTCGATCGGGTTCAAGTCCGGACTCTGGCTGGGCCACTGAAGGACATTCACAGACTTGTCACAAAGCCACTCCTGCGTTGTCTTGGCTGTGTGCTTAGGATCGATGTCCTGTTGGAAGGTGAACCTCTGCCCCAGTCTGAGGTCCTGAACGGTCTGGAGCAGATTTTCATCAAGGATCTCTCTCTACTTTGCTCTGTTCATCTTTCCCTCGATCCTGACTAATCTCCCAGTTCCTGCCGCTAAAAAGCATCCCCCCGCATGATGCTGCCACCACCATGCTTCACCGTAGGTATGGTATTGGCCAGGTGATGAGCGGTGACTGGTTTCCTCCAGACATTCCAGGTTGGCATTCAGGCCAAAGAATTCAATCTTGGTTTCATCAGAGAATTTTGTTTAGGTGCCTTTTGGCAAACTCCAAGTGGGCCGTCATGTGCCTTTTACTGAGGAGTGGCTTCTGTCTGGCCACTCTACCATAAAGGCCTGATTGGTGGAGTGCTGCAGATATAGTTGTCCTTCTGGAAGTTTCTCCCATCTCCACAAAGGAACTCTGGAGCTCTGTCAGAGTGACCATCAGGTTCTTGGTCACCTCCCTGACCCAAGGCCCTTCTCCCCCGATTGCTCAGTTTGGCTGGGCGGCCAGCTGTATGAAGAGTCCTGGTGGTTCCAAAGTTCTGCCATTTAAGAATGACGGAGGCCACTGTGCTTTACGTGACCTGCAATGCTGCAGAAATTGGTTTATACCCTTCTCCAGATCTGTGTCTCAACTCAATCCTGTCTCGGAGATATATGGACAATTCCTTTGCCTTCATGGCTTGGTTTTTGCTATGACATGCACTGTCAACTGTGGAACCTGATATAGACAAGTGTGTGTCTTTCCAAATCATGTCCAATCAATTTAATTTACCACTGGTGGACTCCAATCAAGTTGTAGAAACATCGTGAGGATAATCAATAGAAACAGGATGAACCTAAGCTTAATTTTGATTGTCATAGCAAAGGGTCTGAATACTTGTGTAAATGTGATATTTCAGTTATTTATTTTTAAATACTTTGCAAAAATGTCTAAACACCTGTTTTTGCTTATTCATTCTAGGGTATTGTGTGTATATTGAAGATTTAATAAAAATAATTATTTTTTTTTAATTAGAATTAAATACATAATAAAAAACATTTTGTTTGTTATAATCATACATTATTAATATTATTTATATTAACAATTGTATCGTAATTGCACTTTATATTTTTTTAACTTTTATATAGATAGAAAAAAAAGAGAGAAATAAAAACATTAAAACAAAAAAAAGAGAATGGAGTATTCGACTGATTATGCATCCTTGGAGCTATATCCGTGGATTATAAAATATAATTCTTCATCTATTCCTTAATTCAGGTTTCAGTCAGGTTCTCGTGCTGAACCAATTTGCCCCTTCAAATATTCAATAAATGGAGACCATATTCTTCTGAATAGTTCTTGATTGTCCATTAAGGCAAATCTTAATCTTTCCAAATGTAGGGTCTCCGACATTTCCATTGTCCACGTTTTAATTGTGGGGGTTTAATAAAAATAATTTAATCCATTTTAAAATAAGGCTGTAACATAACAAAATGTGGAAAAAGTGAAGGGGTCTAATACTTTCTGAATGCACTGTATCTGGTCTCTCTTCTTGGCACATCGTGCTCTGCTGCCTAGACTAGGTGAGTCCATTGGCAGAGCAGGAGCTCTGGTGCACTGATGCATGAATTTCCAGCTCTCTTGGATTTCTGCATGTGATCACATGCCCAAGGGTCCATTCACACATGGCAAAACGTTGGTCCTCATCTATAAAAACTGAATAAATGATTCTATTGTCTGTGAACTATGCGGGCAGAGTGTGAAATGAAAGTTAGAGTGCCTGCCTGATTCTAGGTGTCCATTGTGACTCGCTGACTAATTTGTTCTTTTGGCTGAGGAACAGGCCACTCGAGTGTGTTCAACCAATTCTACAGATGGATGCAGCTTTGTTTATTCATCTTTGATCCCCTTGCACAATAAAACATCTCAATTTTCTTATTGAAAACTTTCAGTAGATCCTCATCCCTCGTGTGAGAACTGCTGAGGTGCATCTTGTCCAGGGCTTCAGTTTGAAATATGTGCAACTAGAGGACAAGCCATGGCACCAAACCAGAGCTGTCCATGCGCACGTGATATTGTGATTGTTGAAACTGGAAATTGAGGAAAGAACCGCAATTCCGACAATTGAAGACTGTGGTTGGACTGCTGATGTTTTCAAAGCAGTTGGGTCACTTGTGGCTTGGCACTGATGGACACTGCATGTTAAGGGTTACTTTTCCCCAGGTTATCCTGTCTGACTGGTTCCCATTGATCATTGCGGCACCACCTCAACATTATTAGTTAATCACACCAGTCTGATTCGACCTGAAAATGTACCCTTTTGAGCACAATGAAGATAAGGTGATAGACTATGGTCTAACCTTCTTTGTAGTGATGTATTATTTTTAATCTGAGTAAAAAAACAAAAAAGCTTCATGTCAAATGTGATCAAAGTAGTTCTCTTGGTAGTAGCTGTGCTTTCGGACCAATGATATGACACCAGTTTCAGATTCCGTTAAATATTTGCCACTGTCTCAACTTGACCCGGTATATTATTTGAGCTGAACTGCATGTTTTTTTGTGTTGCAATTTGCAACTTGCAAAGACATGGGTTAGAGGCGAAGGTCTCTTGAAGATGGGCTTGGTGGGATGGCAAGTGGCATGGTTAGTTCAGGAGGATAATGTGTGCTTCTGTTGGTGCACCTATATCAGGAATGAGTAAAGAGAAAACTGCTGCTGATCTTATTAATGGACTGTCAGAAGGTGAGCATATATTTACATTGAAAATTAGTATGTTATAAATAGAATCTGTCATTCACAACAGTGCGATAACCACCCTGGTGTGGTTTAGAACTGAAAACCTTTTGAATTTTAGTAGCTCTTAAAGGCTCTTCCTCCCTCATTTATTGCACCCTGCATTTAAAAAAAAATAGCAAACACTGGTCTAATTATCATTCTGTGGTCTCTCTTTAAAGCAGTGTGTTCTATCTACTGGAATTTGTTCAGTTTTACGTTGTTAGATCCCAGCATGTTCTCCATTTATTGTCTCTGTCTCTGTCTCTGTCTCTGTCTCTGTCTCTGTCTCTGTCTCTGTCTCTGTCTCTGTCTCTGTCTCTGTCTCTGTCTCTGTCTCTGTCTCTGTCTCTGTCTCTGTCTCTGTCTCTGTCTCTGTCTCTGTCACCACGTAAACATTCACATAGGCGGAAGGATGCCTTTTGCACTGCTTAAAAACCTCAATAATGTAGAAGTTTTCAGGTGCTGGTAAGGTTTAAGTCAAGAGTGCTTTATTGTCATATGCCCCAGATTGAACAATTACATTTTTACTTGCAGCAGCACAACAAAATATGTAAACATATACAGTGTAAACAATATAATAAATGAGAAAAAAAGTTCAGGATATTTTCTTCTTCGGCACCCCTTAGGTCATGACTGATCATGGGTGTCTCCAGGGTGTTATTTCCTATATGGAGGACGCCTGTGCATGACTTTGTTTAATGTGGGGAGACTGGTGCATAGACAGCCATCCCACGGTCCTTGACAGATCTGGGTCAGGATCCTTTGGCATGGAGTCCAAGACAACTGGAGACCCTTTTCTGCTGCAGCCTTCATCTGCCTTCCCAGCCACTGTGACACTCGACTAAGGTCAGCCATCATCCTCCGCCTGTTCCACCGTTGAGGTCTTGGTAGGATTGCGCTTTGTCAGACCTCCCCCTCAACCTTGCCACCATGGGTGGCCCTACCAGGAGCCTAGCTCCAGACTGCATTGCTCTCGGGTCCTCACAAGCTTCTCCACCACGACAAGGTGACAATCCACGGAGCAGTGTGTGTATATACACATGCTCATATATACAGATCTATATATGTATGTTCAAAGGTTCATTTATTGTCACATACACCAATTGGTGTAGTGAAATTTGAGTTGCTATGTGTATGTATATATATATATATATATATATATATATATATATATATATATATATATATATATATGTGTGTGTGTGTGTGTGTGTGTGTGTATATATATATATATATATATATATATATATATATATATATATATTAGAAACATAGAAACATAGAAATTAGGTGCAGGAGTAGGCCATTCAGCCCTTCGAGCCTGCACCGCCATTCAATATGATCATGGCTGATCATCCAACTCAGTATCCCGTACCTGCCTTCTCTCCATACCCTCTGATCCCCTCAGCCACAAGGGCCACATCCAACTCACTCTTAAATATAGCCAATGAACTGGCCTCAACTACCCTCTGATGGCAGAGAGTTCCAGAGACTCACCACTCTCTGTGTGAAGAAAGTCTTTCTCATCTCGGTCTTAAAGGATTTCCCCCTTATCCTTAAGCTGTGACCCCTTGTCCTGGACTTCCCCAACATCGGGAACAATCTTCCTGCATCTAGCCTGTCCAACCCCTTAAGAATTTTGTAAGTTTCTATAAGATCCCCTCTTAATCTCCTAAATTCCAGAGAGTATAAACCGAGTCTATCCAGTCTTTCTTCATAAGACAGTCCTGACATCCCAGGAATCAGTCTGGTGAACCTTCTCTGCACTCCCCTCTATGGCAATAATGTCCTTCCTCAGATTTGGAGACCAAAACTGCACGCAATACTCCAGGTGTGGTCTCACCAAGACCCTGTACAACTGAAGTAGAACCTCCCTGCTCCTGTACTCAAATCCTTTTGCTATGAAAGCTAACATACCATTCGCTTTTTTCACTGCCTGCTGCACCTGCATGCCTACTTTCAATGACTGGTGTACCATGACACCCAGGTCTCGCTGCATCTCCCCTTTTCCCAATCGGCCACCATTTAAATAATAGTCCGCTTTCCTGTTTTGCCACCAAAGTGGATAACCTCACATTTATCCACATTATACTGCATCTGCCAAACATTTGCCCACTCACCCAGCCTATCCAAGTCACCCTGCAGTCTCCTAGCATCCTCCTCACAGCGAACACTGCCCCCCCAGCTTAGTGTCATCCGCAAACTTGGAGATATTGCCTTCAATTCCCTCATCCAGATCATTAATATATATTGTAAATAGCTGGGGTCCCAGCACTGAGCCCTGCGGTACCCCACTAGTTACTGCCTGCCATTGCGAAAAGGACCCGTTTACTCCTACTCTTTGCTTCCTGTTTGCCAGCCAGTTCTCTATCCACATCAATACTGAACCCCTAATACCGTATGCTTTAAGTTTGTATACTAATCTCTTATGTGGGACCTTGTCGAAAGCCTTCTGGAAGTCCAGATATACCACATCCACTGGTTCTCCCTTATCCACGCTACTAGTTACATCCTCGAAAAATTCCACAAGATTCGTCAGACATGATTTACCTTTTGTAAATCCATGCTGACTTTGTCCAATGATTTCACCACTTTCCAAATGTGCTGCTATCCCATCTTTAATAACTGACTCTAGCAGTTTCCCCACTACCGATGTTAGACTAACTGGTCTGTAATTCCCCGTTTTCTCTCTCCCTCCCTTCTTAAAAAGAGGGGTTACATTTGCTACCCGCCAATCCTCAGGAACTACTCCAGAATCTAAAGAGTTTTGAAAGATTATCACTAATGCATCCACTATTTCCTGAGCTACTTCCTTAAGTACTCTGGGATGCAGCCTATCTGGCCCTGGGGATTTATCGGCCTTTAATCTATTCAATTTACCCAACACCACTTCCCGACTGACCTGGATTTCACTCAATTCCTCCTTTGACCCACAGTCCCCTGCTATTTCAGGCAGATTATTTATGTCTTCCTTAGTGAAGACGGAACCAAAGTAGTTATTCAATTGGTCCGCCATATCGGTTGTTCCCCATGATCAACTCACCTGTTTCTGACTGCAAGGGACCTACATTTGTTTTAACTAACCTCTTTCTCTTCACATATCTATAACAACTTTTGCAGTCAGTTTTTATGTTCCCTGCCAGTTTTCTTTCATAATCTATTTTTCCTTTCCTAATTAAGCCCTTTGTCCTCCTCTGCTGGTCTCTGAATTTCTCCCAGTCCTCTGGTATGCTGCTTTTTCTGGCTACTTTGTACGCATCATCCTTTGCTTTGATACTATCCCTGATTTCCCTTGTTATCCACGGATGCAGTACCTTCCCCGATTTATTCTTTTGCCAAACTGGGATGAACAATTTTTGTAGTTCATCCATGCAGTCTTTAAATGTCTTCCATTGTATATCCACCGTCAACCCTTTTAGAATTAATTGCCAGTCAATCTTGGCCAATTCACGTCTCATACCCTCAAAGTTACCTTTCTTTAAGTTCAGAACCATTGTTTCTGAATTAACAATGTCACTCTCCATCCTAATGAAGAACTCAACCATATTATGGTCACTCTTGCCCAAGGGGGCACGTACAACAAGACGGCTAATTACCCCTTCCTCATTACTCAAAACCCAGTCTAAAATAGCCTGCTCTCTCGTTGGTTCCTCTACATGTTGATTTAGATAACTATCCCGCATACATTCCAAAAAATCCTCTTCCTCAGCACCCCTGCCAATTTGATTAACCCAATCTATATGTAGATTGAAGTCACCCATTATAACTGTTTTGCCTTTGTCGCACGCATTTCTAATTTCCCGTTTGATACCATCCCCAACTTCTCTGCTACTGTTAGGTGGCCTGTACACAACACCCACCAGCGTTTTCTGCCCCTTAGTGTTTTGTAGCTCTACCCATACCGATTCCACATCCTCCAAGCTAATGTCCTTCCTTTCCATTGCTTTAATCTCCTCTCTAACCAGCAACGCTACCCCACCTCCTTTTCCTTTCTCTCTATCCCTCCTGAATATTGAATATCCCTGGATGTTCAGCTCCCAGCCTACGTCACCCTGGAGCCATGTCTCCGTGATCCCAACTATATCATAATCATTAATATCTATCTGCACGTTCAACTCGTCCACCTTATTACGAATACTCCTTGCATTGAGACACAAAGCCTTCAGGCTTGTCTTTACAACGCATTTACCCCTTATACAATTTTGCTGAAAAGTGGCCCTTTTTGATTTTTGCCCTGGTTTTGTCTGCCTGCCACTTTTACCTTTCACCTTGCTACCTAATGCTTCTACCGTCATTTTACACCCTCCTGCCTCTCTGCTCTTGTACCCATCCCCCTGCCACATTAGTTTAAATCCTCCCCGACAGCACTAGCAAACACTCCCCCAAGAACATTGGTTCCATTCCATTCCAGGTGCAAACCGTCCTGTTTGTACCGGTCCCACCTTTCCCCAGAACTGGTCCCAGTGCCCTAAAAATTTGAATCCCTCCCCCTTGCACCACTTTTCAAGCCACGTATTCATTTGCATTATCCTCCTATTTCTACTCTGACTGGCCCGTGGTACTGGTAGTAATCCGGAGATTACTACCTTTGAGGTCCTACTTTTAAGTTTATCTCCTAGCTCCCTAAATTCACCTTGTAGGACCTCATCCCTTTTTTACCTATATCGTTGGTGCCAACATGCACCACGACAACTGGCTGTTCACCCTCCCCCTCCAGAATGTTCTGCAGCTGTTCAGTGACATCCCTGACCTTTGCACCAGGGAGGCAACATACCATCCTAGAGTCTCGTTTGCGGCCGCAGAAACGCCTATCTATTCCCCTGACAATTGAATCCCCTATTACTATTGCCCTTCCCCTCTTTTTTCCCCCCTCATGTGCTGCAGAGCCACCCATGGTGCCATGAACCTGGCTGCTGCTGCATTCCCCTGATGAGCCATCTCCCTCAACAGTATCCAAAATGGTATACCTGTTTAGGAGGGAGATGACCGCAGGGGACTCCTGCACTACCTGCCTATTGTGTATAATGTGTGTGTGTGTATGTATGCAATAATAGTGCAATTATAATAATAGTCTGTGTAGTTCAGAGCTTATTTGAGGTTGTAATGTTTAAGTGAGATCATGGCTAACATGTAACTTCAGCCTACCAGGCATGTACCGTCAGGGTAGGCAAGGTAGGCACTGCCTACCCTGACTAAAATTATGAAATGGTAATTATTAAATATAAATAGTAAAGGCATGGGATAATTATGCCTATCTAAGAGATTGATCTCTTAGGTAAGCATAATTCTCCGTGCCTTTCAACCGCAGCACTTGTAACTCGCGAATGTCTGTGCAGCCCACGTGCCCTCAGAGCTGCTTCAAGCCGTCAATGACAAGCGGAGCTGAAGGCAGCTGAAATTCTGCCTTTGCAGTACTGCACATGCACAGCAGCATACTGCGCATGAGCAGCGCAAGTTTCTTGGCGGGTTTTTCAAACATAGATTGTTATTATTTTAAGAGTATCTTAGGAAACAAAGAGAGAAGAATGGTATTCGTGTACCAATAACGTGGTAAGTACATTTCTTGGTGCTTTATGTTTTTAAATACCATATTTCCCGGGGTGGGGGGAGAGCTCCTTTCACAGCGTTTGAGGAGTCTGGCCGGGGGTAAAGTTGCGGGGAGGGCAGGAGCGTTGTGAAGGAGGGGATCGGGGCCAGTAACCCACTTGCGACGCTCCGGGCACGGAGCCACCGCATTGTGACCTGGGAGTAAATTAGCTCGGGTGGCCGCCAGGACTGGACAGCCCCTTCTGCCGGTCCCCGCTCACCTCAGGCAGTACTCTCCGTCTGAAAACCTCTCTCCTGCCGCTCGCCACAAATCCTTAAATTCCGACTGCATGATCGAGGGGCCAATTGAGGTTACTCAGCTGTGGGAATTTAAGGATTTGCGGGAAGCGGCTGACATGAGCGAAGCCGGCGAGCGACAGGTGAGTGGTGTTCAGACGGAGAGCACTGCCAGAGGTGAGCGGGCCGGCAGAAGGCACTGAAGTGGCAGACGGTTCTGCTGTCGGGTCCCGGCAGCCACCCGAGCTGCTTCCCTCCCCGGAAGTGGCGGCTAGTTCTCCTGTCTGCTCGGAGTGCTGCGGCAGCGGTGAGTGAGTTAATGACATGATCTCCGACCCCCCCCCCCTTCTCAACACTCCTGCCCTCTCCGCATCTTTAACCCCTGGCACAGACTCTCCACACGCTGTGAAAGGAACTCTTCCTCCAATTGGTCCCTTGAATTAGTATTGTCATTCAATAAGATGACAACTGATTCAACTTGTCCCGTTTTTCCCACCATCCCTCTACCTGCCATCATCCTCCATCCCCCACCAATTCAGTAATTAAAAAATGAAGGAGATTTAGAAGCCTTGGGCAAATTGAATTGTTACTTATTTTTATTTTTTATTTTAGGGAGAGAACAATCTGCGCATGCGTGGTTTAAATTTTTTTTAAAAGCCTACTGACTGCCTACCTTGAGTAATTACTCACAGCATGTGCCTGCAGCCTACCTACTAGTTTCAATCACTGTCCCTTAATGTCACTTGTCAAATTATAACTTGTCAAATTATATTCCTGTTATCTTTTAACAATTAACCAAGCATCAGTTGCAAACTCCTCTCACTCTTTGACTGGCATTAAATTTCAGTTTTGCTTCACAATGTCTCGTGGAGCAAGTTTACATTAAAACTGCCCTTGTGCTGATGTAGTAATTGTGGAAATGAGTACTGTTTGAGATAGACACAAATGCTGGAGAAACGCAGCGAGACAAGCAGCATCTCTTGAGAGAAGGAACGTGTGATGTTTTGGGTCGAGACCCTTCTTCAGACTGAAGTAGCCTTTCCTCTTCTTCAATCTTGACCCAAAACGTCACCCATTCTTTCTCTCCAGAGATGCTGCGTGTTCCGCGGAGTTACTCCAGCATTTTGTGTCTATCTTTGGTTTAAACCAGCATCTGCAGTTCCTTCCTACACAGTAATGTTTGAGATCCTTTTATTTGCATCTGTCTATAAATAAGCAGTGATGAACCCAGAGTTGCACTTATGAGCCTATTTAATTCGGGATCCTGTGAATGTGGAAGTCAGATACCACCCAGAATGGAATTCAACATGATGTCTCCCTCTCTCCTTCCTTGAAGAATATTAACTGTCTATGCTTTGCTCATCAGAAATTCAGTGAAGTTGGCACACAATACAGCCCTAGCATTGTTAAGGAACAGCATCCTTTTCTTGTATATAAAATTGTACATAAGGTTATAAATAATTGCTTTAAAAAAAAAAGTTACACTAAGTGCTAGGATCCTTGTCTGAATTATCGTTCACCATGATTACTTTCAGCAAATTGATTAATTTGGTGTTTGTTTTAAATGACAAGTGACTTCTCAAGATTCCAATGACATTATCCAAGTTAACTTTTTATGGGGAAAAAAAACACAACTTCAGTTAACATGTATTGTAACAAAATTCAATGGTTCATTGACCACTTGAATGGCTGCTTTAATGTATCCAACTTTGTGTCACTGGCATGGATGTTTTATGGTTTCCAATTCTAAACGCTATTGTGCAATCCTGGTGGTCTACCTCGGGAGCATGATGCATTTTGCTATTTTAATATATCGTGCATTAAGTGGCATGCTGTGGAGACAGGTAAAGGCTACAATTCAGTCTGTGGGTGTTATTGGTGTTCATTAACATCTTGAACAATTGGCTTTAGAGATTTTCTATAATTACAGCTTTTGCAACTCCACAGGATCATTATTCTGCAATCAATTAACACCGTGTTTGGTCCTTTAAAGGAATTTTGAAACTCTTCAGGTCTTGCTCCTTGAAAAGGAATATTTGATTATTAGCTGATCCAACTACTTGAAGTAATTAATTGTTCCAAATCTTTACGCTGTCATCACAGTAGGGTGACAAGTCATCTTGCTCTCATTTGGTGTTCTACTGGTTGGTTGCCAGGGTAATGAATTTAGAATGCATTCAGTGCATTTGTTTTTATCAAAGTGACTTGATTGGGATTCTAATTTTGAACGAATAGAGGGTAAGCTCTCAAAGACATGAGACTGCAGATGATGGAATCTTGAGCTAAACACCAAGAGCTGACTGAAGTCGGTGGGTCAGAGAGCATCTGGGGAGGGAATGGACATGTGATGTTGTGAGTACTGACTGGAGCAGAGGGGAGAAAGCAGGAAATTAGATGTGGGAGTGGGCAAAGCCTGGCAAGTCATAGAGATATACACGTGATGGGGACCGATTGCCAGATGGGTGGGGTAATTGACAAAGGCTTGAGGATAAACACTCGCTATTCATTGCCAGTTAGATGGATGACCAGTGAAACAGATGCAGATGGAATCGAGGGACACAAAAAGCTGGAGAGCGCAGCAACTCGAAGGAGATAGGCAATTAACCTCTTAATCTGTTATTGATCAATCTCGTGTGGCTATACGCCACTTGTCCCTCTTAAGCAGTTCACCATTTTATAAAGTCAATGTTTTCTCCTTCTTTGCCACTAATGTGTGCCATTTCATGCTTTTGTAAGTGTGAGAGGATGCTATCTTGATTTGGAGGAACTTGGTGCTCTTTGAAACTTCATTTAATTCGTGTTCTTAAAGATTATGGATGCAAAATCAAAGTCATGAAACGTTGCCTTTTATCATTGATTATCTGCATTGATATCAAATGGCTTCTGCATTTACTGGTCTTGAACATGATTCTAGTTGACATTTTAAAATGCACCTTATTCCACATGTTAATGCATGTTTGGAGAAATTGAATGTTTATATTTTCATGGACTAAAACTTTCCATAAATCCATACAGCCAGCCATTGATTCAAAGTAGAACTTGCACTTTTGCTTTCTGATATTCCACATATGATTAGAGACCAACAAAACTGAGAGTATCGTTATCCTTCTTTCAAAAGCAAGAAAGGAATGGCAAACCATTTGAGGTTGAACAAGGTAAGAGGTGAACAGAAATCCTGTTCAGCGAAGGGATGGAACTAAATCAGGTGATGCCTGGAAGAGAAGTAACCATGCATGCAACGGTAAAAAATATCAAATGCAAAATAAACTGTAGATGCAGGAAATTCAAATGAAAGCAACAAATATAGGAAATATTCAGTAACTTGGGCAGCGTCTGTGCAGAGATAAATGGTGTTTATATCACAAACCTGTAACTTTTGCTTTTCATGGACATGTCTAGTTTGTTTTCTTTTTGCCCAATGTTTGCTGTTTTTATATTGGATCTTGAACATTTGTAGTTTTTGCTTTCTGTATGACCTTCTCCTTACTCATCATGAATATCCTCCTAAATACTCTTGAAAGCATAATTTGTTAAAGGAAAGCAGTAATGTTGCTTGCGTATGTACGCAATGGTCACAGAATCTTAGAAGTCTAATGACAAAATTTGGAAGAGTGGCAAGGGTTGTTTGTGATGCTGAAGACTATATATTCCTCAATCGACCTTTCTCCTGCTACTGTTTGCTCAAACTGGTTTTCATAAATAAGTAGCAGCATTTCTTGCATTGCAGCAGTAACTGGACTTTTCAGGGAGGGGAGTGTGGTGGGGAGAACAGCCTCTGAGCAATTTAGTTTGCCCCTCAAAATGACATAATGGGCAAAAATTACTTTTTACTTTGCTTTCTAGTTACTTTCTTGCTTCAAATGACACAACCCTGAAATCAATTTTCTTTTCTGTTCATTGACCCTCTTGCCACAGACTTGAGTTAAGTGCTATTGAGGAGTCGTGTATTAATCTTAATTTGTATAAATACTGAAGCCTTTGTGTGACTGTTCCATTTGATGACAGACCTTGAGAATTGGCAGAAGAATCTAACGTGGCTTGTAAAAGTTTCTGCAGTCAACAATGCAGTACAAAGCAAAGATCCGTACAAAGATCCACATTGTCTGTCAGCACCATGCTTTCTTTCTTCCTTTAATCCATCTCAGATTCCTGTTGTTCGAATAATAACAATGCCAATTTAGCTGAAGAGGAGATTAAGGGACCATTGTTTATGATGAAAACTGTTATAATAGTGCAGAGCTCTCACTGGTGAATGCAGCCACATTGTGTCTCGTACATGAGTCTTTCATAAGATCATAAGGAATAGGAGTAGGATTAGGCCATTCGGCCCATCAAGTCTACTCCGACATTCAATCATGGCTGATCTATCTCTCCCTCCTAACCCCATTCATCTGCCTTATCCCCAAAACCTCTGACTCCTGTACTAATCGTGAATCTATATACCTCTGCCTTAGAAATATCCACTGACTTGGCCTCCAGAGCCTTCTGTGGCAAAGAATTCCACAGATTCACCACCCTCTGACTAAAGAAGTTTCCCCTCATCTCCTTCCTAAAAGAAAGTCTTTTACTTCTGTGGCTATGACCTCTGGTCCTAGACTCTCCCACTTGTGGAAACATCCTCTCCACATCCAATCTATCCATGCCTTTCACTATTCTGTAAGTTTTAATGGGGTCCCCCTCATTCTTCTAAACTCCAGTGAGTGCAGGCCCAGTGCTGACAAACACTCATCATAGGTTAACATACTCATTCCTGGGATCATTTTCGTAAACCTACTCTGGACTCTCTCCAGAGCCAGCACATCCTTCCTCCGATATGGTGCCTAAAATTGCTCACAATATCCCAAATGTGGCCTTACCAGCGCCTTATAGAGCCTCAACATTACATCCCTGTTTGTCTATACAAGCTCTCTTGAAATACATGCTAGCATTGAGTTTGCTTTCTTTGCTAACGATTTGACTTGCAGATTAACTCTTTTGGAATCCTGTACCCGCATTCCCAAGTCCCTTTGCACCTCCAATTTCTGGATTCTCACCCCATTTAGAAAATAGTCTATGCCTTTATTCCTGTCATTATTCCTTTTATCAGCATTTAATGAGGCATTGAACTTTAAAAAAAAATAGATGCTACCTCATGATCTGCACATTGATCCTTGATGATATCACATGGTGTGGTGTCACTGATGGAATGTATTGCATTTTACCATGAAAATATTTGTGCATTGATGAAAAAGCGGACTTATAAATGGATCTTTAGATCAAGTAACTGAGTCTCTGCAACATCTCTGGATGTTTGCTACTAACGGTACTTTGTGAAAAAAGTTAGCCTAATTGCTTCCTGAAACTCGTATTTGCATTATCAATTCTCTTGGTTAGGAAAAACAATCTCTCAAAACTGGGTGCAAAACTGGCTTTACTGTATCCCTCCCACGCGTACTTTCAGGTTACACGCCTGCATTGGACTTTTTTGCAGCCCAAGCTCACTCACAAGATCCAAGTATATCTTTGTGCTGATAAGATATTGTTTACATAAGTTTTCCGTTCAGATTAATTATCAAACATGAGAGGTTTACTCATAGCTTGTGCTTTCCATAACCTTCAAAGACAATTGTCCCGAAAAGCAGCTTGGAATGCAAGAAAAAAACTTGTTTTTCTGTAGAATATTTTGCAATCTCCTTACTATGCCCAAATCTGCTTTGCATCCAATGAAGGACTTGCAAGGTGTAGTCCGTGCTGTAATGAAAGGAATTAATTGTGACTCGTATAGTAAGCAGCTCCCTTGCCTCTGAGTCAGGAGCTTGTTGACATCTGAGACCTCTGCATGCAAGTTTAGGCTGTCCAAGGTGTTGTCTTCTGTCTGGACAGAGGTTCTTCCTGTCCTCTCCGGTGGACCTAAAGGATCCAATAACACCTTTTTAAAGACTAAAAAATGTACTTATTGTGGCCAAGATTTTGTTCTTCCTTTGACTAATGATTATTTGGACATTATTATTATTGTTGCCATTTGTTGAACGTTCTTGTGCATGCATTGTCATCTCATTGCTGCTATTCAGTTGCCAAAATTTACAAATTACTTCATTGCCTGTAGACTACTTCAGGACATCTTGAGGTTGTGAAAGATACCCCCAATCTTTGCCTTTGGACATATTTAGTGTTTTTGTTTCAGTGAGTCTGAAGAAGGGTCCCAAACTGAAACATCGTCTGTCCATTTCCCTCCACGGATGTTGCCTGGTCTGCTGAGTTCCTCCAGCACTTTGTTTTGCTCAAGATTCCAGCATTTGAAGTTCATTCTGTCCATTGTCTTTCTGTTTGCTCTGAAAGGCCTGGATCCAATGGTGAACTGTTAAAAGTCCAAGACAACCGGTGTTCCTGCTTCTTCCTGATCAGTTTCCTTTAATTTCTTGAACAGAGCCAGTATCATTGTGAAAACAATTTTTACTTGCCAATTTACTAAGTTGCAACAATTTTCGCTTCAATATACATGTGTTTGAAATTAGGGTTTCTAAACAGGAAGATTCTTGGATAGCGAACAATATGTGCTGGGATCTGCCAAGATCCGGAGAGGAGGTTCTCTGGTGGCTCGGAGCTGTAGATGTGATTAAAATCTCCATCCTCCTTTCCCAACAGCTAAGCTTGCTTTAAAACTTTTTGTCTGTTTTGTGCGCTGTTACTATGGGGGCAAGCAGATCACATAGTACATAGATCAGAGCTTGGTCGAGACCCGAAATGTCACCTATTCCTTCTCTCCAGAGATGTTGCTTGTTCTGCTGTTACTCCAGCTTTTTGTGTCTATCTTTGGTTTAAACTAGCATCTGCAGTTCCTTCATACACAGAGCTTGGAAGACCAGGCTTTGCGATCCCTGGCATGGCCGTGGGCTGTTCTCACTCATCGTGCACCTCCCTAATTTAACCATATAACCATATAACCATATAACAATTACAGCACGGAAACAGGCCCTCTCGGCCCTTCCAGTCCGTGCCGACCATTTGTTTTCCCCTAGTCCCATCTACCTGCACTCAGACCATACCCCTCCATTCCCTTCATGTCCATATACCTATCCACTTTACTCTTAAATGTTAAAATCGATCCTGCCTCCACCACTTCTGCTGGAAGCTGATTCCACACAGCCACCACCCTCTGAGTAAAGAGGTTCCCCCTCACGTTACCCCGAAACCTCTGTCCCTTAATTCTCATGTCATGCCCTCTTGTTTGAATCTTCCCTACCCTCAATGGGAAAAACGTATCCACGTCAACTCTGTCTATCCCTTTCATCATTTTAAAGACCTTAATCAAGTCCCCCCTTAACCTTCTGCGCTCCAAAGAATAAAGACCTAACTTGTTCAACCTTTCTCTGTAACATAGTTGCTGGAACCCTGGCAACATTCTAGTAAATCTCCTCTGTACTCTCTCTATTTTGTTGACATCCTTCCTATAACTAGGCGACCAAAATTGTATACCATACTCCAGAATTGGTCTTACCAATGCCTTGTATAATTTTAGCATTACTTCCCTACTCCTATATTTAATGCTCTGATTTATAAAGGCCAGCACACCAAAGGCTTTCTTTACCACCCCATCTACATGTGATTCCACCTTCAGGGAACTATGCACAGTTATTCCTAGATCCCTCTGTTCCACAGCATTCCTCAATTCCCTACCATTTACCATGTACGTCCTATTTTGATTTGTCCTGCCAAGATGTAGCACTTCACACTTATCAGCATTAAACTCCATCTGCCATCTTTCAGCCCACTTTTCCAAATGGCCCAAATCTCTCTGTAGACTTTGAAAATCTACTTCATTATCCACAACACCACCTATCTTAGTATCATCTGCATACTTACTTATCCAATTTTCCACCCCATCATCCAGATCATTGATGTACATGACAACAACAGTGGACCCAACACAGATCCCTGAGGCACCCCACTGGTCACCGGCTTCCAACCTGACAAACAGCCATCCACCATTACTCTCTGACATCTCCCATTCAGCCACTGTTGAATCCATCTTGCACTCCGCCATTAACACCCAAAGATTGAACCTTCTTAACCAAGCTTCCATGGGGAACCTTGTCAAAGGCCTTACTGAAATCCATATAGACAACATCCACTGCTTTACCCTCATCAATTTCCCTAGTTACCGCTTCAAAAAATTCAAGAAGGTTTGTCAAACATGACCTTCCGGGCACAAATCCATGTTGACTGTTCCTGATCAGACCCTGTTTATCCAGATGCTTATATATATTATCTCTAAGTATCCTTTCCATTAATTTGCCCACCACTGACGTCAAACTAATAGGTCTATAATTGCTAGGTTTATTCTTTGAACCCTTTTTAAACAATGGAACAACATGCGCAGTACGCCAATCCTCCGGCACTATTCCCGTTTCTAATGACATTTGAAATATTTCTGTCATAGCTCCTGCTATTTCTACACTAACTTCCCTCAATGTCCTAGGGAATATCCTGTCAGGACCTGGAGACTTATCCACTTTTATATTTTTCAAAAGTGTCACCGAGTTCAATATCCTTCTCCTTGGTGAATACCGAAGAAAAGAAATTGTTCAATATCTCCCCCATCTCTTTTGGCTCTGCAGATAGCTGTCCATTCTGGTTCTCTAATGGTCCAATTTTATCCCTCGTTATCCTTTTGCTATTAATATACCTGTAGAAACCCTTTGGGTTTACTTTCACCTTTCTTGCCAAAGCAACCTCATCTTCTTTTAGCCTTCCTAATTTCTTTCTTAAGATTCTTTTTACATTCTTTATACTCCTCTAGCACCTCATTTACTCCATGCCTCCTATAATTATTGTAGATATCTCTCTTTTTTTCGAAACAAGTGTCCAATTTCCCTTGAAAACCATGGCTCTTTCCAATTTGTACTATTTCCTTTCAACCTAACAGGGACATAAAGATTCTGTGCTCTTACAATTTCCCCTTTAAATGTCCTCCATTTCTCTTCTACATCCTTCCCATGAAACAAAGTGTCCCAATTCACTCCTTTAAAATCCTTACGCATTCCCTCAAAGTTAGCCTTTCTCCAATCAAAAATCTCTACCCTAGGTCCAGTTCTGACTCTCTCCATAATTATATTGAAACTAATGGTATTGTGATCACTGGTCCCGAAGTGCTCACCAACGCATACCTCCATCACCTGACCTGCCTCATTTCCTAACAGGAGGTCCAGCACTGCCCCTTCTCTGGTCGATACCTCTATGTACTGCTGCAAAAAAACTATCCTGCACACATTTTACAAACTCCAAACCATCCAGCCCATTTACAGAATGTGTTTCCCAGTCTATTTTTGGAAAATTGAAATCTCCCACAATCACTACCTTGTGCTTACTACTAATATCTGCTATCTCCTTACATATTTGCTCTTCCAATTCACGCTCCCCATTTGGCGGTCTATAATACACCCCTAAAAGTGTTGCTACACCGTTCCCACTTCTCAATTCCACCCAAATAGCCTCCCTAGACGAGCCCTCTAATCTATCCTGCCAAAGCACTGCTGTAATATCTTCTCTGACAAGCAATGCAACACCTCCCCCTCTGGTCCCTCCAATTCTATCACACCTGAAGCAACGAAATCCTGGAATATTTAGTTTCCAATCACAGCCCTCCTGCAACCATGTTTCACTGATTGCCACAACATCATATTTCCAGGTGTCAATCCAGGCTCTAAGTTCGTCCACCTTACTTACAATGCTCCTAGCATTAAAATATACACATTTTAGAAACCCACCATCCCTTATTCTCTGTCTATTATCTTATTCATCTTTCTCGCCTACATTTTGGATCCGAGTGCTTCCCTTCTCTGCCTCTTGCCCCACACCCTGACCCCTAGCCCCTCTACCCGAGTCCCTCCCCCCAGCCTTTCTAGTTTAAAGTCTATTTAGAAGTACATTTTCTGTCTTAGTTCGTATGGACAACTGCAGTGAACAGTAGTTATACTACTGTAGTTAACCAATCATCATGTTATTGAACTTTACTCTGATTTCCCCAAGGCTTAAAACAATCTCTGATCTCATGTATAGAGATGCAGCTGCTTTGTGGACCATTGACAAGAGGGCTATTCGCTAAAATTTGTCGAGAGAAAATCTGGTTTAGAGATGGGTAGAAACCCTCTAACCTTTGATTATTTCAACTTCAGAGTATGTATAAAGGAAATGGTTTCATACAAAACCTTGCACCACAGTATCTAGAGCTTATTTCTATAAAGTAAAACTCTGATTATCTGGCTCACTCATTAGTCTGAGTTGAGTGCTGGGGGTGAGAGCTGAGTGCAAGAGGGGGGTGTGGCTCATGCTGGAGTTAGTCTTGAATATCTGGGATAGAATGTTGCTTTGTTTCCAGCGGAAGCCCAGCTCCCCCAATAAACTTGCTGGATTTGCAGGAAATGTATTATGCCACCGTGTAACGTGCTTGCTTTTATTTTGCTGCTTTTAAATTAAAAAATTAAATATGAATAAGTGCAATATTAAACATTCTGCTAGTCTAATACCACTAAAGTCCCAAGAGAACTTTGGTGGTACAAGACTATCTGATTATCTGGGTCAGATGCAAAGTGTTGAGTAACTGAGGCAGCATCTCTGGAGATAATAGATGGGTGACATTTAGGGTCAGGACCCATCTTCAGTCTGGAGTTACTGAGTTACTCCAGCACTTTGTATCTACTGTATATTCGGTATAAACCAACATCTGCAGTTCCTATCTGCACATATTTTCTGGGTTATCTGTTTTATGTATTTTAAAATTAAATACAGAATCTGTTTTTCTTTTCACAAATAGCAGTTCCTCAACTCTATACTTGGTGGGCTGAAAGGCCTACTTTCTAGCTGTATCTCTTTATGGCTCTCACTCTATGTTTTTAACATGGTGAATCGAATCTGCCCTGTCTGTAGAAGAGGTAATTTAGTTTTTTGAAATGTCTTGATGTGGATCATTTTCTTTTGCAGTTTTAGTGAAATGGATCATAACTGCATGTGTTTGTTCATCAATCTCCAGTCACAAATTAAATGAGAAACTATGGAGGATTGTGAAGAAAAGTAAATCTTGTTCTTTGCAAGACCATTAAGTCATGAACTGCAATTGTGTGTGTGTGTAGAAAAAAAATTAAGCTGTTGCTGTTTAAGATGAGATGGAATTTTGGCAGGAAATGTAACTTGTATAAACATCACGTTGTACTTGAAAATCTGTTCACTGATGTAAATGATTAGTGTATTTATGATTTTGGAGTGCACTTGCTGGTTCAAATGCTCTGATTTGGATAAAACAATTGAAAAAATGTTTCTCTACATCAGCAGAGAAATTTATTTCTTGCTCAGTTCTGAATGCTGCTCTCTCGTCATAGATTAAGGGGGCCTCTAACTTCAAGTCTATGAATAGTTTAGCCATGACTTTGGTGATTTTATTTTAAACAGGAAACGTATGTTTCGGTTTATCAGAAACATCTGCAGTTTCATGATGCATCTTGCTTGTGGGCACCTAGTTTTTAACTTCGGCCTCTTATTCTTGTTCCATCTATCAGGGCTGGACTTTTATCTCAGCCCTAACACTGCATCTGTCGAATCTCTTAATCTCTAAAGAATTATTGATCCCTTGAATATATTTGGTGTCTGAACCTCCACAGCCAACTGGGTAGAATATATACAGATTTATTATCCTCTGCACGTAGAAATGTTTTCTCATCTCAATTCTTATTTTGGGACTTATTGCTACTTCTGGATAAGCTGCCCAGAGAAACGTCTGTTGTAGAAAGGAACTGCAGATGCCGATTTACACCAAAGATAGACACAAAAAAGATATAGACCAAATGAATGAAAGATATGCAAAAAGCAATGATGATCAAGGAAAGATGGAGGCCACTATTGTTGCTTTTTGCATACCTTTCATTCATTTGATCTATTTTTTGTGTCTGTTTGTCATAAATCAGCATCTGCAGCATTTTTACAAGTGATATGTCCCAGGTCAGCTTTACCTTCCATATCTCTCGTTTCCCTTTCCCCTGACTCTCGGTCTGAAGAAGTTTCTCAACCCGAAATGTCACCTATTCCTTTTCTCCAGAGATGTTGCTTGACACGCTGAGTTACTACAGCTTTTTGTGTCTATCTTCAGGGAAACATCTCCTTTCAACCAAGCCCTTGAAAAATGTTGGATGTTTTAATTCTTGTTCTTCTAAAGTTTGCAGTGTATGGGTGCAGTCTATTTAGCCTTGAAGGAGAACACACAGTCCCAGGACTAAATCTAGTGAGGATTTGCTGCACTCCTTTTGCAACCGTATCCTCCCTTAAGTAGGGAGACCAGACTTGCGCACAGAGTTTTCCTGATGCTGTCTCAACAGGGCACTGCAGAACAGGATAGTGGAAGTGGGAAGGGGATATTTTTGATGGGGATCAGGGGTAGTGAGAAAGTAGCAGAGGTCTAAGCAAACATCCACTGCTGCCATTTTAGCTGTACTTGTTAATCCCTAATTTAAATCGTTATGTACATTAACATTTTATGTTAAAATGTATTTTAATTTTTGTATTAATTGAAGTTTCCACTTCTGGAGGAAAAAGTCTTTAAATTCTGTTCCTCTAAAAAAAATATCTTTACTGAGGGGATAGGTGAGTGGTTTCTTTATGGATCTCCCAGCATTTTGCCAAGTGAGATTTTTGGTGATCACGTTTGCCTTTTTTTGGCTCTGAATTCTCCTGGATCCCTCCATTTACTGCTCTCATTAATGCAGGTGATGTGATCAGCTTATTTTCATTATAGTCAAGTGCACACACTTAACTGCTGGTTGGGCACCTTCTCTTAAGCAAAACATTAATTTTCTGAACTAAATTTAGTACTTCATCATTCTGTTTCATAATTTTATTTTGGTTAAATTGCTTGCGGGATCTACTACATCCCTCCTCTTTCCTTCAAAATTAACTAATTTTATTCTAATCAGCACTGTTCTTCATTACAAACCAAGTGACCTATTTAAACAAAGCCTTTATACTAATTTCAAAAGTCTGTTCGAAGAAGAGTTTTTATTCATTTTCAGGACGTGCGTTTCATTGGCTAGGTCAGCATTTATTATCCATCCTTAATTCTCCTCAAGAAACCCGCTGAGCCTCCTTGAGCTACTGTAGTTCTTGTGGTGATGGTGCTCCAACAATGCTCTATGGCCAGGTGTTCCAGGATTTAAACCCAGCAGTGATGATAAATAATGATCTGCAGTGAAGGTGGTATGCAGCTTGAAAGAGCAACTGCAGATCTACTGTCCTTGTCCATTGGTGGTTGAAATCATATGTCTAGGAAGTGCTATTGGATTTGTTTAAATGCATTCAGTGTTGAACTGCAGTGCATACTGTACATGGTGCATACTACCGCGAAGAGCTGATGGTGGTGAAAGAATGTTGTTCTTGGGGCACCTATCCAGCTTGTCCTGGATGTTCTACACTTTTTTGAATGGTGTGAGATCTGGACCTGTCCAGGCAAATTGTGAGTGTTCTGTTACATTCTTGAAGTTGAGGGGAAAGATGTCGGCTGTGGGGGTGAAATCAAACTCATTGCAATGTGATAGTCTACTGTGACCCAAGCATGTTGATGGTAGGGCAGGGCTCTCATTTAACCTTTTTTCCCTGTTGCCAGGCGGGCAATCTTGGCAGCTTTTTAGGATTGCCAAATTACAGTTTAGGTGGTCATTTAAGACGGTTTGCATGACGCATGCGATAATGTGCTCGGACGAAGTGCGTAGTTACCATTCGTAATTATGCTCAATGAAGCATTCACATATTATTTATGCTTCAAATAAAGTCACAAACTAAACATATCCACCAATCAAAACATGATATATACCACAATGACATGCAGCAAAATTATAATAGTTTCTCAACTCTTTTTACACATTGCAATGAATATAATTTCTATTAATTCTTTCCACTTCCAAACTAAAATGTGGTTGGATTATTCAGCGTATGATCAACCTGTGTCAATAAATCCTGGACCATGGTAACATATATGCTTAACCATGCACACTACAGATTGATGAAAGCATGTTTTCTGTAAAGGACTGAAAATTACCATGACATGGCCATAGCATGGGTCGTTATTGCTATTGGTACAGAAATACTCTCGCTTTCCACATCATTTATCCACAACAAAATATACAGGTTGCAAGGAAATTTCTATAGGCATTTTATGATAACAGCTGTTAAAACTGACTATACCCATCTGACAGGTTAAACATTACACTGACTGACAAGAGATGGCCAAAGGACATAACTGCAGCAAATGTTCTTTTGGTAATATGTTTAAAGGTGTCAAAATGCCACTTTACCGGACATTCAGATTAGATGTATGTGTTGTGAACAGCAATGAAGATACCCAGTTTGTACACACCAGATTTAAAAATAATTATTGATAAACGCTGTTTCCATCATTCCCACTTCAGAATTAACGTTAAAATTTCAACTGAAATATCTCCTGACCAAATTTGTGATGTATATGATCGACTATAGAAGTAAAACTTGGATAAATCCAACGTATAGTTGTGAATGTTGCTCAGTAAATAACTACAGTACTGATACTCCATATTAAGAGCATTGATTTGCCGTTAAATTGAAATCTATAATAACGTGTCAACGGTAGCAGTGACAATCGAACACTGCTGTTTTAATGTTTCACGTGTTCACAGTTTAATTGATCCATCTTTATGGACTAAAACAAATAATAACATTGGGAATTAAACACATTTGATTGCATTCCGTTATCAAACATAGTCAATGTTCGCTCTGAAGGCATTTCCAGCACAATAGGGTCAGGGAGGGGGGTGTGTGTGAATCAGTGCGGGGTGGATAGATGGGGGGGGGGGGGGTTAGAAGGCAATCGGTGTGGATTGGATGGATTGGGGCAGGTGAATTAGTATGTGTTTGTTGGAATAGATAAAAATGTGAGGAGAGAGCATGGGGGATGTCAGTGGTGTTGAATGGGGGGGGGGGGGGATCAGTGCGGGATGGATGGGGGTAGACAAAAGTGCTGAAGAAACTCAGCGGGTGAGGCAGCATCTATGGAGCGAAGGAAATGGACAGCGTTTCGGGTCGAGACCCTTCTTCAGACTGTTCCTCCCATTCTTCTTGAATGGGAGGATCAGTACGGGATGGATGGTGGGGGGGGGGAGAGATCAGCGCAGGATGAATGGGAGGGATGGGTCAGTAACGTGTGGATCGGAGGGTCTGTGCAGGATGAATGGGATATCACTACAGGATGAATGAGGGGATGGTGCTGGGTAAATGGAGGGTGGGCAGGGCTCTCGCTTAACTTTTTTTCCCTGTTGGCAGCTGAGCAACCTTGACAGCTTTTTAGGTTGCCAAATGAGAGTTTAGGTGGTCATTTAAGACGGTTTGCATGACGTGTGCGATAATGTGCTCAGACGAAGTGCGTAGTTACCAGTCAGAATTATGCTCAATTAAGCATTTACATATTATGTTCAAGAAGGAACTGCGGAAGCTGGAAAATCGAAGGTAGACAAAAGTGCTGGAGAAACTCAGTGGGTGCAGCAGCATCTATGGAGCGAAGGAAATGGGCAACGTTTCAGTCCGAAACCCATCAGTTTGAAGAAGGGTTTCGGCCAGAAACGTTACCTATTTCCTTCGCTCCATAGATGCTGCCGCATCCGCTGAGTTTCTCCAGCACTTTTGTCTACATTCGCATATTATTTCTGCTTCAAATAACTCACAAACTAAACATATTCACCAATCAAAACATGATATATACCACAATGACATGCAGCAAAATTATAATACAATATCTCAATGAATGCAATTTCTAATAGTTCTTTCCACTTCCAAACAAAAATGTGGTTGGATTATTCAGCAAATGATCAACCTGTGTCAATAAATCCTGGACTGTTCACACTACAGATTGATGCAAGCTTGTTTCTGTGAAGGACCGAAAATTACCATGACATGGCCATAGCATGGGTCGTTATTGCTATTTGCACAGAAACACTCTGGGTTCCCTGCATAATTTATCCATAACAAAATATAGAGGTTGCAAGGAAATTTCTAAAGGCATTTTATGATAATAGCTGTTAAAACCGACTATACCCATCTGACAGGTTAAACATTACATGAACTGACAAGAGATGGCCAAAAGACATAACTGCAGCAAATGTTCTTTTGGTAATATGTTTAAGGGTGTCAAAACAAATAATAACATTTGGAATTAAAACACATTTGATTGCATTCCGTTATCAAACATAGTCAATGTTCGCTCTGAAGACCATGAAGCACAATAGGGTCAGGGGGTGTGTGAATCAGTGCGGGGTGGATAGATGGCGGGGGGTTTGAGAAGGCAATCGGTGCAGAATGGATGGATTGAGGCAGGTGAATTATTACGTGTTGGTTGGAGTATGTAAATTTGTGAGGGGAGAGCACAGGGGACGTCAGTGGTGTTGAATGGGGGGGGATCAGTATGGGATGGATGGAGGGGGGGGATCAGTACAGGATGAATGGGGGGGGGTTCAGTACAGGATGAATGGGGGTAGACAAAAATGCTGGAGAAATTCAGCGGGTGAGGCAGCATCTATGGAGCTAAGGAAATAGGCAACGTTTCGGGTCGAGACCCTTCTTCAGACTGATCCCCCATTCTTCTTGAATGGGGGTGGATCAGTACAGGATGGATGGAGGGGGGATCAGCGCAGGATGAATGGGGGTGATCAGTACAGGATGAATTTGGAGGGGGGGGGGTCAGGACAGTGTGGATCGGAGGGTCTGAATGAGGGGATCAGTATAGGATGTATGGGGGATCAGTACGGGATGAATGAGGGGATCAGTGCAGGATGCATGAGGGGATCAGTACAGGGTGCATGGGGAAATCGCTACCGGATGGATGGGGAGTTTGGTGCAGGGTAAATGGAAGGTGGGTCAGTACAGGATGAATGGGTGGATCAGTGCAGTATGAATGGGGGGGGGGGGGGGGGGGGGGGAGAAGTGCAGGATGGATGGGAAGGGGGGGTCAGTACAGGATGAATTGGGGGACCAGTGTAGGATGCATGGGGGGGTGGCAGGAGAATCAATGCGAGGGGATGTCAGTGAGGGCTGAATAGCGGCGGGAATGTAAGTCCAATTACGATCTCAATTTTGTTTTAAGCACATGGCTTTGTTAGTATAAATTCACGTGGGTTATTTGAGATCATTGTATCCAGCAGCATGAGCTCTTCTATCATTGATTCCATGTGTCCTGCTGTGGATCTACCCAACAGATTGCTAATACCATCTTATGACCGATCCAAGATCTCCTGTTTCTTGTCTTGAATCATCTTCCTATTTGTTATTAAACATTACTGCCTTCTACCCATTGGAGAGTAAAACATCCAGTGAATTGGCCTCCATTGCAACCTGTGGAATTCTCTGTCACAGAAGGGAGTGGAGGCCAATTCATGGGATATTTTCAAGTGAGCTCTTGGGGCTAACGGAATCAAGGGATATGGAGAAAAAGCAGGAACGAGGTTACCTCTTCAGCTGATATTTCTCATCTTTCTTGAATTTGGGATTTTCTGTAGTTGTAACTTTTTAGTTTTGCCGAATAGATGCAATTGGACCCAACCCTAACTGCTATGTATTGCCTGACCTGCAGAACATTTCCAGAATTTTCTGTTTTGATTTTCAGATTTCTAGCATCGGTATATTCCTCGTAAATTTGTGCTTTTCATCTATTTTCATGCAGATCCTTTGTTAACATTTGATTGTAGGTTGCATCTTTTCTTTGGGAAAGAATGATGTAGGGAATTACAAATTAGAGTTTCAAGTACGATATTTAATGTGATGATGGATGGCAGTAAAATATTGTACAAAACATTCTGAATTTTAAACTCATAATCTCAGAATGAGGAATATATTTGAAGCTAAAAGTCCGGATGCTTTCAACCTTCTTATCCTGACTGGGTCAGACACGTGCAATGTAATTTCCTTTACTTTTAATAACCAGGAGGAGTGGGGGATTGCTCTATCAGTTGCGAAGGTAAACACAATTAAATTATTTTCAAAAATGGTATTGGGTAGCTTGGTAATCATTGGCACCTTACCTGCAGGTTAGTCATATGTTGGAGGGTTGACATTTAACCACCAGATCTGCAATTCCAATTCGATTTTCTAACGGTAGCACAGTAGTGCAACGAGTAGAGCTACTTCCTGCAGCTCCAGTGACAAGGCTTCAATGTGACCGCTTGGGTTTTCTGCGGGTGCTCTAGTGTCCTCCCACATCCCAAAAATGTGCGGGTTGATGGGTTAATTGTTCACGATAAATTTACTTCCATAAGATGAGTGGAAGAATTGAGGACAGACTAGAATTGCTTGGGATAGGATTACAGTAAAAATATAAAATGAGTGCTTGATGGTCGATATGAGCACGATGAGTCAAAGGGTCTGTTTCTTTATTCTATGACTGCACGTCATCAGTAAGTATTTAAGGGCATTTTAGTTTAGATATACAGCACGAAATCAGGCCCTTCGGCCCACCGGGTCCGGGCCAACAGGCGAACCCCGCATATTAACACTACCCAACACACACTAGGGACAATTTTACATCTATGCCAAGTCAATTTACCTGCAAATCTCTACGTCTTTGGAGTGTGGGAGGAAGCTGACTATCTCGGAGAAAACCCACGCAGGTCACAGGGAGAACATTCAAACTCCGTACAGACAGCACCGTTCGTCAGGATCGAACCCGGGCCTCCGGCATTCCCTGTAAGCCACCGTGCTGCCCTTCTGCTATCTGAAAGACCTTATTAATTATTAAATCAATGGATGTGCTACTCTCCTCTTAAGTTTGATTTTTTTTTTTTTTTTTTTTGTTCATCCCTAATTGTCCTTGAGATGAGTGCATTGCCCAGCCACTTTGGAAGGTAGCTGAAAGCATCTAGGTAGTTGTTTCTCTGTGGTCACACAAAAGCCAGGTGGGAGGGGGAGAAGGGGATGTGAGGGGAGGGGGTAAGGTGATTGGATCTGGAAGTGGACCAATACATCTATAAATAAAACGGAACGACTCGGACATCTTTTCATTTGCACAATTGATTTTATTGAATTAATTTTTAATATATTAATGTTTAAAATCCATGCATTGAAGGAAGAATATTTTACAACACATCTGTGGTCCCTAACCGGGCGTCACCCACAGGACAGCATACATCAGTGTGTGACAGGGCGCACGACATGATGAGACACCCAAATGTCACCCCAGGATGTTGAACATTCCGAAATCCTGGGGCAACAGGGAAGCACCGCACGTTACTGCATGCATTTCCACGGGTCACGACCCGACCACGACGCGATAACCTCTTTTTAGGCTGTCGCCTAAATGTCGTCCATGTGGGACAGGCCCTTTAGACTTTTTTGAAACGATGTGGTAACTTTGTTTTCGCCATTACTGATGTTGGCACTTCAGTTCCAGCCGTGTAGAAGTGAAGTTAAATTCTGTAGCGGCACGGGTAGGATGAGAACATGTGGTTTTAAGTCAATGATTCAGGGTCTCTGGATTCTGGTAAATTCATTGCTATACTGTACTTGAAAGAAAGCATTGACCTAATGTCATTTGGCAACTAATTTACGAGATGGAATTGTGTGAAAAAAGTCAGTACCCTGAGAGTTGTATGTAAGGTTTTGCATCAATGGATCTGAATCGCCTTGGATACAAGTGATAGAATGTACTTTAGAACTCTATAAATACTGTTTTGCTTCAGATATTGATTCATTCTGAGGCCCTGAATTTGTACCCAATTCTTTCACCTTCATCTCTGGTCTCAAACATATCTCGTAAGGAAAATAATACTTTGGCATTAGTGTCCGTATGTTGGAAAAATATGTATACGAATCCCCTACACTTTGAAATAAAAGCCACAAAAATGCAGGAAATAATCAGGAAGTTGGGTACAGTCTGCATAAAATGAAACACTTTAATTTTTCTATTCAAAGACCATTTGACAATGTAAAATGTTGGCAACATTAAGCTGGTTGGGTAGCATTTAGGCAGTTCAGTTACTCTCCAGACCTACAATCATCAATCATGGTGTACCTGTAGTTTTATTTGGGATAGTGCAAGGAAGCAACCCACAGACCTTCAGAATGACTTAAATCAGAAACCATACTGATTATTTTTTTACCTGAAATATGGTTACATATGATCTGAATAATCCAATTACTGGAATATTTTCACAGCATTCTCATGACCCAATGCCCAGACATTCAATTATCACTTCCTGCAAGATTGTCTCCTATCCTTCCAGTGAATATTTATGTATTCATATATAAGAGCCAGATCCACTATTAATCTTTATCTCTAAGTAGGTTAATACTAAACCAACAATCTGCTTTGTTTTTTCAATGCTTCAATTGCACAAACAGGGTCTGACTTGTTTCATAGGGCATGAATATTCAACAATAAATGCCAGCCATGTCAATGTCCAAAGTACCATTGAAGATTTTCTAGCCATTCAGGCGCAGTTGTGCACAAATCCTGGCACTTAAATTTGCTTGCAGTAGTTTCATGATCCTAATCTTTCCATGTAGTTGGGATTACTGGTAAATTTGCAACTCATGTCTCTAACACCTATATTGATGAAGAGACAATGAATTGGAATACAAGAAGAAAATATCCCAATGGATAAACAAGGATCTGAAAATGTTGGTTTAAAAAAGTGCTGGATTAAATCAGTGGGTCAGGCAGCATCTCTGAAGAACGTTGATGGGTAACGTTTTGGACAAGGCAAAATATCCCAATACTGATTTCTGTTCTCCAAGCAGATCCAACACAATTGCTAAATTATTGTTTCTTGTTATTTGTCCTTTCTCAATTCATTGAGAAAATCACCGCAACCCATGGGAGATCATTGTATGCCGTTTATTTTCATGAGATCTCACGAGAGGTTTTCGGCAAGACAAAGGAAAAAATGCATTTGGTTGCCCTTGTTCATTAATTTTGTAACTTGCAGGAATAGGGGAACAAAAACAAATGACTAATTCACAACCTGTATCTCAAACTGTTTGATATGTCACCCTCTTAATCTTGATAATCTCATGCAACTTTTTAATTTTAAAGACAACTTCTGGTGATATTGGTGGTCAACTGAAGCCTTCTGTGCTCGGTCTTGCTTTGCTATTTTTGATTACATGCATTTAATCAAGCTGCCTTAAGTTTGCATTGCATTTGTTTTCTTGCATCCAGAAGCCTCCACAGTTGCACGCTTTTTGTTGTACTGATCTTCCGGGATGCTTTGATTAAGAAGTTTATATTCTGAAAGCACCATTGCAAATGCCAAGAGAGCAGAGAGCAGGCTCTGTGGCCAGTCGATCTCCTTATTGTTGTAAAGCTACATGAGCTGTATTTAATGGAATTGTGTGCACTGCTGCCAGTTTTATTTGGGCAACATCGTACTTCTGCCGTTTTGAAGCATTATCAAAAAGTAGTGAATGTGTTCAAAGCATACTTCCCTTTGAAGTGAGGTGCCAAGGAAATTTGTTTTTGAATTCATTCACTGTTTAAATTATTTTTATTTTATTATTATTATTTTTTAAAATGAGCAACCTTTACAGAATTTCAACTAGTTTCTGAGGAACATCAGGCATCAATGTGGTTACTAATACTGTACAAATAGTTTGGCCACAATGTTGTGGTAGCAGCAGTGTAACTGTTGGTTCTGGGCAATTTCAGCTCCATGATGACATGTTCGCTTCAGAGTCTTTCATTGGAGATTAAAAGCCCTGCCAATAATTTGAGCATGTGATCTGAGGGAGTGCTGCACTGCCTGAAAACCAAACAAACGGAACAAGGTAATCTGATCATTCCAGAACATAGAACAGTACAGCAAAGGAACAGGCCTTGGGCCACATTGTCTGTGCCGAACATGACACCAAATAAATCTCCTCTGCTTGCACATATTCCATATCCCTTTATTCCCTGCATATCCATGTGCTTATCTAAATGCCACTTGCATATCTGCTTTGCCACTATCCCCAGCAGAATGTTCCGGGCAGCACCACTTTAAAAAAAAAACAACTTGTTCCACACATCCTTCAAACTTTCCCAGCTAGATCTTAAAGCTTTGTCTTCTAGTCTTTGACATTTCCACTCCGAGGAAAAATATTCTGACTGTCTTCCACTATGCTTCGCATAATTTTGTACACGTCTATGGGTAGCACAATTGTGTAGCTGGTAGAGCAAGAAATGACAGAGATCTGGGTTCAATCCTGACCTTGGGTGCTATCTGCTTGGTGTTTGTACATTCTCCCTGTGAATTCATGGATTTCCTTCGGTGTTCCGGTTTCTTCCCACAAGATGTGTGGATTTGCAGCTAAATTGGCCTTTGTAAATTGTCCCCAGTGTGTATGGAGTGGATGCAAATGTGGGATAACATAGAACTAATGTGAATTGGCGATCAATGGTCATCATGGATGGTGAGCCAAAGGGTTTATTTTCATGCCGCATCTCTAAACTAATCTAAACTAAACAATCATGTCTATCCCTTAACCTCCGATGCTTCAGAGAAAACAATCCAAGTTAGTCCATCCTCCCCTTGTAGATAATACCGTCTAATCCAGACAGCATACTGTTAAACTTCTGTAACCTCTCCAAAGCCTCCACATCCTTCCTGTAAAGACGTGACCAGAACTGCAGGTTGCAATAACTTTTATTGTGCTGTACTGTACATCCATTCATCTAGGATTCGGAATAAGAATTTTTCATGGCTGTAGGTACAAACCAGCAAAGTAGAAAAATATTTATTTCATTCTATTTAGGAGGAGGAGTGTTTGACAGGTTTGAGGAGTGCTTGTTGGTTTGTGAGTTCTTAAATTCATAATTTTGAAGCTGGAGTGAGGACTACTTTTGCTGAAAAGTAAACTCCGCTTGTAATTCGAGTTCGATTTCTGCCTGGGAGAATAAATCAAAATGGAGCTGTTGCTTCAACTCTAGCAATCATGGCATGGCACCGGTGGCATTTGTTCATGTCCCCTGGAGCACAAATTCTAGCACAAACCTAGAGAATGTGCCCATGGGCAGATATGTGTGGAGCTGCCAGCAATTAATGGTGTTTTGTCTTGGGCCTGAATGTTAAGCTGCCCACCATGTTTATGCCCCAGGCTCCCATTCCATGTGCCATTCCCAGCTGCCTGTGGGTCAGTGCCACTAACAATCCAGGCAACACAGGACTGATGAAAGGCAGGGGCCTTTGTCTCGGTGGGATTCTGAAAGGAACAGGACCTTTGGCTTGGTGTTTGGGGGGAGTGTAGAGTCTTCTGTGGCATTTTTAAGATGGGATTGTTAACTTTTGCATTCACCCATTTCAACTGTCCAAATTTGAAAACCTTTTTTAAATATCTGGTTATAATAATGGCTTCCTTTACCAGTCTTTGAGCTGCAACTGTAATGCTTCATTTCTGAATGCATCATGTTAGTGGCTTGTCTACTTTTTGTATTTGCATTGTCACTTGCATGATGATCTTGTTATACTTTATCTTTTTGATGTGTGATCCTATAAATAGCTCGTTCTAAGCTTTCCCTCCCAGTCTAGTTTCAGTCAAAAATCACTGTCAAGCACTTGCGCATCTAAACTTTATTTTGACAAAACACAATTACAGTTCCACTACTATACCCAAACCACCCCGGGTTCAAACCTTGTTTCTGCCTGATCAAGCCCTCTTAGCCTCGCTCAAACAGAGACACCCAGACGATCGACACAGGACCTCGTGGTAGCAGACCTTTATAGGTCCCCAAACCTCGAGGGGCCGAACCACATGGGTGTGATCTCTTTACAATCCAATTACAGATATTGATTAACCCCATACATGACAGACATTTCCCTGTACAGTGGCTAATATAATTGTATTCAAACAGTGTTTCTCAGAGGAAACTAACATCGAAACGTGCCCTGATATGCAAAAAAAAACCAGACAAGGCTCAATACTTAATCCAACAACATCCAGTAAAGTAAAGCTTTGTAACATTATTTACAATGTGTATGTCTGGTTTGCATTCATCCAATCCATTCTATGCATTTTGCACCTAATTGTCAGGGTCTGCAGATGTTCCCATTCTCTTCCTGGAGCTTCGTTCGAGGCTCCAGACAAACTGGCACCATTCTGCAGCTTGTCCCATTTCTACAGAAAACACTTTTAAATTGACCAAATGGCCGAGCAGCCCAGAAGCCTTTATTCAATTTTTGGTTCCTGACCTCTCCAATTTGGCCAGGATTAACAATCCTTGGTATCATTGGAAACGACAATTCAAAGATTACTGTGCCCACTAATGAACTCAACAGTCTATCAAATAAAATTATCCAAGAATGATGGGTTATTTGCAAAACTGAGGGGCAGTGATTCAGAATGAACAGTTACAAACAAAATCAAAATGGATTTGGTGCTATATTCATGAACAAATTTATTCTAGTGCAATAGAGATTTTGCAGAGCATGTTAGAATGCTTTATGGGCCTGTCCCACTTAGGCGACTCTTTAGGCAACTGCCAGGGACTAGTTTTAATGGAATTCACCTACGACACCTGGCGACAACCTACGACAATACCTACGACAACAAATATTGTCGCCGCTGTTGCCGAAAAATGTTCAACATGTTGAAAATTTTATGGCAATCGCCTGTAGTCGTCCAAAAAATCGCCTAAGCGGGACAGGCCCATTAGTTTTATTTTCCCTGTTGGAAAAAAGGCCAACATGCTTTATGTTGGTGATTTGGAATCTATATTCTCTAATTCTGGAAATGTGTGCGTCTCTGTTTACATGATGCCTGCACAAAATTGTCAGTATGTCAATACTAATCATGTTACACTTGCATGAATCATTGATGTACACACTGCACTGGATTTGCCAGTGCTAAAAAATATTGGAGTTATCACCCAAAAAATAGTTAAATGGTAGATTGAATAAGGTGGCCTATTAACCATCCAGCATGAATATAACTTTGCTCTACTTCAATATGAAAATAATAATGGATTGTGGAAAGACACAACATGCTGGAGCAACTCAGCAGATCACACAGCATTGCTGGAGAACATAGATAGGTGACATTTTGTATCAGGGCCCTCCTTCAGACTGATGAAGGGGCAAGACCCAAAATATCACCTATCCATGTTCTCCGGGGTTGCTGCTTGACCCATTGAGTTACTCCAACACTTTTTTTGTTCTATCTTCACTAATGGTGATTAGAGTCTGTCCTGAGAAGACATAAGTGGATAGGTATATGGACGTGAAGGGAATGGAGGGGTATGGTCTGAGTGCAGGTAGATGGGACTAGGGGAAAACAAATGGTCGGCACGGACTGGAAGGGCCGAGAGGGCCTGTTTCCGTGCTGTAATTGTTATATGGTTAAGTTGTCAGCCCTTCAAAAATTAGTGGCTTTTGAAAGAAAATCCCACGGCAAGCAGCCCACACAATTGTTTTTGTTATTGCATTGTAAGAAATAATTTAAATTTAAAAAAAAATGTTGAACATTATTTTTTTTAAAAAGCCTGACATGGCGATGGGACATGGTGGCAAGTAAGCTCAACACGGGAAAAATGTAGAGAAGGAAGTCACAGCTGGAATTATCCATGTATTTTATGATTGTAGAATTCCCCAGTGACTTGACCTTAATATTCTGTATTCTACTAAAATAGCAGGGTTTATGTGAATCTTTCAGTACTGGAATTTGAGTACTGATGATGCTGCCCTTGGAAGTATTGGATTTGTGCCAGGAGAACGGATTTCAGACTTCATTAATTCTCCTAAAATTGTTACTTTTATTTAAAATAAAAGACCACAACGGCAGCTGCTCAGGTTAGTGTTGTCCTTTTGAATATGGACATCTTCAATGTTGCAAATTAGAGGAGCCACTTCACATAAATGAAACATGAATGAAATGATATGCAGGAAAATAAATAGTTGGGTCGCTGGAATTTTTCCAATAATGACCAGAACATTCGTCAGTGAATGTTTCTAGTTTTTATTTCCCCCTACTCTCCCCACATCCCCCAACCCTTCCCACATCCCTGCCCCTTCTGTACCCAAATAATTGCTTGGAGAGGCAATAGAATGGAGAGGGTTAATAGGGAAAATCAATCCCCTCTCAATTACTTTAAGGAATTGGAATAAATCCTGATGATTGCATGTGTTTGTTAGCTATCAGTTTATCCATTTGTCTTCCATGTGATATGATCTCTGCCCTAGTTTAAAAAATAATAATAATTCCTCCTACAGGCAAGCTCTACAGTGGTAGTAATTGGAAGGAGAATATTGTACAAAATTTTTCTCAAGGCATTTCTACTATTTTGGTGTTGAGTATGCAGTTCCTGCAGGTCCTTGAAGCTTCCAGTTGAATTTGTCAACCTCGCCTGGTTATTTTCTTTCTGCTGAATCTCCGTGGCGATTTTTTTTTTTTGGTGCGGGAGTGTTGACCTACACGGCCCAAATGGCTGCATACTGGGTGCATCCCTCTGAGGATTAGTGATGGGTTCTGTATTGGCAAAGGGGTATGCGCACACACACTTATTGCACTCAATGCAGGCTGATTATAAAAACAAATAAAACTGCAGATTGTGGAATCTGAAACTGGAGAGGGGTGGGGATGGAAAGATGTGGTCTGATCGCGTGGAAGGTGGTGGAAATGTCAGAGAATGATGTGTTGGATGCAGAGGCTAGTGAGGGGAAGGCAACAGCAAACTCAGATTAAGCAGCTGCTGTCTTCGTCTTGTTATAATGGATTAATTGGGGGTGATGTCAATATCTCTACAAGTATTGAGATTCAATTTTCCAAAGATGGAAATTTCCAACTTTATCAAATTTCAACTGATTTATGACCACTGTATAGAAATTCTGGCTATTTGAATTTGGGACTGCCACTTTAAAATTGGATTATAAAATATTTATTCTGAATTTCGGTAAGTTGAGGCCCCGATTCATATCCCGATGAGGTATTGATTACTTCTCCAGTTCAGTTACCCCCAAATAAACTCAGTCTTGGTGAAGTGGAGCTTGGTTTCAACATCCCCTGTTATAATGGCCCCTAGTAAAAGAGTGCTGCACAAGACAAATGGCTGATTTTTTTTTTTTTTTTTTTTTTTTTAAGACTAAGTCTCCTCATTATTCAATTTTATTTAAACATTTTTTTTAAAGTCGGCAAATGACCTTTTTTATTAAACTGGCCGTTTATGCTTGTGTATTAACAGTTTAAAGGCCTTTCAAGCAGGATTCTTTCGATTCATTTAGTCTTTTAATGTTCAACACGTAATATTTCCCTTTCCATTGATTATTGTTTTTTGCTCTTTGTACTCCAACTGAAAATGGTAAAGGTATCAAGAAAACTGCAGTTAGGGTCAAATTACAGTTAGCGTCAAATGACAGTTAGGGTGTGGCATCACCCGGTGATTAGGCCAGTTACTATGTGAACCCTCGGCAGTCGGGGATAGGGTCACGTGACTGGGTAATGGCGGGAAGGCTTTGTCGGACCTTTGGGCTCGGCTGCCAAGACCGCGTGGCTCATGCACATGGGCGGCCTCGGCGATCGACAGCCGTCGGTGCTCATGAGCAAGATGCTCAACCTCATGGACGGTCATCGGCCCTGACTGCTCTTTGAACACGCCTTCTTGGAACGGGCCCAGAAACTAGGCCCTGCGTCCACCGGGAATTCAGCTGCGTCGCCTGTCCTGAATGATCCCGGTAAGGGGAAGTAGTGTTACTACCATCAGTGCTGGGGTCCTGCAGCACGTTAGTGCTGCCCACCCTGCTCGTGTCCGGGAAAGGAGTTGTCACAAGGTTTAGGGGTGTGCCTTAGTATGTATTGAGCCACGGGTCAACCTTCCCCAATTCATTTGTGTGTTGTTCTCTTTGCTTCAACAATAAAGATCTCTTTGATTCACCACACGTGGCTTGCTTCTTCGCCGCCATAAGGGTAACATAAATACACAGATGTCACAAGGGTGGACTGCTTTGGTCTATGGTAGCTGAGGCAACGCTGGAAAAAGTGACATGGGAATTGCATGGCATAGTTCATGTGCAACACATTTGCATCTATTCTATTTCTATAATTTTAAAAATTGCACCATTGAAATAACCTGTTTTCAGCAGGCTCGCGGTACAATCTATAATTTGGAATCTTGCACTTTTTTCTAAAGCATCATGTAATTTTGTAAATCTTGCTATAGCATCTAACAAATGATTTAAGCATCAGATACTATTGATGCTGTTGTCCATAATGTGGTCACGAGTAATATGATCATAAGACCCAAGTGACTAAAGCAAATTCCATGGCTAAATTCCAGAAGTAAAAGAAGTGGAAAGTCCTCTAAGTGCTGTGGTTTCCAGAAAGACAGAACATCTGTGATACTTGCCGAAGGTGATCTGGAGTCAATTGGTAACTATCGGCTGACAAAGCAATAGCACAAATAGTATTGTAAGCAACAGGTGAGCTTCTTGCTGAAGTAATATTATACTCTTGTTCAGAGCTGACATGGAGGTTGGGTTTGTAAAACTAATATTTGCAGTTAATCCATGTTCTAACAGTTGTCACCATTCAATGTGAGAGATGCAATTACTCTGTCTTTGGGTTATTGAACTGCGCACGATGTGTTGCGTTATGAGTGGATAGTAAGTGTTTTTGTGTAGAGGATGGATGCAATGCCAAGATCTAACAGTGCTTTCAATGTTCTTATGATTTGTTGCTCTATATTGCTCAAAGCCAAACAAATTTCACAAAGAATAAAGATTGCCTAATATAGCCTTTTTTTGCTCCCTTTTGTCTCAGTTTGTACTTCATATTTGAAATATTGAGGCATTTGTGTTTAATATTAATGTAACTGTAATGAGCTGGCCTGACAATAAATTGAAAAAATAATTGTTGGATTATCTGGTCTATTCAATGTTGCCACAGGAATAATATTTTTATTGTGATCCGGTTTATTCTTCTTTCCAGCCCTGAACAGTGTTTTTTCCATTTTCATTACATGGGATCTGAACATCAGTGATGAGGCCTTAATTAATTGCCTGAAGGTAATGATGAGTAGCCGCCATGAAATGTTGTAGTCTTTCGGGTGACGCCACCTTCAAGGTATTGTTGAGGAGGGAGTTGTAGGAATTAGGCTCCGTGACAAGGAGGAGTCAGTGATGAACCTGATGTTGGGAGAGTCCAGAATCAGGGGTCATAGTTTAAGAATAAGGGGTAGGCCATTTAGGACTGAGATGAGGGAAACATTTTCACCCAGAGAGTTGTGAATCTGTGGAAATCTCTGCCACAGAAGGCAGTGGAGGCCAATTCACTGGATGTTTTCAAGAGAGAGTTAGATTTAGCTCTTAGGGCAAAAGGAATCGAGGGATATGGGGAAAAAGCAGGAACAGGGTACTGATTTTGGATGATCAGCCATGATGGCAGTGCTGGCTCGAAGGCCTACTCCACCTATTTTTCTATGTTTCTATGAAATATTGCCAAGTCTGATTCATTGGCAGAATGGAGTGGAGCTTATAGATGCTGATCCAAGCACTACCTCCCCTTGTAAAAGAGAGCAAGGGTTTGGAAGGTGCTGTCAAAGGCAATTAACCGCGATGTGTTTTTATACTTGGTGCACTGTGCACATTGTGGGTAGTGGCAGGAATGAATGCTCATGGTTGTTGATATGGTCCAATCAAGCAGGCTGCTTTGTCCTGGACGGCGTCTTTAATGTACTGTAATTGATGCCACACTCATGCAAGCAAGTGGAGAATGTTCCATCGTACTTCTGAATTGTTCCTGGTTGATGGTTCCAGCCTGCCAACTGCTCGTGTAGTAATTTTATTTATATGGCTGGTTCAGTTAAGTTTCTAGTCGATGGAGGCCCCTGGATAGAGTGGGGGCAAGAGAGGGCAAGTACAAGTTAATTGCTTTATTTAACATTTCATAGCTTAAAAAATCTTCTTCACTATATATTACAAACCCAGAAATCTTATAACTCAATTTGGTTTATTTTCAGGATATAGAATTAATTGGAATAAAAGTGAGATTATGCCAATAACAGAATCTAATTTCTACATATTGCAACAATCACCTTTTAAAATAGTCAATGGAAAATGTAAATACTTTAGGAATTTACGTGACCAAGAAATATACTTGTTTATTTAAATCAAATTTCACGCCTTTACTGCATAAATTGCATAAGAATATTCAATATTGGAAAACACTTCTCATTTCAATGCTCGGTAGAATTAATGCGATAAAAATGATTTTCCTTCTGCAATTACTATACCTTTTTCAATCAATTCCGATATATCTCCCAAAAGATTTCTTAAATAAAGTTGACTCTATTGTGATAATTTTTATTTGGGATTATAAGAATCGCAGAATAAGCAAAAAACACTTATGCAAACCCAAGACGAATGGAGGATAGTCTTACCAAATTTCTTATTCTACTTCTGGCAGTCAATGTCAAAAATATAAATTTTTAGTTGGAAGATATGGATCAACAACCAGACTGGTTAAAGATGGAAAAGGAAGATTGTCTACCTCTTGAAATTGGTCCGATTCCGTTAGCTCCCAAAAAATCGAAGGAAAAACAATCTATAGTGAAAATCCAATAATACGTAGTGGTATTCGAATTTGGAAACAACTAAAAAAGACATTAAAATTGGATAATTTATCACTCTCTCCCCATTGCAAATAATCCTTCATTTAAACCTTCAATGTTGGATAAAGGTTTTGTACAATGGAAAAATTATGGAATTAAAAAGATGGACATCTTTATAGAAAAGGTATTTTCCTCTCGTTTCAGGAGTTACAACAGGATTACGGATTACATTCAAATTTTTTTTAGATATTTACAACTTAAAGATTATGTTAAATCACATACACAAGAATACAGAACTAGAGTTCCAGAGATTCTAGATGAATGTTTGAATGGACACCCCAATACAGTCAAATTAATATCTTACATTACTGGATGAGTGGCATAACAAGCATCCAAATACAGAAAAATTAATAGCGTGCATATATAGTACTCTTTTGGATAGGGAAGTCCCAACAACAGAATCATACCGACAGACATGGGAAAATGAAATAGGTCTATCTATAATGAAAGACACTTGGGAAGAAAGTTTACAACATATACACCGATGCTCATTAAATGCCAGACATACTTTGGTACAATTTAAAGTATTACATAGATTACACTACTCAAAAACGAAATTAAATAGATATTTTTCCTAATATTTCTTCTATTTGCGATAAATGTCAGAATTTAGAAGCTAACTTAACGCATAGTTTTGTAACATGCATAAAACCTAATAGTTATTGGGCTGATATTTTTGGAATCATTTCTGAAGTTCTTAAAACTAAATTGGACCCTGACCTAAAGCTAATAATATTAGGAGTTCCTGACTCAAGCTTAATATTAACAGTAAGTCAAAGATATTTTCTTGATTACTGTTTGATAATTGGAAAAAAATTAATATTAAAATCCTGGAAGGGAACATTATCCCCCACAATCAAAATGTGGACTGTGGAAATGTCGGAAATGTTGCATTTGGAGAGAATTAGGTTTGTCCTATTGGACAAATGTGAACTTTTTGAACAAATATGGTCTCCATTCATTGATTATTTAAAGGGGTAGCTGAGCTCAGCACTGTAACTCTAAGTACCCTGGTGTAGGATTAGATGAAAAGATGTATTCTGGAATCTGTATACACGTCTCTATAGAAATTGTTATATGAAACTGTTCCATTCATTTTTAAGATGTATTCCTTTTTTTATTTTTTTTATTTTTTTTATTCTTTTTAATTTTTTATTATATAATAATTGTTTTTATTTTTTATTTGCTTATCTTTATTCTTTTTTTTATTTTTCTTATATAATCATTATTATTTAATCACCACTTCTTGATTATCGATTTATACTCTTACTTTTTTTCCCATTCCCTTACCTTCCCAAAAAAAATCAAAAACAGTAGCATATATAAATTATCCCGCAGTATCTGTAAAAAAAAAAATATATATATATTTTTTTTAAAAATCTTACATTTATAATACTCTTTTAGATAGTGTGATTCCATCGACGGAATTATATAGATAAGTATGGGAAAACGAATTGGCTCAACCCATAATGAAAGATATTTGGGATGAAAGTCTACAACATATACATCAATGCTCATTAAATGCCAGACATTCTTTAATACAATTTAAAGTACATTATTCTAAAACAAAATTAAATAGAATTTTTCCTAATATCTCTCCTACCTGTGATAAATGTCAATACTCTGCGGCTAATTTAACCCAAACTTTTGTAAATTGCATAAAAATTTCTGGATGGATATTTTTAAAATTATTTCCATAGTTAATACTCAACTGGAGCCCGATCCTAAATTATCAATTTTGGGCATATCAGAATAATACCTAAAACTTTCAAAAAAAACAAAGAAATCTCCTTGATTATAATATAATAACTGGGAAAAAATTAATATTAAAATTCTGGAAAAACCCAGCAACCGCCACAAAAATGTGGATTATGGAGATGTCGAAGACCTTACATTTGGAAAAAAATTGATTTGTCTTAATTGACAAACCAGAATTATTTATAGACTATGGTCTCCATTTATAGATTATTTGAAGGGGTAGATTGGGCCGGCGCGGAAGCCTGACTGAAACTTGAATCCAGGACTAGATGAAAAGTTATGTTCTCTGACCTACGGACCTATCTCCTAAGTTGTGTTATTGATAGTTTATTCTATTTTTCAAATTTTCTTTTATTCTCTCTTTATTTTTTCTATCAATAAACGTAAATAAATAATTAGAGGCAATGTTAATATGTAACCGATAAATGAGGATCCCAGCTACATTGGTAGCGGGGTCCTAGGAATCCTGGATACTTAATATGTAATTGTTTAACAACGTTTGTCGTGGTTCGGACTACGATGTGTACATGCCTCTAATAAAGATATTTATTTTTTAAAAAAAATCATCTTCTTGTCGAATCTACACGCAAGATTAGAGGTTGTTCAGCCAGAGCTGAACACACTTCTCGGCATCTGCATGCAACAGTGTCTGTCTTGCGCTTCTTGTGCGTGGTGGTGGAAAGATGAATGGAAACAGGGCCGTGACGTGAACGCTCTTTCCTTGACCCCAGTTTTTGTTTTTAAATGTAACGATTTAATAAAACTTTTTGTGCTGTTTTGAGATGTTCTATGGTAGTCTAAATGTTGTTGAATCATCAGAGTTTGGTAACATCTACAGCAGGGCTGCCAACATTGGGTAAGAGTTGACATTGAGAAATTGCGAGGGGGCGTAGCGACCGAGCCGGGGGGGGGGGGGGGGGGGGGGGGGGGGGGGGGGGGGGGGGGGGGGGGGGGGGGGGGGGGGGGGGGGGGGGGGGGGGGGGGGGGGGGGGGGTAGGGGCTGTTTTTGGTAGGGAGCCTTTGCATTTTTCAGCTTGAAATTGCGCAATCTGGTGCATACTGTTGCGAGTCTTTTAACTTACACTTGTATGCAACATTTATGCTTCAAATTGAATTAGGTATGAATAAGATTAGGCTAAATTACATTCGTAACTGCATTCCACAGTAGAGCCAGGCTCTGATCAACAGGTGCAGAACATGAATAAGGTTTCACACAGAGAGTGGTGAATCTCTGGAATTCTCTGCCACAGAAGGTAGTTGAGGCCAGTTCATTGGCTATATTTAAGAGGGAGTTAGATGTGGCCCTTGTGGCTAAAGGGATCGGGGTATGGAGAGAAGGCAGGTAAGGGATACTGAGTTGGGATGATCAGCCATGATCATATTGAATGGCGGTGCAGGCTCGAAGGGCCAAATGGCCTACTCCTGCACCTACTTTCTATGTTTCTATGAATAACCTTAGTATATTCATGTATGGAAATCAGATTATAATTCATGCTGTTATGCATATATATAGAGAAACAAAAACCTAGAAACAAGGCAAGAGGAGTTGGACGTCCATCACTGTTCTGCACAAATAAATCAATCATCCTTACCCTTTGACTATAGAAACAAGACAAAAATAATGCCACATATTCAACCATATATGGTTCAATGAAATTAAGATATATATATAAAACATATATATGGAAACAGGCCCTTCGGCCCAACAAGTCCACACCGACCAGCAATCAACCTTACACCAGTTGTATCCTGCACGCCACGGACAATTTACCGAAGCCAATTAACCTAAAAATCTGCACTTCTTTCGGATGTGGGAGAAACCGGAATATCCAGAGAAAACCATGTGGTCATAAGGAGAATGTACAAATACTGTACAGACAGCACCCGTAGTCAGGGTCAAATCTGGGTCAGTGGTGCTGCTGCGCCACCGTGCCACCCCATTAAATTATTTTTTCTGTAATATTTATTATGGTGTCACGTCAATAAAGATGAACACATGATTATAATTTCTGCCCTTAGTTGGATAACACACATCTCCAGTCATTGTGTTTTATGGCTGATTTTCAACCTCTTCAATCTGAAGGTCTCGACACGAAACATCACCTATTCTTTCTCTCCAGAGATGCCGCATGTCCTGCTGAGTTATTCCAGCTTTTAGTGTCTATCTTCAGTTTAAACCACCATCTGCATTGCCTTCTTACACTCTTTGTTAAGCGAAACAGGTCCTATTCTCATAATATTATTCACCTCAACTAAATATTTTCTTCACCTCTGTTGCTACAGAGAATACAATCCCAGTTATCAAATCTTTCTTCAAAGTGAAAAAAAATTACAGCCACGCCAATATGTTCATAAATTGCCCCTGGATCCTCTCCAGAGGAATTGCACCCTTTCTACAATGTGTCATAGTCTTACAGCATGGAAACAGGCCCTTCATCCCAACCTGTCCATGCAGATCAAGATGCCCCATCTAAACTAGTCCCATTTATCCGCATTTGGCCCACTTCCCTTTAAACCTTGTGTGTGTGTAAGGGTGTGTGTCAGTGAAGCGGCGATAACACCCGGAGTGAGCGGAGACTTGGCGATGTCCAGGAATCATTTCCCTCTCTTCCCCCCTCCCTCCCCGGGAATGCGGGCTGGCCTAGATGTTCTGTGTCCAGCTGGGGTCTAGGGGAGTTGAGGGTCAATGACCCAGGGGTCCGGGGGAGGTGAGGGACAGAGACCCGGTGGTCGGGCATCGGAGTGGAGCTATAGCCCGAGATTCATCCCCGAGGCTCCGGAGACGGCACCGACGCCCCCTCTCACCCGGTTCGCTCCTGGCAACTCCATGCGGCCACAGAGCCGCCGCTGGTGAGGGTGGGAGGTGTGAGTGGTGCCTGGGGGGGGGGGGCTGTCAGTGCTGGGGCCACCGCTGTGTCTCGCCTCTCACACCATCTGCACGGGAATGTGAATGCAGGTGAGGAAGCATCTATACAGCAGTAGACAAAAATGCTGGAGAAATGCTTGCGTCTGAAGAGGGGTCAAATTCAGGCATAGATGCTGCCTTACCTGCTGAGTTTCTCCAGCATTGTTGTCTACATTGTCATTTTAAATAGTGTGCGATGGTCTTAAGCCAATTGCTCGTTCTTTACGGGGAACCCGCCGACAAAAAAAAATATTCTAATTGGTTAGTGTGGAGGAGTGTGACTTTATTTATATATTCATATATATTATTAAATATTTTTTTGAGCGTGAGAACTTCTGTCATTAGCGTGAGAGCATGAGAATTTCCTGAAATGCGTTAGTCTCACGCTCAATGCGTGAGAGTTGGCAGCCCTGTCTATAGGCATGCAATCTGCTTGACATGAGGCAAGCCATAGAGGGGGTTAACAGATTGCAAAATGTTTCTCTGACATTGCTCAAAGACGTTGGCTACTTTTGGAAGAGTGTGGGCAGTGGCCTAGTCATGTTGAGGCTGGGTTTGGAGAGGAAGTGATTGGAGCCTTGATGGTTTCCTGTTTAACAGAAGATAAGTTTTTTTTTAATTTAATTTTTTTTTTTTTAGCCTTCACTTTCTATGTTCTACATGCTAAACAGCTTAAATTGTATTATACTTGATCTTGCATTTATTTATCCTCTAGTCTCTTAAACATGAGCATTACCTGATTGTCAGGCGATTCTGCAAACTCTCATTCACACTGGGATTAATTTCTCTGTTATTGTTGAACTCCAGTTGTGCAAGCATTCCTGGTTTTCTTTCTAGGTTGGAATTGTGTTCTGAATACTCAGCTCCAATTTGTATCATCCTGGTTTACTTAATAGTCCAGTAGGTGCAAGAGAAAACTGCTGGTAAGCAAATGGCTGTTTTGCGGTCAATTACTAACCAATTTATTACCCCAAACTAATCTGTTGTTGCTGTATCAAATCAACATAAAATGTTCCCCTTGTTGAAAAACAATATAATGTAAATTAAAAATCAAAATGAAAATGTCATACTTGCCTCCTATTAACGCAGTGAAACTGCACACAGTTTTGTTCTTTTGAAGCTGATTGCCATTTCTCAGCTTGAATATTTGTAACGGCTCATAATTCACTCCTTTCGGCAGATTCTATTGTGTAATCTGCTTCTATTGTGAATCTGCTTCTTTGGTCTCTCCTTTTTGAAGGTGTTGGGCACGACTTAAGCCGTCTCTACTTGTCTTGCTCTTTGTCTTGCTCCATTCAATCACATTCCATGTTTTTACAATTGGGTAAGAGGTGCACCAAATGGACAAAAATTGGAAATCCGCCTCCATCACAGGAATGTATAAAACTAGAAGACATGGGTTTTGTGTAATGGAAAAGCAGTATTGAGTGGATCTGAGAAAGCAATTTTCACTCAAGAATAGTGCCCCAGTGGGTGGTGAAGGCATGTACTTGTCACATTTTGAGAAGTATCTAGGTGAATGGCCAATGCATAGAAGGCTACAGACCAAGTTATGGTAAATGGGATTGGTGGGGATGGATAATAGTTGGTATGGAGGCTTTGGGCCAATGTACCTGTTTCTGTGCTTTGACTCCATAACCAGTCTATCTTGTACCTCCCTTGAAGGACTGGCAGCTTGTTAAGGGGGATAGTGGAAGGCCAGAGTAACACCGATCCTTTGGTGTGCTGCATTGGCAAACATATGCACTTGATTACTCTGTTGAAATTACAAGCAATATCTTTTATTGTGCAGTATCACAACCCAAGCAGTCATTAACAGTAATTGCCAATTTGTGAGACAAAAAAAATCTGTAATTGACATCTTGTATTGTGGTTTGAATTTCATGGATTTCCCTGGTGTCGTAATAAATTGGACACCTTATTTATATCAGATACTGAAGTAAGAATCAATCCTGTTTAACTGCAGAGCTCAATTCAACACACAGCCAGAAGTTAATACTGTCATACATGATTGGCTTTATTTGGTATTAAAAATAAATGGGTAGATTATCTACTGTTTTAATTAGACTGACAGAAGTGTGGAAGTTAAGTCTAATTAAAACAGTAGATAATTTACGCATTTATTTTTAATACCAAATAAAGCCAATCATGTATGACAGTATTAACTTTTGGCTGTGTGTTGAATTGAGCTCTGCAGTTAAACAGGATTCTTCTTGGTTCTTGGTTCTTGGTTACTTGGTCCTCCAAAATATTCCTACTGGAATTTAAACTGGAGGTGGTGAAGGGAGGGGTTAAGCTAGAGAGGGTTATTGGGAAGAAAGTGCCACTTTAAATTTAGTTGCCTCTGGCTAGGCAACCGTGGCTTGAAACCACCATACAGCCTTACAGTAAAAAATAAAGAACACAACATGGAGTAGAAATTCAACATAAAACATAAAATATCCCCTCACAGCAGGATCAAAGTTTCCCGCTGTGAGGGAAGGCACCAAAGTCGGTCTCTTCCCCTAATGTTCCCCATCCCCTGATGTTCCCCACTGTTCACCAGTGGTCGGGGCCTCCCCGAGCCCTCCGCAGTCGCCGCTACGGGCGGCCCGATGTTCAGGCCCGCTTGGCGGTGTGATGCAAGTCCGACGTCGGGGCTGGGGGACGTCCTCAGCGGCCTGGACCTCGAGTCGGCTACCTCCTACCGGAGTCCGCGGCTCCCAAGTCCGCAGGCCACGCCGGGTGGTGACACAACGCTGGAGGCCCTCGGCAAAGGGCCCCAGGACTCCATGGAGTTCAGCGCCGCCCGCGTTGGGAGCTCTCTAAACCAGAGCTCCACGATGTTGGAGCAGCGGCCCAAAGCTCCGGAGCTCCAACGGCGACCCAGGTAGGTATCGCCCGCTCTGCGGTGACTCCAGCGCCGCCGCTGTTGCAGCTCTGGTCCGGTTCCCGGTCCCCGGCAGGAAAGGCCGCTCCGATCCAGGTGGTAGGCCGCGAGGTGGGGGGCAAGGACGCGACTCGGAGAAATAGTCGCGTCCCCGCCAGGAAGCGACTGGGAATTAGTTTCCCCCTTACCCTGTCCCCCTCCCCCACATATAAAAGTTAAAGTTTCCCCAAAAACAAACTTTAAACTGACTAGAAATAAAAAAAAAGATGGACAAAAAAACAGGCTGCAGGCAGAGGTTGCTGTCAGTGCAGCGCCCCCATTTATTCTTACTTCAGTATCTGATATAAATAACGTGTCCATTTTGTAGTGCTACTGTTGGTTTTGCTTAGTGGGCAATTTGTGTGTGAGGTTTTATGTCGATAGCCCAGATAATGGGATACTTGATTGTTCTTCGGAGATAACAGGCACCATCTTTACTTTAGTCCTTTGAGATACAACGTGGAAACAGGCCCACCGAGACCACGCCGACCAGCGATCACCCATACACTTGCACTATCCGACACACCAGGGACAATTTACAATTTTATCAAAGTCAATTAACCTACAAACCTGTACGCCTTTGGAGTGTGGGAGGAAACCGAAGCTCCCGGAGAAAACCTGTGCGGTCACAGGGAGAACGTACAAACTCCTTTCAGGCAGCACTCGTAATCCGGATCAAACCGGTGCTGCAAGGCAGAGTCTCGGGTGCTGCAAGGCAGCAACTGTACTGCTGGGCCACTGTGCCAATGATCTTTCTCCATCTGACCCAACCCTCCATATGTACCCAAGTTAAAACCCTGACACTGGATGCTCTCAGCTACTTTGAAACTTGGGGGGAAGGTTGAGGGAGAAAGAAGTTGTACAAGATTTTCGTGGCAAATAGTTCACCATGATTTTCTTTTGTAGCTTGTAAAGCATTAGATTTGGGCAACTTCAAAACGAGGACAGGCAGAAGAGGTGATTGCACAACCTTTTGCAAAGACAGTTGGACAATATTGGGAGAAGGGAACTGCGAAATGACGCGCTTCAACTTCCAAAAAATGATCCTCTGAACTGAAGCCTTGGTAGTGTAGGGAAAGTATTGGTCCACGAGGAGTGGAAATAGGAAATAGGAAATAGCTTTCTTATTAAAAGCCTTGCATAGTGACACAGCACGGAAAGGGGTTCTTTGGCCTGCTGAGTCCACACTGACTACAGCTTAACTTTCCATCTGTGTCACTTACAAATTTGACAACCATATCTTTGCTTGCTTCCTCCATGTCACTACAGAATATTTAAATAGTGTTCTGCCTGTACTGATCCCTGTCTTATGCCACTAGTTGCAGGTTTTCGGATGCAATATGTGCCCTTTATCTGTTTCCTCAACACTACAACTCTTGTGACTTAACATTTAGTGACTTAACATTTTTAACATGTTTCTTGGAAGTTCAAATGCAATACATCTGGTTCCCCCTCTATTTTGTTTAATTTATTGTTGTCATGAGTATCAACGTACAATGAAAAGCTTTTGTTTGCGTGCAATCCGGTCAAAGAAGACTATACATGATTACAATCGAGCTGTCCACACTGCACAGAAAAATGATGAAGGGGACAACACTTGGTGATAGGGAGAGTTATACATAAAACTGCAAATTCAGTAGAAACTCAAATAAGCAAGGCATAGAAGAATACGGTCTTAATGAAGGCAAAAGGGATTAGTGTAAATGGTGGAAAAACTACAGCAGGAACGTGGGCCGAAAGGCCAGTTCTTGTGTTGTTTGACTTTATGACTTCAAATTTCTGCACTGTTATTTCCACTTTGTGAAGTGATGTTGAGAATGTACTTTTTTTCTAATAATTGATTCAAACGCTTCAAATAATAATTGGTTGAAATACTTATCCAACAAAGATATTGGGGTAATTATTATTGGTCTCTCCTTTTTGTTTGAATGGAGTTGTCACATTATCAGTTTTGCACCTTCCAGCACTTCTCCAGAACTTCAGGGGGTAACACAGTAGTGCAGTAGTAGAGTTGCAACTTTACAGTGCCAGAGACTCGGATTCGATCCTGATCGCGGGTGCTATCTGTACGGAGTTTGTATGTTCTCCCTGTGACACTGTGTGTTTTCTCCGGGTTATCCAGTTTTCTTCCACATGCCAAAGATGTGCGGGTTCGTAGGTTAATTGGGTTCTGCAAATTGTTCTGAGCGTGTAGGATTGAACTAGTTTACGGGTGATCGTTGGTTGGTGTGGACTTGGTGGGCTGAATGGCCTGTTTCCACACTATCTCTAAACCAAACCAAACTAAGTATTTCTCGAAGATTATAATTGAAACATTCAGCATCTCAGTAGCAATTTCTTTGGGGATCCTAGGATGCAAGCATATGTATTGGGGACATTGGCCTTTAGATACCTGCCACCCTAATTTATCTACAAAATCTCAACTAACTACAAATTCTGTAATAATGATGGTATTTAACTCCTCCCCTTCATTATTCAATATTAATTGGATGTTTGTAGTATCTATCATAAAAGCTAATCTAAAATGTTTAACAACTTTGCTATATGTTGTAATCATATTTTCCGATAAAGCAGAATTTCTGAACATGTGCATTTTATAAATGTGTCCAATTTCAATTGGCACCATTTTGTACTTAAAAAAAAAAAATTGTGGTCTACAATTCTTTGTTTCTGATGCGTAGATTTTCTATTGGAATCAACTTTAGAAGCATTTCAGACACTATCTGTATGTGATCTCTCAAGTGAATGAGTAAATTTCAATTAGCCACCTCAAAGTGTGAATTTCCAATTTTATTGGAGTCTAATCTCCTTAACTAGAAATTGCCATGTCGTGAATTGTTTCAGTCAGTACCAACATGACTGGAATAAAAGATCATTTACATCTTGTAAATAAAATTCTTGCAACCTTGCATCTGAATCCATGGTTATGCCAAAACTCTTCACATTTATTTTTGGTCTTTCTGCTACTATAATAGAATTCCTTTGTGGTTGACTGTTCAATCTGTTCCTTATTAGTGCATTAACACCTAGTATTAGCAAAGATAAGTATTCATGTAATATCACTTTTTGCAATGCCTCATGGGCGCTTAGCTGCATATCGTACATTGTGGTGTGGATTTAAACATTTTATAAAATTCATCCAGAAATTATAATGCTTTTGAGGAAAGGGCATAAATAAATATTATTACATCGTCTGCAGTCTGTATTTTCTGTACAGAATCTTCCTGGAGCAATTAAGTTTTGTTTCTATATTTAAAGTAGAAAGCATTCTTCTGGAAGCCATTTTGTTATTACATTGTTCACAAATATTTTTATAGACTTCCACACATTGTTCACAAATATTGTTATAGACTTATTAATATCACTGCTTTCTAATGGTCGAGACGCTCATCATTACTGTTGGCCCCAGCAAAGTTCAATCTTTTTTTTAATTTACGAGATTTGGTTATTGCACAAAGAAATGGGAGGAGGTAGGCCCCTTGAGTCTGTACCATCATTCCATGCGATTATGGCTGGTCTGTCCCAGGCAGTAGACAATAGGTTCAGGAGTAGGCCATTTGGCCCTTCGAGTCAGCACCGCCATTCAATGTGATCATGGCTGATCATCCCCAATCAATACCCCATTCCTGCCTTCTCCCCAGATCCCCGGACTCCACTATCTTTAAGAGCCCTATCTAGCTCTCTCTTGAAAGCATCCAGAGAACCTGCCTCCACTGCCCTCTGAGGCAGAGAATTCCACAGACTCACCACTCTCTGTGAGAAAGTGTTTCCTCGTCTTGGTTCTAAATGGCCTACTCCTTATTCTCAAACTGTGGTCCCTGGTTCTGGACTTCCCCAACATCGGGAACATGTTTTTCTGCCTCTAGCGTGTCCAAGTCCTTAACAATCTTAAATGTTTCAATGAGATACCCTCTCATCCTTCTAAACTCCATAGTGTACAAGCCTAGCTGCTCCATTCTCTCAGCATATGACAGTCCCACCATCCCGGGAATTAACCTTGTAAACCTACGCTGCAGTCCCTCAACAGCAAGAATGTCCTTCCTCAAATTAGGGGACCAAAACTGCACACAATACTCCAGGTGTGGTCTCTCTGGGGCTCTGTGCAACTGCAGAAGGACCTCTTTGCTCCTATGTTCGATCCCTCTTGTTATAAAGGCCAACATGCCATTTGCTTTCTTCACTGCCTGCTGTACCTGCATGCTTACTTTCATAGACTGATGAACAAGGACCCCCAGATCCCGTTATATTTCCCTTTTTCCCATCTTGGCGCCATTTAGATAATAATCTTCCTTCCTGTTTTAGATACCAAAGTGGATAACCTCACATTTATCTGCATTAAACTTCATCTGCCATGCATCTGCCCACTCCCCCAACCTGTCCAAGTCACCCTGCATTCTCATAGCATCCTCCTCACAGTTCACACTGCCGCCCAGCTTTGTGTCATCTGCATCGGCCTCGGATCATCTTCTATGCTGGTTCCCTTGAGTAGCCCTCAAGTCCCTAATCTTTGAAAAATGTATCTGCATCCTCTTGCATATTTAGGGTGATTTAGTCTCTAGAATAATCTAGGAAAGAGATTTCCAGAGATACACCACCTTCTCAATATCTACAATGTTATGCAGACCCACTCCTCTTTGGATATTGTACGTTTCCAAACGATTACCCCTCATTCACCTAAACTAAAAAGAATACACGTATAATTTATTCAGTCAATGATAGGCTAAACCTCATGTCCCAGGAATTAGCCTAGAACTTCTCTGCTGTTCTGCCTCCAATGCTAATATATTCTCTGTTAAACGAAGTGGATAGAGTGAATGTGGAGAGGATGTTTCCACTAATTGAAGTCTAGGGCCAGAGCCCATAGCCTTAGAATCAAAGGACATACCTTTACAAAGGAGATGAGCAGAAATGTATCTAATCAGAGAGTGGCGAATCTGTGGAATTCATTGCCACGGATGTTCTGGAGGCCAAGTAAATGCATATTTTTAAGGAGGATATTGACGGATTCCTGATTCGTAAGGGGGTCAGAGGTTGGGGGGAGAAGGCGGTAGATATGGAAACATAGATCAGCCATGATTGAATGGCAGAGTAGACTCCGTCATTCTGCTGCTAGAGCTTATGAGCTTTTTGTACTAGCCATTTAGCTTAACTCAGTATATTATCCAGTTACCTTTAAATTTTTATCCGCCTGCAATTATGTGGGTGGGATTTATACATAGTCTGGGTACGTGGTTTGTGGCTAGGATTCTGGTGCAGACTCCCGAGGAGTTTACTTTGATGAAGATCTGGGGAGAGACGTAGTTTTCGACCTTGCACGAGCATGACCACGAGTATGATTGAAACGTACTTATACAAGAAGAAGCTTTGATGAATTATCTTACTGTTTTGTGCTTCAATAAATAAACTATTAATCAAGACACTGTTTCTGAAATATTCATCTTTCAACGCCATCTCGTGGAGGGCTCGTGGGTGCGTAGAGATTACCTTCTGATCCACGGTCATCTATTGAGCCGTAGCTCAAAAGTGACTATTGAGGGCTAAACCCTTGAGAACTCGTAGAGACTGTCACTACACTTATGAAGTGACCAGAATTGTACACAGTACTCCACATGTAAACTTGCTAACACCCCGTCCTTTTATAGGAATGGTTTTCAACTTGTAAACTCTTAAACCCTGAGCAACAAAGAAAAGTATGCTATTTGCTGCCTTAATTATTTCAACATAAGAGATATAAATCTTGAGCATTAAAATATAAAGAAAATAAATAGCATTTGTTTTAACTGTAAGGATTCTCTTGTTTTGTTGTCTGCCACTGACTCCACTCTTTGGGCAGCCCAACTTTCCCTCCATGATTGTTGTCACCGCTCTTCCCTGCTTGTCCCTGTTTGTGATGTTCCCACCAACAACTAGAAGGAGCCCAATATTGCTTCAATCCTTAAGCACCTGGCCCTGAACTAAATGCTACCAGCGTGGCTTTCCATTCTTATTTTCTGGAATGAGGTGGGGGTTTAGGGTCACCTACCTGCCTCACTCCCAATGTATACATCCAATGGGGAAGATATAACCATATAACCATATAACAATTACAGCACGGAAACAGGCCCTCTCGGCCCTTCCAGTCCGTGCCGACCATTTGTTTTCCCCTAGTCCCATCTACCTGCACTCAGACCATACCCCTCCATTCCCTTCACGTCCATATACCTATCCACTTTACTCTTAAATGTTAAAATCGATCCTGCCTCCACCACTTCTGCTGGAAGCTCATTCCACACAGCCACCACCCTCTGAGTAAAGAAGTTCCCCCTCACGTTACCCCGAAACCTCTGTCCCTTAATTCTCATGTCATGCCCTCTTGTTTGAATCTTCCCTACCCTCAATGGGAAAAACGTATCCACGTCAACTCTGTCTATCCCTTTCATCATTTTAAAGACCTCAATCAAGTCCCCCCTTAACCTTCTGCGCTCCAAAGAATAAAGACCTAACTTGTTCAACCTTTCTCTGTAACATAGTTGCTGGAACCCTGGCAACATTCTAGTAAATCTCCTCTGTACTCTCTCTATTTTGTTGACATCCTTCCTATAACTAGGCGACCAAAATTGTACACCATACTCCAGAATTGGTCTTACCAATGCCTTGTACAATTTTAACATTACTTCCCTACTCCTATATTCAATGCTCTGATTTATAAAGGCCAGCACACCAAAGGCTTTCTTTATCACCCTATCTACATGCGATTCCACCTTCAGGGAACTATGCACAGTTATTCCTAAAATCAGCCACTGTCTGGACCACACTACTTATTCCAGCTCCGCTGCAGATTAAATGCTGGGAGCCCTGCACTTTCACAGGGACTGTCTTGGGGAAGCAGCCCAGTTGCACTCGTGGAATAGCTTTGATCGTCTGCGAGGCGTGGTTCCGAGACTCGCACGCAATCAAAGCTGCATGAATGCCTGCCTGTGTGCACATGCGCTGGGTTAAAACTGGCAGGTTCTGCAGAAAAAGTTATCGGTCTGAAAGATGAGTGTACTTTGCTTTCTAGGGCTAGGTGTGGCGTTCCACTTGACAGATGTACCCATGCCCCAGCACCAGAAAGCAGGAAAGCCTGATACCGGGCGGTGGTGATAGTGCAGAGGTTTCAGCCTAATATCTTTCTTTGTCTGGCAAATTACTCTCCAGTGCTGATCAAATTGCACTTCAAACAAAGAAACACTTGATTACATTTGGTACTGGCAAGTGGAATTTAATTTTAAAGATTTATGCAATCTTTATATTTGAATAGATTTTGGGGAAGGATAAATGTGGTGCTTTATCTGTGAACCAGTGTTGGCAGTGAAAACTGGGCCAATTACCGGCTGCAGCTTTTGAGATTTTGCGTGCCCAGAAATGTTGAAATTACTCCCATTTAAGAACAGTGATCCAAGTTTCAACAGCATTATGGCAACAAAATGTGGGCTGTAGTTTTTATGAGCTTAATATTTCATTAAGATGTACCGATCATGTAAGTATGTTGAGACATTATCAACTTGGAAGCACATGTGTTGGTGGTAGAGTAATATTGTGGCATTTATCAGATTGCATGCCTGTTGTAGTCATTGAGGTTGATGGAAGAGGATGTCCATGTACACAGGTTTGTGGGATGTAGCTTATTTCATGTTCATAGGAGCAAAAGTAGGTCATTTGGCCCATCAATCAAGGCTGATCCATCTTTCTTTCCCCCTCAACTCAATTCACCTGCCTTCTCCCCATGATCCTTGACACCCTTACTACTCAAGAATCTGTTAATCTCTGCCATTAAAACATCCAATGACATTGCCTCCACAGCCATATGTGTCAATTAATTTCACAGATTCACCACCATCTGCCTAAATAAATTCTTCCTCATCTCCTTTCCAAAGGTGTGTCCTTTTATTCTGAGACTGTGCCCCCTAGTCCTATACACTCCTGCTAGTGGAATCATGCACTCCACACCTACTCTATCCAGACCTTTCGCAATTCAGTAAGTTTCAATGAGCTTCCCTCCTCCTCCCATTCCAGCCAGTACAGGCCCAATGTCGTCAAGTGCTCATCATGTGTTTCTCAACTGTTCTTCCACATGCAAAAGCAAACCACAACTATGATGTGTAGGTTGGAGCTCTACTATGCACCTTAAGGGATGATGTCAATCATGATAACCTGTGGCTGTCAGTAGAATACTGAACAAATGTGTATATTTGAATACAAGAGCAGGGAGGTTCTACTGCAGTTGTACAGGGTCTTGGTGAGGCCACATCTGGGGTATTGCGTACAGTTTTGGTCTCCTAATCTGAGGAAAGACATTCTTGCCATAGAGGGAGTACAGAGAAGGTTCACCAGACTGATTCCTGGGATGGCAGGACTTCCATATGAAGAAAGACTGGATAGACATGGCTTGTACTCGCTGGAATTTAGAAGATTGAGGGATGATCTCATAGAGACTTACAAAATTCTTAAGGGGTTGGACAGGCTAGATGCTGGAAGATTGTTCCCGATGTTGGGGAAGTCCAGGACAAGGGGTCACAGTTTAAGGATAAGGGGGAAGTCTTTTAGGACCGAGATGAGAAAATCGTTTTTCACACAGAGAGTGGTGAATCTGTGGAATTCTCTGCCACAGAAGGTAGTTGAGGCCAGTTTGTTGGCCATATTTAAGAGGGAGTTGGTTGTGGCCCTTGTGGCTGAAGGGATCAGGGGGTATGGAGAGAAGGCAGGTACAGGATACTGAATTGGATGATCAGCCATGATCATATTGAATGGCGGTGCAGGCTCGAAGGGCCGAATGGCCTGCTCCTGCAACTAATTTCTATGTTTCTATGTATATGGCAATAGAAGCAAATGACAAAGATTGATCATACAAATAAATTCCCTGTTAAGTCAAATTCTGTGACATGGCCGTAGAATAATACGGGAGAGAATGAGATCACCATCTCTGTGCTATCTCTTTTCCCGAAGCCTGGCAATTCCAATTCGCAGCGTGAGAACATCAATGCCTTGATGTCCGCGTGTGCCATTCACAGAGGGAATGGTGTCTCTCACACGCGTGTTTCTGAACTCTGCTGTGACAGTGATTGAAATGAGAATGAGCAGGAGAAAATCAAGTGTTCTGATGGATTTGAAATGGTTTTAAGGAAGGAACTGCAGATGCTGGAAAATCGAGGGTACACAAAAAGCTGGAGAAACTCAGCGGGTGCAGCAGCATCTAAGGAGCAAAGGAGATAGGCAACGTTTCGGGCCGAAACCCTTCTTCTTGAAATGGTTGTTCACTTTAAAAAAAAAAGAAAATTCTGATCATCCAGCATACTTGAGACTTGGGTGCTGGACAGGCAGATTTTCCAGACCACAGGATCTTGTTTCTATTAATACCACACATCTTAGTTCAGCTTTATAAGCTAGCAGTTATATAATAAATTTTCCAGTGAACCTGGGGAGTGGAAATGGATCCTGTTTGATAAAAAATGAGTGTGTGGCAAATATTACCTGGTGAGGCAGATGGCAGTTAGGATTTCCAGGTTGTCTGAGATCAGATATGCAGACTTGTGTTGCAGGTGGTTATTTTGATCTATGTTGAATCCTTCTCGCCCCTCCCATGGTAGTGTGTGACTTAATTTAAAATATTCTCTTGATATCACTTACCAATTTTGATTTGGAGAGCTGAATGGCGCATCCCATTTTGGGAGCTGACTCGTTGCTATTGCAAATGCCACCGAGCACTTGTCAAACTTGTCTAACAACCTCGAGGAGGTTGGTTAGGTATTGAGTTGGGTCGGACATGGGTTTTCAAATACATGGCAGTCACGAGACTTGATTAGCTGGAGTTGGTTACGTTGCAGGCTGCAAGCAGTGTTTTACTATTTGAACCAGGTTGACTTGTGCCATCGTGCTGTGAACAGTTTTCTTTTCAATAAGAACATTTGGGTTTTAATTAACTTGCAATTACGGAGTGACAGTATTTTTTAGGTCATGAGTCGTACAGAAGGGAAAAAAAAACTATAACTAATTCCTTGGAAGTTGAAGATTGAATCATTTCCTTTTCCTGTTCTGACTTCTCAGAAGGTGCTCATTATTATTGCAAGACGGATAGTTTTCTCATCGTTAGATATATGTCTGAGGAAGGTTAAAGACCAATTGTGTACGTGTGTGTATGCACAGATTCTATCAAACCTTACTGTTGGAGAAATTCTGTAGGAACATGAATAATTAATGGTGCAATTAAAAAAGTGTCTTTTAATACTAATGAATCCAAGGATTTGTGCTCGGGTTTTAATCAAAATGTGTGTAGTGTTACAGGGACTAATGTAAGAGCCGTGTCAAATAATCATGCTGCTTGTCCAAAAATGCTATTTGAATCAATCCAGAATATAACTCCATTATTAAAGGAAGAAATATTAAAAATCAGTGATCTGCAGGTCAGGGTTCAAGGTCAAGTTTCAAATTTATTTGTCACATGCACCAGATAAGGTACAGTGAAGTGAATTACCATGCAGCCATACAATTTAAAAAGAATACACAATAGAATTAACATAAACATCCACCACAGCATTCTTCACTGTGATGGAAGGCAATACAGTTCAGTCAATCTTCTTCCTTTGTTCACCGTGGTCGGAGCTGAACCCTCCGTGGTCGCCGCTACGGACGGCTCGATGTACAAGCCCTCTCGTTGGGGTGATCGAAACTCCGACGTCGGGACGGATTGAACACACAGTCAGCCTGCCATCAGTAGCAGGGTAAATGTGAGTTATTCTATTGTTAAAGGGATGGTAATAAGGCATATTAAAAAAAATAATAAGAGGATTGAGCAGAGTCAACATGGATTAATTAAAGGGAAATAGAGTGTGAGAAATCTGTTTGTTCTTTGAGGTTGCGACGAATAGGCATGGGTGAATGGATATTTGGAAGACCTTTTAATAAGATGCCTTAAGTCTTTATACAAAATTAGAGCACATTTCATTAGGGTTAATACACTGGAGAGGGTTGTGGATTGGGTACTGGACAGAAAGCAGTCGAATTAAACTAAATATATTCAGATTTGAAGGCTTGTGACAAGTGGAGTGCAATAGCTGGGGGTCTGGTTGTTTATCAATGGCGATATACCTACATCAATCGTTTGAATCTGGGCAGGTGGGGTATAGTGTAATACATTCATACTGTTAGAAAGCATGGTGGGAGGAGTGAGTTGTGAGATGGATGCAGAGAGAGTATGGGGCATCTTGGCAAACTAAGAGAACGTGGACAAACTAAGAAGACATGGCAGATGTGTGGAAATGTGAGGTAATATGCTTTGGTAGCAATACAGTGCTTAATCAACGATGAGGGAGTGTAGAATGTATAGGGGAGCCCGGTGTACATGAATCAATGGAAATTAACATCAGGAGGACATTAGAAAGGAGACCAATATGCTGATCTTTTGTGAGCAGATTTGAACATGATTAAAAATGTCTTCCTGGAATTATTTAGGACCCTGGCGAGACTGCAACTGGAATATGTGTACAGATCTGGTCTCCCTAACTGTGAAGGGGTATACATCATCCATGGATTCGTTAAGCAGATTCTTCCTAGAACTGAGAAGAATGAATCATTCTCCTAACAGAGCGAGATATCCATCAGGGAATGTTGCCGAGTGGCCCATTCCAGACTGCAGGAGTATGTGCTGAAGGACTCATTGCAGCTTGGTGCAGCCAACGCCAAGGCTGTAGGGGAAGACCACAGTCTAGGGTCCTTCCGCTGTTGGACATTGAAGATCTGAGTCCTGGTGGGGACACCCCTCAAAGAAGGGAAGAGGTATCACCCTGAGGGACCACATGAATGGCAAGGGTGTTTTGTGTAAAGATAGGCGTGAACTCTACAGGGCATGGCACTATTGAATGTATAGACACTGGGAATGTATGAAGATTTTTTGTTTTGTGTATATGTGTGTGTGTGTGTATATATATATATATATATATATATATATATATATATATATATATATATATAATTCTGAAGTTTATTTTTGAAAAATATATAGTATTTCTCCTGCGTGGGTGCCTGTAACCAGTGTTCGTGGCTTTGTAGTAACGGATTGACCATTGGAGGTGAGATGAGAAGAAATAGTTGGAGAGTGGCAATTCTTCAAAATTCTCTGTTCAAAGGTCTGCGGAAGTGCTGAGTGTGTTCAGATCAATAGGTTATTAGATATGTACAGAATTGAGCAATTTGTGGTGAATGCATACAAATAGCACGGTGAGGAAACATCAGCCACAGTGACTGAAAGATAGAAACAAGGGGCCGAATGGCCTATTCTGTTTACTCTAATTCCTGCCAATATTGCTGGGGAAGGTGTTCCTGATTTTGTTTCTTTGGAGAAAGTAGTCAACAGTTGGATTTGATTAGATTTCCTTACCCCCACCCCTCCCCTCCCTGGCCGAGTTCTTTAAGGGCCTGTCCCACTTACGTGTCCTTGGCACGCAAATTACGCGACCTCGTGGTCACATTGAGCCGCGGCGGTCCCGCGAAGGTCGCGTGCGATTTCGTTCGACCGCACAGCCGTCTGGAGCGCGTGACGTCATTTGAAGATGGACACAAAATGCTGGAGTAACTTAGCAGGACCGGCAGCATTTCTGGAGAGAAGGAATGGGTGATGTTTCATGTCGAGACTCTTCTTCAGTCTGAAAGAAGGGTCTTGACCCGAAACGTCACCCATTGCTTCTCTCCCGAGATGCAGCCGGTCCCGCTGAGTTACTCCAGCATTTTGTGTCCATCTTCAATTTTCTTGCCCCGCTCTGGGAGTAGAAGTGGGGGCGGATCCCGGCCGTGAGCCCCAGGCCGAGCTTGGCGATCATTTGCCTGCTTCTGCTGCTGTTGCAGCTGTGACGTTGCGTCGTGCCAGGGTCTTGCGCCTGTCCCACTTTGGCCGTCAGTTACGCGACAGGCCGTTGGCGCGTGAAGATTTCGTTCGCTACAAAAATTTCGGAGCCCCGTGCGATGTCGTGCACAACTACATATCCCTCCGCGCTTCTCAGTGGGACCGGCCCCGCGCGGCCATACGATGCCCGTGCGCCTCAACGCGACGACGAGGTTGCGTAATTTGCATGCCAAGGACACGCAAGTGGGACAGGCCCTTTAACTACCTTTGTGGTGAGTACCTGCTGTGCTCCTGAGTCCAGGTATCCTTCGTCAGCTTGGGTGTAACAAATAACCCTCTGGTAAGTTTTTCTTTGGCACTGTCCGCTAACAAATTATGGGGGTGGAAATGTTAAAAATCCAAAACATGAAATGGCATCCAGAATGCTTTATTTAAAATAAAAATAAGATCTGGAACAAAAATGAGAATGAAAACAATTAATGCATTTTTGGATGGCAAAGGAAAATGTGTTTTTCATTTATTAATAGAAAATTTATCCTATCGTTGTTCTTGAAGACGATGGTGACACGTTGCTACAGTCCATGTCCTGAAAGTACCGTTTCGGTGCTAAATTTGACAGGACAAAGTTGGGTTGTACAAGCTCTCGTCTAAGCTGAAAGCCCCACGCTTTCTTTAGGAAGACCTGCACAACATGTAGGTTCCACGTGTAACCCCTAGTTTTGGCTAGGTTAAATTGCTTGCCCAGACTGGTAGTTCAGGCTGTTTGACTAGTCTCACCATCACTGGACCAAGAAGTACTGGTATATAAAATCAATCGCTCCCCTGACATCAGTCTGAAGAAGGGTTCTGACCCGAAATATCACCCATTTCTTCTCTCCAGAGATGCTGCCTGTCCCGCTGAGTTACTGCAGCATTTTGTGTCTGCCTTCGATTTAAACCAGTATCTGCAGTTCTTTCCCACATATAAAATCAATCATCTTGAGCTTCCACTCTTGATTTCACTCTGTTTTCCTGCAGAACATTTGGAGTCATAGTATAGAACTGACCCTGTACCATGTGGGTTCTCCCCATATCCAGTGACTCACTGCAAATTGTACAATTTATATGCACAAAGGGCAATTTACATGGCCAATTAACCTCCAACACCCTGCACATCTTTGGGACATGTGAGAAAATCCCTTTGTTTACGGGGAGAACATGCAAACGTTCACCCACAAACGAAGATTGCAAAAAGTGGTGAACATTGCCTGGTCCATCATGTACAGGAGTCGCTGCCTCAAAAGGAGCCAGCATCATCAGGGACCCACACCATCATGGCCACACACTCATTTCGCTCCTGCCATCGGAAAGAAGGTATAAGAGTCTGAAAAGTGTAACGTCCAGGTTCAGGAGCAGCTTCTTCGCAGTAACCATTAGGCAATTGAACACCATTAATTCCAACTAAACTGAACTATAAACTGTCTTGATCGCACTCGGGATTGTTTTTGTCTATGGTTTAGTTTGGAGATACAGTGCGTATATAGGCCCTTCGGCCCACTGGGTCCGTGCTGACCACCGATCCCTGCACATTAACACTGTCCCACACACACTAGGGACAGTCTTTACATTTACCAAGCCAATTTACCTACATACCTGTATGTCCTTTGGAGTGTGGGAGGTAACCGAAGATCTCCATGCAGGTCATGGGGAGCATGTACAAACTCCGTACAGACAGTACCCGTAGTCCGGATTGAACGCGGGTCTCCGGCGTTGCAAGGGTTGTAAGGCAGCAACTCTACTGCTGCGCCACTGTGCCGCATCTTTGCACTATACTTTTTTGTTTTTATATAGTGAACTTTTTATGTTTATTATGGATGAGTGCTATGTTTACAGATCTGTTGTGCTGCTGCAAGTAAGAATTTCATTGTTCCATTTTGGGACATATGACAATAAAACATTCTTGACAAACTGGACATCAGAATCAAACCAGGGTTCATGGAGCTATGCGCAGGATCTCCACGAGCATTATCAAATGACCTATCGATGGACTGTGTGTTAACCTTTTTAATTTGTTTCCTTTGTTTGGATTAAATTATATAAAAAGGAACCAGCTTTGTGAAGGAATGTAACTGAGTTATAGTATATCCCTGCATTTTGAGTAGCTTCTGCTTTGACATCAATGCATATTTTAAATTGTGTATTCTAATGTAAGGATGAAGAAATGCAAATCAAAACATGGCATTAAATGAGAAGTTTATGTTTTGCATTCCAGCAGCATTTCCCTGAGGGCTGTTGGCAATGTGTTTGCCCTTTTTGGTAACCATTGCACCAGTGCCAACTTCAAGAACTAAAACAATTTAATTGACCACAATCTTGGAATGCATGTCAAGGATGCGATCCTCTGTGTGAATATGGTGATGCAAGGTTGTTTGCGTTAATGTCTGAGACTTGGGAGGAGATGGAGCAGTTGGATCCGGCTCTGAGCATGCAGGGCTTCAGTGCCTCCCCGTACTGCCCAACTTTGCCTAAGTTCCTCAGAAGCAGATGGTTAGTCTCAAGGGTGGGATATGGCATGCTTCCCACACTAGTACACGTAACTAGGCTAACAGTTTGGAGATGGGAAGGACTTAATCAGGCAGGGAATAACACACAAAAGAACACAAAGTGCTGGAGTAATTTAGCAGCTCGAGCAGCATCTCTGGAGAACGAGGATAAGTAATATTTTGTGGTGGGACTCTTCAGACTGATTGTTGGGTGGTGAAGGGGAAGGTGTAGTGGAAAGAAAACTAGCATCTGGCCTATTCCAGCTTTCAGTCTGAAGAAGGGTCCTGACCTGAAATGTCAGTTATCCATGTTCTCCGGAGATGCTGCCTGACCTGCTGTTACTCCAGCGCTTTGAGTCTTCTTGTGCAAACTTGCATCTGCAGTTCCTTGTAACCACCAGGAATAAGACGTGTCTCGCCGACTGTCAAGTATTTGAGGGTTTGAAAAGGTGCCATGAAAATACAAGATCCCTTTAAAAGCGTGGGTAGATTCATTCTTAGTGGAAATATTAATTTATTTTGACCTTTTTTACTTTTGCTGTTGAAGTTGCAGAGGGAAGAAATGGCAAAATCTTTTCATTAAGCATTGGCAGTGCCATCTAGTGGTACAGCTTGGAATTTCCATTAGGCCACCCTCTGTAATTCAACAGGTAATGAGGCAACGACAAGAGCAAGGTATTGACATTTAATGCTGAAATGGTTGGGAAGCAAGTTTCAGTGGAGTAGGCACCTCAGTCTTTATATGATACCCAGGTAGATTGAGTACAAGTTTTGTCCGAGGGTGTCACATTTCTGTTGTTGGTAGGTTCAGTCGGAGGCTAGTCAATTAATATTCCTGGTGTGCTAACATTCTCATTACCACTGCATGAAGTTATCTTCAAGAAATGTTGTGGCAACCAGCTTTATACTTTTGCACATTAAAATACTACTGTTTGATTAAAGAGATATTTTCAAAAATTACTGGGTTTGAGTAAATGTATTCATCACTTACTGTAGAATTTGTAAAGGTTGTTTAGACTGAAAGGCTCGGAGCTGAATGCATTAAAAAATTGCCACGTTTGTTCACTTGAAATGCTAAGAAGAATGCAACGGTATAGTAATTATGGTTTTGGGCTCAAAACAAGAGGTTAAGAGTTCAAATCCCACCATGGAAACTTGGTGAATTTTAAGTTGATAAAAGGGGTAATTTGTAGGTTGAAGCCAGGAAAGAAGATTGCAGCAATAGGATTGTGGCTGTTAGAATTTGGCTGGTTCATTAGTGCCTTTCACAGAAGTCTGTGACTGAAGTGTGACGCCAATCCTTTGCTATCACTTAATTGGAAAAAGTAATTTAACCATATGTGAGTAAAACACTTGCATTACAAAGGATTTTGCCTCCCGAGGGCAGATGGGAGTATCATCTGAATCTTGAGGACCTATGCAATAAAAAGTTGAGAGCAAATAATTAACTCCAGTAACGTGTTGTTAATTAAGATTTGCCCCAGATGATAATGCCACATATTATCTGGCATTCTTTATACACATTTAATAAATATTTATCTGGTTGAGTCATCTGTTGAGTTGAAAATGTTGTGATTAACCTGAGACAATCTTGTTTACTTGGTGTGGTGGAGAGAGATTATACAGGGCAAGAAGTTAAGATGCGTATTTAGTATCACACACGTTATGATTGCTTTGTTTTCATTCATTTGTGATACGTGGGCAGTGCTGACAAAGCCAGCACTGTCTGCCAACCTCATTACCATCGGGACTCTGGAGACAAGCTGCGTTGTTGAACTATTGCAGTTTAGACGCACTTCAGCTGCGCTGTTTGAGCAACAAACATGGTTTTTGAAAGTCCATCTGTGCCAAACTTGCCCTAATGGTTCAATGGGCCTGTTTGTAATCAAAGAAAAATCTGATAGAAGGCTTCCGCTGATAGACGTTCATTCAACATTTATGCTATGACTCAGACTTTCTCCGTGGAACTGACTCTCAAGGTGCTTTCCAATTGGAAGCTCTTTACCTAATTTCTTTGCTGTTAACAATGGAGAATAGGGTGGTCATGGAACAGAGGCAGGAGCAGATTATTTTGCCCTTATCTTCTTTTCAATTCAAAAATCCAAGGCTGAACATTTTAACCATAGTGCCACCTTCCTGCACCTTCCTTATCCCTTCAATACCCCCAGATTAGACTTTGTCTATCAGTCATCATTATTTGCTAGCATTGGTGTGGTAAGAATGCTGTGCAAAACTTATTGTCCAGATTTGAATGTTGCTCAGGTCTTATTGATTTGTGCAAGTTGCTGTTCTAATTGCAATGCATTGGCAAATGAAGGCATTCATCCCTAATTCCTTAGTTTGACAAACCCTCATTGGAAAGGTAGATCCATTAAACAAGAGATGGCAGAGATGTTGGAATCCAGAGCAATGGGAAGAGGAACTGAAATGAGAGGAGCAGAGATAGATTGACAGAGAGAGAGAGAGAGAGAGAGGGAGAGAGGGGAACACAGGTAAGGGTTACCTGAAATTGAAGAATTCAATGTTCATACATTATTGCGTTTGCAGATTACTCACGTAGAACATGAAATATTGTTCATCTAGTTTACACTGGGCCTCACCTTGGCAGTGGAGAAAGCTGTGGATGGACAGATTGGTATGGGAATGATGTGCAACAGGCAGCTCAGAGTGGCCATTGCAGACAGATCACAGGTGCTCTGCAAGTCAATCGCCTAGTCTGTGCTTGGTCTCACCAATGTAATAGAAGTCACATTGGAAGCACCAAAAACTTTGTAGAAGGTTCATGTGAATTATACCGCACCTGGAATATCTGTTTTGATCCCTGGGTAGAGGTGTTAGAAATAAGATGAAATTTCCATTTTGTTTTAATGGGAAAGGGTCAGGGAAGGGTGGGTGGGATGTGATGAGTGCACAGGTGAATTACCGAGAGAGTGGTCCCTGCAGCGGGTGGAAAGAGGTGGGGAGGGGACTATGTGCCTAGTGGTGGGATCCTATTACAGCTGGTGGAAATGACAAATGACAATGTGGTGGATGTGGAAGCTAAAAAGGTAAAAAGTGGGGTGGGAGATTGCAACCTTCACGTGGACCGCCCTGTTTCGACAAATGCAATCAACCCGGCGAGCACAATCAAATAAGATCAAATAGAACAAGTTGTCCGACAACTTTAGGCTGTGCACGCCATACGCAAGAAGAAGAAGAAGGTAAAAAGTGAGGACTCTGAATTAAGCATCAGTTCCAAAGGACTTAGAAACCTAGAAAGTGGACTGATGACCTTTTGTGCACTGTTAGAATTTCAGCAGAAAAAAGTTGAGCTTCAATGAAGTGAGACTTCACGAGGTTTCTATCATCTAAAAAAAGATGAGCTCTGGAGAACATGAATAGCTGACGTTTCAAGTTGGAACTTTTCTTCAGGGATGCCTATCATCTGCTTTTATCGTGAGCTCTGTATGTTTGATACAGAGGGAACATGAGGCTCCTGCTGAGATGTCCAAAAGTAATCAATGCACTACCCCCTCAGCCATTTGCTTCCCTGACCAGTGACACCAGCCCCCAAGCAATCAATCTTTAGCTGACCACTGCTCCGAATTGTCAACTTGTTGATTGCACCTGATCAATCTGGCCGCAATCCTGCCCGGTATTCTTCACAAGCTCTACTCTGATCAGCAAGAAAAGGAAAGGCCACTCAATTTTCCAGTGCTGAACCATGTCTTTTGGTCGACCATAAACCAACTTGTGCAAATGAACACCATTCAATATCTTGCCAATTCTTTACCAAACATGCTGAAACTTGTATTAGTCATGGCTGGGACTTATCTGTCTCTTGTGGATTAGTTTATTGACCATATAGTCTGATGGTTTCTGCAGTGTGTTTCTAAAGTGAGACCTTCAAGTTGCAGTTATGTTCTCATTGTGACCGTTCACTTGTTATGTTTGTTTTCAGCAAATTACGTGTTTTGTGTGTTTATCTACCCTTGGTTTAGAATTCTGAGTACCTGGTGCTCCTCTGTCTCATAACTGTCAAGTGCATCTTGTTGGAGAGTATTCAACCAGGAAGCTGAAAACCACCTGCCCAGCCCCCAACCACACTGCTTTAAATGATACATTAATATGTGACATAGTTTCTTGTTCTTACTCAGACGGATCATATGCCTGGAGAAGGCAAGCATTCATCCTTTACACTATGAACTGTCCCAAAGCATTTCTATAATGTGCTGCTGCGTTCACTGCCGAGCACTGCAAGGAAGATTCAAGAAGAGCAACTCTGACACTTGGTGTGATCCTGCAGTCAGTAATGGTGTGCACATCTGGTGCAATGTTCTTCTGGGGGACAGCACCATCAGTTGTTTTTGATTGTTTGCATGCAAAGGTTGAGAGCCGTTGAAGAGGTTCTGGTGATACATTTTTCAATCTTCTGACTAAGAACCTTGATCAAAAAGAAAGCGGGAATTCAGCTGTTTTGATTGTGCTAAATGTTAATATATTTGTTTGTTGGCTGATCCATTTTAACTCATCAGAAATGTCATAGACAACTGGAACACAGAAAGATCTCACTCCATCGTGTCACTGCCAGTTATCCATATTTGCCAACTACTGTTATCTCCTGTGTATGAAGGAACTGCAGATGCTGGCTTCAGACCCGACCCGAAACGCCACCCATTCCTTCTCTCCAGAGTTCTTCCAGCATTTTGTCTCTTCTGTTATCTCCTCACAGCATTGGTCCCTTCCCTGCTGCAATATTTTATCCAGTTTTATTTTTCAAAACGTGCAGCAGTTTCTGCTTCAACCACTTCCTGTGACAAAATTCCAGCAGCTCCTTAAATAAATTTCACTTTTACCTCTCAATACATCTGACTTAACCCTGGCTGCCAGGAAAATGCTAATAAAGAAAGATAATGATATTTTACAACAATGGGAAAAAAAGTGTGTCATCTCACCACAGATTCTAAGATTTGACAGATTAGTTTAAATTAAAAAAAAACCCATAATTTAAATGAAAAGGCAATTTAGGGGGATACGTCAAACCATTATTCCCTCCGCTTCATGTGAATTCTTCCACATTATTGGCAGAATGTGCATGGTGTTATGACAGCCACTGGCTTGTATCGTAGTGGCATTAAACATGTCGTGTGATCCTAACTCGTAATGTAATTTTGGCATAAAGTTCAGTTGAGTGCAAAGATAAAGTTGTGGTTTTGATTAAACTCTCAGCTATAATTCTGTTCCCATGTCTTTGGAAGCCATTCACAGCTGGGCAGTGAGGGCAATATATGGCAGCACTGCAACTGAGATTAACAAATGTGCAATCTCAGTTTAAATTGTGCCTGTGTTTAGAACCTGGTTAAAAGAAAAACGATATGTGTTTTGGGAGCATAGTTCTTGATTAAAGTGGATGTTAACGTTTAATTCTGTTTTGGCAAGAGATTATTTTAAATTAGTGATTTGCCCCTTTATTCCTCTGCAATTGTACTGCAGGTTTGGCGAGATGTTAAGTCATTCAAAGTCCAGTTGTCCTACATGTTTGCCCTATCCAGGGACAATCTGGGTGTCTGCTGTTGCATTTCTTGTCGCAAAGTTGGTCTTTACAGGGGACTTTGTGTTTACAGAGGACTTTACTGGGGACTTTAGTTGCTGCGATTTGGGATAGATGACTTCTGTGCATGAGTATTATAGATTAGGGAATGAATGAGTGAGCAGGAGGCCAGGTCCCAAGTTTTTGGTCATGTTCTTTGGAACGACCCCTCGGATGTACTGAAAGTTAAGATACTTTAGTGTGTTAGGGCCAGGCTTTGTAATTGTTATAGAATAACAAACATAAAATAAAAAGCATATAAAATCATGAGAGGGAGTGCATAAAACACATGGGATTAAATAGGGTGAATACAGTCTCTTGCCTAGAGTAGCAGAATCAAAAATCAGAGGACAAGTTTAAGGTGAGAGGGGTGGTAGGCATATGGAAAGAGCTGCCAGGTGACACCATTTTGACATTTGGACGGGTACATAAGTAGGAAAGGTTTGGAGGGATGGGCCAAGTGCGGGAAGGTGGGACTAATGTAGATGGGGCATGTTGGCAGGCAAGGACAAGTTGGGCCAAATGACCCGTTTCTATTCTGGAGGACTCGGATGCTAAGTGTATTCAGTCTTTCTGAAAGATGAATCTCAAATCCACACCTTTTTCCTGATCGATGTCCACTAATTGTACAGCGGATTTGAAGTAGTGAAGGATGGTAATTGGCCCCTTTTGCGGCCAGCATTTCTGTGGCGTTTTACAAGGAAAGAACCTGTACTTGGATCTGTTATTGAAAGAGCAGATGGTGCTATGAAAACATGTAACAGCTTTCGAGCCATGCTGATTCTCCTGGTTTCGTTTGATCTACCACTTAACTTACATTATTATCACCGTGCAAATGTAATTTGCTGCCTCTCATCTTTGTAGGAAAATATTACCATGTTGGGGTCGATGAAACATCTGTCCTCAAATTTGGAACATTACGAATGACTATGATACAAAGATCACTTATTTTGTAATTTAATCTGATGGGGCAGCTCGGTTGTATATACAGTAAAGCAGTTAATTTATTCATAGGAATATTTAATGTGGTGTGAGTGCTTTGGACTTTTAAAAGTGTTTTTTTTAGTGCTATGATAAATAACATGGACCTTTTTGAAAGTGGTGATCATTGTCATATGCATTTAAATTTGTAAATGCTTAAACTTCCGCCCGACAAGCTGTGTTCACGGGTGCCAGTGGTCTTAAGAGCAATGTTTAAACTCCAATGTAGAACATTGATTTCAATACAAATGGCAGTGCTGACTTTTGTGTATGGAACCCGCCCAAGTATTTGGGTTAGTTGGAGTGTATCACTGCTCTAACATTAATCTTCTATCTGAAATACTGATGAACCTGTAAGCCAACACGTATTCGTTTTTTCATTCTTGCTCAAAAGTACCACATTTCCAATTTTAAGTTTATTGTTATTCATAGTTATACTTTTGTTCAGAAAAAAGGGCAGCACGGTGCGTAATGGTAGTGTTGGTGCGTTACAGCGCCTGTGACCCAGGTTCGATCCTGACTACGGGTGCTGTCTGTATGGAGTTTGTACATTCTCCCCATGGCCGAGTGGGTTTTCTCAGAGATCTTCGGTTTCCTCCCACACTCCAAAGACATACAGGTTTGCAAGTTAATTGGCTTAGTATAAATGTAAATTGTCCCTAGTGTGTGTAGAACAGTGTTAATGTGTGTTGATTGTGGGTCGGTATGAATCTGGTGGGCTGAAGGATCTGTTTCCACACTACCTCTAAAACTAAAAACTAAAAAGTGGCACATGTGGAAATTGGGTGAAAAAAAACTGCATTTATAAAAGAATGGATTAATCTTGACTAAGACTGAGAGAATGAAGTAGGGGATTTTAACTCTGGAGAAAGCTGATCTCCCTGTGTCGGTGGGGAATTGTCCCAAGAAGAACTAAATTAATATTTTTGAAACACACCCCATGTGTACTCGGCATTCAAATTCCCTCCTGAAAATAATTGATGTCTTGCTTTGCTTGTCAATAGTAATAGTGTACCAGTACAAGAAGCCATGCACACAGTGTGCAATGTAACATACACAAGTATGTTTATAATCATTGCAATAAAGTAATTTCTATCCAAAGTTGATTGTGTAAAGGTCACGGTATATCAAATATGGCCTTGTTTTATGATGGTACAAAGTTATGATTTAAATTTTTGATCATTTGACCAGCAGCTTTTTTGGCACCGTAAATTGATATAGTCCGAGTGTCAGTTACAGATTGCAATCTTTCGGGTACAGTGTTCCAGTAAAAGCTGATCCTTGATCCAGTGTCTGAGCACATACGGCTTGATCAAAAGATTTCCATGTGGAAATGCATATTTAGTGAGCCGGTTGCTGTACAATCCCATCGTTCAGCAGACATGTGTAGAGCACCTGCTGAGAGTAGCTTCCTGCTTGCGTATCGGTGTGGTTGATCTGATTAATACAGAAGGTCCTTCTTGCTGGGCAGGTTGACCCCTCCATCTGTCAGGAGTTGATCTTCCTTTGGCTGGCTGCTAAAATAACTGCTGGCTTTTTTTAAATTCAAGGAACAACCAGATACCCTCATGTGTTCCATTTAACCCCGTCCATGCCAATGATGTTTGATTAATGACTATAAGTTGCTTAAGTTTTGTTTAAGGTGCGAGATTCATCTAGCTTTATCGATATGGGCAAAGTGGTTGAGAGTTATTGAGGAGAACCAAAATGCTTCCATATAGAAGGATTGCAGGACAGTTGATGCCCTTAATTTGTAGTTGTCAATTTTTGTGGATTTTTGTTCCAGCGACCATGGCTATTGCAAGCATGATTCTGAAGACATTCCAGTAGTTTTATAATGTATCAAATAGTTTGTGGTTCAATTATGCCAGGGATCATCTTAAATTTCAAAGTCAGAACTTGCCAGATGGGTGAAGTTCCATTTTAAGTTCCACGCTCCCATTGACCAACAAATAACTGAACTGCAGTAGCATATCAAGTAGGTACATGGCTTTATCGCAAAGCACTTGCCTTGCTTGCATCTTTACCTGAATGATGCATGGAATGGAGACTGCAACTGTAAGGACACATACGGTGTGATACATTGGGTTTATTCTCACTGGAACATTGGGGGTTGAGAGTGACCTATGAGGTTTATAAAATTCATGAATTTTCTTGTTTTAGTCCTGGATGGCCTGCTCATTTTGAGTCTTGGTTTTTGACTCCTCACTCGTGGGAAACATCCTCCCCATAAGTCTCCCATTGTCTTCCTAAAACATTTGGTGCATTTCAACACGATCTTCTGTTCTTCTAAACTCTGAAGAATAGAGCCTCCTCAACCTCATCTTTGGCAGTCCACTGGAAACCAGTCCAGTGAACCTTTGCACACCTGCACATTTAGGTAAGGAAACCATAATTGCATGCAACACTGCGGACGAGAGATGTTGCACTGAGCACCCATTAACATTAAGGTATTTGCAAGCATTGGCCTTCAATATAAAATGAGATGCTGAGCAATGTATAAACAAGATGTTTTAAAGTTTTGCATACTCTTGTTCATGAGATTACTATTTGCTTATATATCTATCACCAATGCTACATTTTATCAGCAATGATTCCTGGAGAAGGAAAAGACAATCGGTTAACATTTTAGCAAAAAACACTTCTGATTTTAATTTCAACCACTTCCTTTGACGGATGTGAGTGAAGCTCCACTAATTAGTGTAACTGATAACATTTCTTCCCTTCACGTGGTAACCACTACCAGAGATGCAATGCAGATTGCAGATTGGCCTGTATTTCAATGCTTACTGCAAATCTTCAATACTAGATGACAATTGTCTGGATTGTATATGATGGTGAAGTGAAAGATGTCGTGATGATGTAGTGAACCATATAAAATAGCAATGCAAACAGAGCAGTTAACTTGAGGTTGATGATACTTAATGTAAATACGAGTATGATTAGATGTAATTCAGTTGCTGCTTTGAATCAAGTAACTTTATGTAGCAAACATTATAAAAAGAACAAAACATGTTTTATGTTGAGTCCTGAACAAATTGATATGCCAAACTCTCCACCAATAAAGTTTGTTAATTAAAAGATTTCCTCTTTGATATTGATGAACCCATAAAAAACGATCAGAAAACCATGTGTCGATTTGAGCTACCATTATGTTGCTTTCGTCTATGGTTGCTCTTAATTGTGAAATGAGTTGGACACTGCAATGTTATGACTGTTCCTGCAGGCTCTAGCTATGACTTGTTATGCGAATCCAATAGCCAGTATTTTTGGATGCAGGTCAGTGAAGAGCCGAGTTCTTTGCTGTAAAGTGTGCCAAGCAAGCGGCAGAATGCAAGCAGAGCCTTGCTACATCACTGCTTTGCATCTTTATCTGGATGATGCTCATTGAAACTGGCTGCAAATTCCATTCAGTAAGATTCTGATAATTAAAATGTTTACGTTGGTTTTAAATAGCATGCTTTTACATCTGAAATACTGGGCCAGTTTGTGAATTTGTTCACCCCCCCCCTCATTCTGTAAATGCACTGCAACTGCTGAAGAGGTGTTCCTCTGATCAACAAGTTGTGATCTCATGGGATCGGCAGAAAGCAAAATCTCTGACCAAGTTGATGTAGTGGGAGAGAGCCAACTGCTTGTTCTTCAAAATTTGGAGCATACACTCTCAATCGTTGCAACATAATTTCTCCCTTCCACAACTCCTTGGCCACTCCATTGACCATCTCTTTGTGTACATTTGTACCTCTGAAAAGGAGCAGTAGTACAGTTGTATGGAATCTAAAGATGTGCAAAGGTAATTTGTTACTCTGGCAAGTGTGTGAAGATTTCTTATACAAAAAGGTGGCACAGTGTTGCCTGCCGTACAGCGCCAGAGATCCTGACTACAGGTGCTGTCCGTATGGAGTTTGGGCGTTCTCCCCGTGAGGGCATGAGTTACCCCAGGTGCTTCGGCTTCCTCCTCAATTCCAAAGAGGAACAGGTTTGTAGGTTAATTGGCTTCGGTAAAAATTGTAAATTGTCCTAAGGATGCAGTATAGTGTTAGTGTACGATGATCGCTGGTCGGCGTGATCTTGGTGGGCCGGTTTCCACGCTGTATCTCAACCAAACTATAAACAATTGGTCAGTCTTAATTGAGCATTTTTGTCAATAACTCTTGTTTATTGAGTGTTGATACTTATATTGCGTGGGAAAGATGATACATGCATCATGAATGTAATGGCAGTTTGCCATATTTAGTGCAGCAGATTTTGAGGACTGGATCTTTTTGCCAGGACGCTAGTGATGTGAGGAAGCTCGGGCAATGTTCAGTTGAGTTCCTTGCCAGATATTAGGATGTCACATGGACGCAACATGAAACTATACCAGAGAGCTCTATTAATTGATCAGTAGCTGAAGAATTAAGGAGTTGTACAAGTTTCATGTGGGGATGTACTTGAAAGTTGGCCACATTGTGGAAAAAAACATGTTTGATGCATGCTTGAATTTGAAGAATCTCAACTGTACTTTAGTATTGCGGAATATGAAGCCACGGAGCCAATTAGTTGATTTAGCTCTGGAAGATTTGGTTAGGAACTGGGGAATGATTATAGACGCCACACAGTGTCAAAACAAAGTAAAATGAATGGAGGTTTGTACTTTGCATGTATTTTGGGAAATTGAGCAATGCTGGTTAGTGTTCGGTACAACTTTTTGCTTATAATATTACAAGCATGCACCTTTTGTTCAACCAAAGATAGACACAAAATGCTGGAGTAACTCAGCGGGACAAGCAGCCGAGATGCTGCCTGTCCTGCTGAGTTACTCCAGCATTTTGCGTCTATCTTCGGTGTAAACCAGCATCTGCAGTTCTTTCCTGCACCTTTAGTTCAACCCTAGACCAAGCTTCACAATAGATAAACAAAGATGATCTATTCCCACTGTCTGTAATGAAACAAGAGTATGTGGTTGTGCTGTTGAGGATAATTCAATGGATAGAGCCAATGTGGACAAGGTCTCAATTGGGACACTGGTTCAAAACATAAAACACTGAGATCCTGGGCAATTGTGCATATTAGATCCACAATCGGTTAGATAATAGGAAACAGAGTGATTGTAGAGAGTTGTATTTGCATGTGACTATGGCCAGTATTTACTGTACCATCGGGGTTTGTGCTGGGACCTTTGCAGTTTGTTGAATATATTAAGATCTGCGAGTGAACATCAGAGGTATGATGAGTAAGTTTGTAAAATTTGCCGATATTCATGGTGTAGTGGATGGTGAGGTGGGCAATCTTCAGCTACTGAAATGAACTATAGTGATCAGTTGATAAATGGGCAAAGAATTGGCAGAAAGAATTTAATCCTGAAAAATTAGTTGTTACTTTTGTTGCTTGAGGGGGATGGGGTGGAGGGGTGGGGGGAGGGTTGAAGTTATTCACCAGGATATTTCCTGGGGTGGTATTTCAATTATCAAAAGCAGCTGGTTCAGCTGTGCGTTTTTTTTGTTTGGACCAGAGGAAGCTAATGGGGGATTTGATAGAGATTCAGAAAATTGAGGGTGGTAGTTGGTGGGAAGCTATTTGCCTTACCAGCAGTTTGCAAAGCCTGATTTCATAGGTTTAAAGCAAGGGCTGGGACGGGGATATGAAGAATAATATCTTCCACCCAGAAACTCTTTGGAATCTGAAACATTCTACTGAGATGGTGGCGGACTCTGGTAAAACCCCACATTTAAGAAGTATTTGGATAAGCATTTGAAACACTATGCATAAGATAAGATGCATTTATTTGTCACATGTGCCAATTGGCACAGCGAAATTAAATCACCATACAGCCATGCATTAAAAATAAAGAACACAACATGGAGTAGATAGGATTTAACATAAAACATCCCCCCACAGCAGGATCAAAATTTCCCACTGTGAGGGAAGGCACCAAAGTCAGTCTCTTCCCCTCATGTTCCCCACTGTTCACCCGTGGTCGAGGCCTCCCCGTGCCCTCTGCAGTCGCCGTTACGGGCGGCCCGATGTTCAGGCCCGCTCCCCTAGGGGTGATGCAAGTCCGACGTCGGGGCTGGAGGACATCCTCAGCGGCCTGGACCCCGAGTCGGCCACCTCTTACCGGAGTCCGCGGCTCCCAAAGTCCACTGGCCGCGCCGGGTGGAGATGCAACGCTGGAGGCCCTCGTCAAAGAGCCCCAGGACCCCACGATGACGGTAAGCGCCGCCCGCGTTGGGAGCTCTCTAGACCAGAGCTCCACGATGTTGGAGCAGCGGCCCAACGCTCCGGAGCTCCAACGGCGACCCAGGTAGGCATCGCCCGCTCTGCGGTGACTCCAGCGCCGCCTCCGCTGTTGTAGCTCTGGTCCGGTTCCCGGTCCCCGGCAGGAAAGGCCGCTCCGATCCAGGTGGTAGGCCGCGAGGGGGGTGGGCGAGGACACGACTCGGAGAAATAGTCGCGTCCCCGCCAGGAAGCGACTGGGAGTTAGTTTCCCCCTTACCCTGTCCCCCCTCCCCCACATATAAAAGTTAAAGATTTTCCCAAAACACACTTTTAACGGACTAAAAATAAAAAATAAAAAGATGGCAAGACAAACGGGCTGCAGGCAGAGGCTGCTGGCAGTCCAGCGCCCCCGTAGCGTAAAAGAGTAAGGGCTGAGTATTGGGAAATATGTTTAGTACTGATAGGTACTCTATGGGCTTCAAGGATGTGGTGGGTTGAAAAGCCTGTTTCAACATTGTATGACTGTGAATTAGGTCTGATTCACTCTCCAGTTCTATAATCAATCGCCCAACTCCATACTATATTTTTAAATACTGCTATCCCTTACCTGTTTAAGCCTATCTGGTGCAAAAATCGCCTCCATGTCAAGGAGTTGGATCAAGATACAACATGGAAAGAGGCCTTTTGGTCAAGCTGTCTGTGCTGACATTACCCACCCATTTGCACTAATCCTGCATTAATAACATGTTATTCTCGCCTCTCATCGACGTGCCCAATATTCTACCATGATGTATTTTGGGCAATTTGCAGTGATCCATTAACCAACCAATCCACATGCTGGGAGGTGAGAGGAAATTGGTGTACCTGGGGGAACCCCATGTGACATAGTGATTGCATTCCCCTCTGCTTGTTCACTTGATTATGTGCTAGGATGAAAATCTCACCTGTCACTAAAATGGTGGGATGAAGTAATCGGCCTGTGTAATTGCTATGGCAACAAGGCAATGTGAGGTCTTAGGGGGAGATTTTCTGGTGATCAAGATTTCAGCCAGGAAAGATCAGAAGTCATTGCAAGGAGATCAGTCTTGGCAGTTACAACAGGACAGGTTTTGTTCATGTTATAATGGCGACAGTTGTGCGTCCCCACAGAAGTCTGTGTCATTTTCTGGGCTAAATAGGCAGTGAATCCAGCCCCAACGTCCAGCGCTATGGAACGTACCTTGCCACGTGCTTAAAACCTGCACAGACCAACTGACTGGAGTTTTTGAAGACATATTGAACCTCTCATTACTAAGATCGAAAGTTCCTACCTGCTGTAAAAGCCATCAATAGTATGGGTGCCCATGAAGAGGAAGGTGATACATGTGAATGACTATTGATTGGTGGCACTAACGTCCGCGGTGATGAAATGCTTTGAGAGGTTGGTTATGATGCATATCCACTGCTACCTTAGCAAGGACCTGGATCCATTACAATTTATCCACTGCTACAATAGATCAACAGGGGATGGGATCTCTGTGTGAGAAGGAACTGCAGATACTGGTTTAAACCAAGGATAGACACAAAAAGCTGGAGTAACTCAATGGGACATTCACCCATTCCTTGCTCTGGGGGGAAGGAATGGGTGACGTTTCGGGTTGAGACTCTTCTTCAGACTCTCATTGGCCCTCCACACTGCAATGGTGCCAGAAAAACAATTTTAGTCTCAACATCAGCAAGACCAAGAAGCTGATTGTTGACTTTAGGAAAGGAAATCCGAAGATCCACGGACATGTCTTTGTCGATGGGCTGGTGGTGAACAGAGTAAACATCATTAAATTGCTGGGTGTCCATATTTCTGAAGATCTGTCCTAGCATCTTCCCAGCACATTGATGGAATCATAAAGAAAGTCCATCAATGCCTCTACTTCCTGAGAAGATTGAAGGGATTCTGAACCACGACAAATACTTTCTCGAACCACTACTCAATGATAAAGGGCATGTTGACTGATTGCATTGCAGCCTAGTTCGGTACATTGAGCGCTCAGGAACGAAGGAGATTACAGATAATGATGGACACTGCCTGGTACACCACGGGTATTGACCACCCCAGCATCAAAGAGATCTATTGGAGGCCCTGTTTCAAAAAAGCAGCCAGCATCATCAAGGACCCACACCATCCTGACCACACTCGTATTTCACTCTTACTATTGGGAAGAAGGTATAGGAGAGTGAAAGCAGTGAGCACCTGGTACAAGAATACCTATTTGATGACAGCCATCAGGCTCTTGAATACTGCACAACACTAACCTCTACTGTGGACTATGGACACTCTTTGGTTGCAACAAGGTATTTTTGGCTCTAGTATTGGGTTAATTATTTTATTGAAAATGAGTTTATTATGTATTATCTATATTTGTTGTGCTTGTAGGTCTGCAATGTTGCTGCGAGTACGAATTTGATTGTTCTGTTGTTGGTACATGACAATTAAACACTCCTTTGACTAATTTCTATTCTGTGACTTACTGCTCCTGTCCAGAGTCTAACAGGGTAGCACGATCCATGGATCTCCCAGGTCTTGGGCATAGCTGAGTGAACCTGCCACAACCCAGCTTGTTCCCATTTCAGCTAAGAAGGGTGAAACCTGCCACACTTTGTCCTGCCTCTCTGCTCTTCTAGCTTTCTTCCCCACTCCCAAAATCAGTCTGAATTTGGGTCCCAACCCAAAATATTACCTATCCATGTAGCTAGGGATGCTGCCTGATCTGCTGAAGTACATGGCCCTGCCTTTTGTTTTTAGAAGTTTCTTTGAAATTGTGGACATCTTTTCCAGCTGCTTAAATGACAAAGTGTTATAATTACTTCAGCCCCCTTTTCTCATTTGTGTCGACCAGCTACCATTTGATTATTTTTGCCATTAACCTACATTTAAGGAGTAATTTACAATACCCAATTATTCTACCAGTGTTAGCTTGGGAGGTTGTGGGAAATTGGAGTTTCCTGCAGTTTCAGAGACTATAATCTCCAGTAGCTAATGCCCAAGGTCAGAATTGAACCTGGGTCTCCAGAGAGGTGAGGCAGCATCACTGATTGTTGAGCTAACATGCTGGCCCAGATCCATTACATAAACTAAATTCTTAACAAGTTTGTCATGGTTGATTTCATTTGCATAAATCCATGCTCTTTCTGCTCGATCCTTTCATTATGTTCTAAGTGCTACTATTACTACTAAACATTACAAATTCCAATATTGTCCCTGGCACACGGGTCTGTAATTCTCCAGCAGTGGTTTTCTCAGTCCAGTGGCTGCATACTGAACTGGGCTACAGAGCTGCGAGCCACCCTGGAACATTTGGTATGGACTAGGGGCAGTTAACCAGCAATGTCAAGGCAATGGCATATTGATCCAACAAAATGGTAGCTGAGATTTGTGATTCTGAGAAGGGCCGCCAGTAATCTGTGGCGTATGTTGTGAAACTGCTGGGTTAACCTTGTATCAAGCACTCAATTCTTTATCTTTGCTTGCATTCTTAAAAATAATCTTGATGTGTTTGAGTAATGACCTTGCAGTTGCTATAATCGACTAGAAAATTGAATTTAAAATAAAATAAGCACTTTGAATACTCCATCTGTGAGTAATCTGATTGTAAGATAATTAAATAATTAAGATAATTAAATAAATAAATAAAACTGAACCACTTCAATGTTGTATGTTTTTCAGTATTTTCTAAAACACTTAAAAGGTTTGAAGGTTTTTCGAGCATGGGTTGTGAAAGTGGCCTTGCTCATTAATTAATCAGCATGTGTGACGGGTTGTGGGAGAAGCTGCAGAGTTTTGTAAACCATTCTCAATTCCTGCTTGATGCAACTTGCATTTCAGTTTCAGTGATAATTTGTGCTCCAGTTGGATTTCACTTGGAGTGCGCTGATTAGAACCAGTTGAACTGAACAAATGTTGGGTACGCAACCCGAAAAGTGGCATTTAAGTCAAAGTTAAGAGGGTATTTTGAGATATTTGTGAACTGCTGACACCATGTACAGTTTTGTTGTCTGTTTCATTTGACATTGTTTCATTGAAGGCTGCAAATTCTATCAGAAATTAAAAGCAGTGAGTTTGAAAAAACTTAAGAAGTATAGCTTCATAAGAAATAGGTGAAGGGATGGCTCATTTGTCCCTTTTGAGCTCATTAAATGATTTTTTTTAAGCACTGTTTGCTATTTTCTTGCATTCTCCTCATTGCCAGATTCCCTTAATATCCAGAAATCTTTCCATATCTTTTTGACATAAACATGAAATATACGTAGGTTTAAGGTCAAAGAGGAAACATTTAATTGGGCCTGTTTCAGTGCTTTATGACTCCTTAGACTTTACAGATACACGGCGCAAACAAGCCCTTCGGCCCACCGAGTTTGCGCGGACTAGCAATCACTCCATACTCTAACACTATCCTACATATTAGGGACAATTTTACAACTTACCAAAGCCAATTAACGTTCAAACCTGTACATTTTTGGAGTGTAAATATATCCTCCAAGGAATCTTTCATGCATTTCCTTTTTGGCAAGTTCATCCTCCTGTGCTTAATTTCCACGATGTGGCTGACTTAAGGAAATGAGATTTGCAATAAGAAATAAGATTTTTTTTAAATGAAAAGGAATTAATAGAAACAACGGATCGACAAGTAATTCTGAGAGTTTTTATGAATTTTTAAATACCTTTTGATGGACATCTGTGTTGTCATTTTTCAGGGCTAGAGAGGTTGCATCAATTGAATTGCAATAATTGCATCATGTACTTTCAAAATAATTTTTCTGAATGATGCAGCAAAACCTTATGTATTCTGGTATTTTTAATGGAGAGTTGATCAGGCGAATAGGCGAATACTGTTTGAACTTCAAGGTTCTTGAAGTCCTGGTTCAAGTATGTAAAATAAATAGATTTATGTGGTGGCAGTTTTTAAAGTAATGCCTAATATTCAGAAATAGTTCAAATGTGCTCTTGTGTTGTATTGCTATGGAAGAAATTGAAGTTAGTTACTTTTTATTTTAAGTTTGAGGTTTTGAACCTTTAAGATATTGTTTGTGCTTGTCACAGTTTTGAGAACCCAGTGCACATCGCAGCATTTAATCATCTGATCCAAGGTCAGATACTTTTTCTGATTGGCATTGTGGCTCACATCTAAACTAGGATAATTTCTGTCCTTGCATTTTGCCTTCACTTAACCTTATTTGGTAAGGCTTCTGCAGTTAAAGCTACAGTAAGCTTTTCAGTGAAGCAGCCCGAGTGATTCTCCCATCGTCTAGGTGGCACTGTAATCAACTAAGTGAAGGAGGTAATACAAATTAGGTTTTAAGTTATTGCCCGATTATGAGTATTGAGTTTCAAAGCTATAGAACCTTATGGCTGTCCCTGATCTTTCAGTAAACAAGTTAATGTTTAGAGAATTAGTGCATAGTTTAAAGTAGTATTTCCTTTGTTTAAAGCGGGTGGGGGGGAAGGGGAAGAAGCACTGGTTATTTTTAGCTGTGGTTATGAATATAATTTAAGAATAGTTTTATCAAAAGAAAAAGTTTATAATGTTCCCAACCCCCACAGAGCATGAGGAATAGGAATATTTCAAAAGAAGGACCAGGGCAGTGACAAAGAAAGGTAAAGTAGAACATGAGGGAAGTCTAACAAGTAATGAAAGTAGCATGAGAAGCTTTGACAGATGCGTGGAAAGGAAATGATAAGCTATGGTGGGTAGGTCCCTTGCACACTGCCAAGATAAACTGGATTGGAAAATAAAGAACATGGAAGAGAAATCAAATATTTTGTCGTAAGTTTACACCAAATATCTAGAAATAGTGGTTGAGCAGTGGGCTTCAGGTGAGGGACTCGAGACAATTCAAGTCAAGTTTATTCGTCACATACACATACGAGATGTGCAGTGAAATGAAAAGTGGCAATGCTCGCGGACTTTGTGCAACAAACAAACAAATAAACAAACTCCAGACAGAATGGAACAGAATCACATATTCACATATTACATATTGTGGGAGGAAAGAAAAAGAAAAAAAAACAGCAATTTAAAAAAAACAGTGGAATGGTACAGTAAAGTTAGTCCCTGGTGAGATAGGAGTTTACAGTCCTAATGGCCTCTGGGAAGAAAGTAACATTGCTATTAATATTAGGTAAATGAATAGGGACATGGTGAAAAAAAGGCAATGGCCTGCTGATCTTCACCCTTATTTAGTTCATCTTCCACGTTCTTTATTCTTCAATCCAGTTTATCCTGGTGGTTTTGCAGGACGTATGTGGAGATGGTGTATGCAGGCTGCTAATGTCTTAAAATCCCATAAATATTCAAATTGTTCTGACAGATTGAAAGATAGAAAATATAGCCCCACTATATATGCAAAGAGCAGAGCACCACTGACTAGTTGCTGACAGAAATGCTCAGGAGAATGGTGGAATTCATTAAGTGCAACATAAAACTCAAAATAAAAATAAAATTAAATGAGCTGGTCAACATAGATTTATGAAAGGAACCTCATATTCAACAATGCTATTTGAATTATGAGCTTTTAATTAGCAGAATGGGTCAAGTTGTGGTGTGATGTATTTTGACTTTAAGCTGCGCTGCGATACTAAATTAAATTGGTGGTATGATATTGGAAGTAATGTTATGGCATGGATTGAAGGTGCATTTATGAGCAGAAAGCAAAGTAGGAATAATGGGGTCATGTTTGGTTTGGCGGACTCTTAACTAGTCAGTAGCTGAAGCCCCAACCCTGACAATAAATATAATTGATTTTGAAGTGGTGGTGGTGAGGAAGATGCTGAGCTGTTTTGGAGGATATAGGCAAGTTAAGTAAATGTGCCAGTACATGACAGATGGAATACATTGCGAAAAGATAGGAGAACAATTTTGGAAGGAGAAATAGAAAAACAGTCCTGATGTACTGCCTTAACCCGAAATGTTGACTATCCCTTTGTCTCCACAGATACTGCTTGACCTTATTTGTTTCTCCAGCCATTTGGTTTACAGCATCTGTAGTACTTTTGTGATGCCCACGGAATCTTCAATGCCCGTGGAATGGGGTGAATGGGGAATGGCAGGGTCCTTTCAAGACGGTGATTCTGACAGTCCAGCACTTCAGTATTGTGCTGAAGAGTCAGTGTCATCTGTGTGCTTCAGTCTGTGTGCCCTCGACATCAACCCATTGGAAGCAATGTGATCCCTGAGCATGGAGAAGGGTACTCATTCCACTGCTGTCTCATTCCCTCTACTTACCATATATTTGAATTTGATTTTTGCCGATGGAATATGACATACTAAAATCAGAATTTTAACTCCTATGATTATAAAGTGGTTGGTTTGGACATGGATCACTTTGGGAGTCACTGAAATTTTGCAGTTATTTTGTTCCCCTTTGTGAGCTTTCTATGTTGCTGTGTAAGGGAGGCTGCAGAAGGAATAGACTTCAGATTTGAACAATTTTTGCTGTGTGTTTAAACAATTTCTGCAGCTAAATTGTATTTTCTGCCCAATCTCAATTTGCTTGGATAAACTCCAAGATATTCCATTCTCCTGAGGCATTGGTATCTCTTCTGCCATAATATGAAAAAATGCAGCTGAAGGAGAAATTTTGAGAGGGTTTCCTGTAAACATGCATGTTTTGCTGTAAACATGCATGTTGGATAAAGTTTGACAGCAAAGGGCAGTCCCGCTTTCACGACCTAATTCACAATCTCTGCCAAGTTTGGCCTTGACTCATACTCGCAGCATGGTCGTAGGTAGCTCGTAGGTAGGTCAAGTAGGTCGGGGAGTTTTTCTAGCCTGATGAAAAATGTCCACGAGTAAAAAAAGGTTGTGAATTAGGTCGTGAAAGTGGGACAGGCCCTTTACAATACTTGGTTTCTTATTGGGTACACACAAGATTCTGGGTGGGTGCTGATTAATCTAGTGCATAGCTTAATACTTTGGAACAAAAATAATGGATTTTTTCCAAATTAGTTGCCTGTGTTTTAATGATTCATTCTCTTACTAGAAGATGGTCATCAAATCTTAAGTGGCCTGTGTATCAGCTGACACCACACTACAGATACCTATCGACTGAGTGCCATGTAGATTGTCCACTTAGGATTAATACTTTCCGTTGGAACTTTGTGATGTGTCCAAACAACACTGATAGCAACTCTTGAAGCAATACAATACATTGCGCTTATCAAAAGGATACAAAAACAAATGTGGAATCCCCCAAATTTTGTTGGTCTGGCAGTGGGAAATATGTGTTGTTGCTGGTGATTTCTGAATGTCAACATCTGAACCCACTATGAATGTGGAACTGTGCATATCTTAAACTGCTTCTGACTGTTTTAAAATACAAATTATGGGAGAAAACAAATGTAATTATTTAAGAAACAACTTTAAGGCACGTTCCTCTATGATTGTTCACTTATCCGCATCACCTGAAATTATAGGACATCACATCAGTAACTGGCTGTGAAAAATGGCATGCAGTTCATCTGTAAGGACCATAACTCTTGTCTCTTCTGCGGTGGTTATTGAAACAAATTAAGTCAACAAATCGGAGTTTCTGCCTTCAGGAACCCTTTGGCTGAATTCAGCAAAAAGAAAAAAATGTTAGTTGGTGATCCCACCAATGTTTCTGCTTTATTGCTGAGAGAACTAGTCTTGGAGAAAGAAATATTCTTCTTAAACTGGATCAGACCTCTCTCTCAGTCCATGGAAGTTTTCCAGATTGGGAATTGGAAGCCATATGATGTTCACTGCAAGAGATCTGCAGCTCAACAACAGAATGGAGCAGAGAATCTAAATTGACACATATCTGCCCTACACTTTGAATTTGCACTCCACTTTGTACAGGATGCATCGGGGAATAAAAATAACCAGTTCAAGGCTTGATACTTGGCACATATAACCCAGTTCAGGAAATGTGTAGGAAGGAACTGCAGAAGCTGGTTTATTTATACTGAAGATAGACACAAACTGCTGGAGTAACTCAGCGTGACAGGCGGCATCCCTGGAGAGAAGGAATGGGTGAGTTTTTGGGGTCTCTACCCTTCTTCAGATTGAAGAAGTGTACCAGAAATGTCACCCATTCCTTCTCTCCAGAGATGCTGCCGGTCCCGCTGAGTTACTCCAGCATTTTGTGTCTGTCTTCGGTTCAGGAAATGATGATTGAGCGTCAATGAACAAGAGAACAATTTTGGGCAAATTTGAAGCCATCTAGAATTTCATTGTAAAGCTAAGTCCAAACCACTTTAAAGTAGGTGAGCAGCCACAGGCACTAAATGAGTTTTAGTGCCACCATACCAGAAACACAGTGAACATAATAGTGGAGGTCACCAATGAAATACAGTTGTTGCCATATTAAGCTCCATGGTATATCCTTCTTTCGTGTGGCGTGCACAGCCTAGTTGTTGGACAACTTGTTCTATTTGATCTTCCGTTTGTGCACGTCGAGTTGATTGCATTAGTCGAAACAGGGCGGACCACGTGAAGGTTGCAATCTTCCACCCCATGGTACATCCTGATATTCTCCAAATCCTTTCCTATTCTTCAGCCTACCACCTTGAGCAACCGCCACGCATGGTAGCTTGTGGGGTGAGACTGGGGATGGACTTTTAATATTATTAAAATACTGTGGCAAACATCCCCCTCGGACTCCCCACTGAAAGTGATCCTATATTACAAATGGATAAGTTGGATTTTGGTATTATGCAAAGGAACCCGACAAGAAAAAAATGAGTGCTCAATCCCCAAGCCCAGCACTGCTTCATGGCTCAGCATATTGGAATGTGCAACCCTTTAACTTAGTTAATTGCTGTTAATGTAAATAACTTGCATATATGGTATGATGCTTCGTTCAATCAATAATGTAGAACATACATGTTTGACCAGCACTTTTTAAAAAAAAAAATAAAAAATTGCAGGTTTCTGATGTGCATCATTTCCCCTTCACATTGAACAGCTCTTTCCTGTAGGGGAAATAATATATAACCAGGAAATACCGGAAATACATGACTGGACAACACGCAGGGAAAAAGCTTTTCACTGACCCTTGGTACACATGACAATAATAAACTAAAGACCAGGTAGCATTGAAGCAGAGAAGTTATGTAAATTCTATCTTGTTGGAGTTGAGCATTGCCTGGCAGTTCTGTGGCATACTTGTAAGTTATAAAAAGTCTATACCCTTGCTGGACAAAGAAAGAAGAAACTGCTCTTCTGTCCTTTCTGAAATTTCCTTGCTAATCTCCAATCAGGAACATTTGGCTGTTGCTCTTGGGGATTCGCTCTCTCCATGTCTCCTCCAAGCACTGTTTCTTCACCTAGGCTATTTAGCTCGCCCAGCTTTCATTTTTTTCAAAGACTGGTTGGGTGTTGCTTATATTGTAGTAACTTCTTTCAAGACTTAACCACAAAACTACTTGCATGCTGCCAAGTGAAAGAACTTGCATTTCATCAATTGGGTTAGGGTTAAGGTGACTTGCAGTGCTAAAAACATAAAACATTTGCAAGGCCAGTGGTAGAAAGCTTCATCAATCTTCACGTTTGCTGTTCATCAATGGGGCCTTCACAGTGACAATGTATGTCTTTGTGAGTGAGCTTAACCCACGTGTCATCTTGATCTTCCCTGTCTGCATGCTTTCTGAAATACTGGATTCAAGTGAATTCTTCCCCTCTCATTGAACTTCCTGTCATGAACAACTCTTCTCACTCCTCTACTACTACGATCTTCCAATTTTATTTTCTGCCATTTTGTCTTGCTTACTTCTCTACTGTTATTTGCATACATCACCTCTCCCCTGTTTGGGTCATGTGTTTTAGTTTTAGAGGTACAGCATGGACACAGGTGCTACAGCCCACCAAGTCGATGACAACCAATTATTACCCGAAAGCTAGTTCCATATTATCTTACACACTAGTGGCAATTTACAGAAACCAATTACCCGACAAGCCTGCACATCTTTGGAAATCCTGGGAGAACATACAAATTCCGCCAGACAGCACCTGTTGTCAGGATTGAACCTAGGTCTCTGGGACTGTGCCAACCTAAAGTCTAGAAAGATAACTTCAGCACGTCAGATTGAAGGTGACAGAAATAACCGAGGGTCACTTTAAACAAAACTTCCTGGCATTGGACCCGGTGCTTGTTTTACATCTTATCCTTGCATCATGGAGAAGAATGCTACATGAGGTGTAAATCTGGAAACTATCAAAGACCATCTCCACGAAGAGATTCCACCCACTACTTGTTCAATCAGATTTTCAGACTATCCATATTCAAGGATTTACCATTCTCGACTAGGAATATAACTGGAGCAGTTACATTGTAGTTAGGAGATCAGGCTAGATTTTATAATCTTGGGTTGGGTTTTCTGCCAAGAATGATCTGACATCTGACTCGACAGGGTTTTTCCAACAGTGCAAGCACACATTCCAGGAGTGTGGTGGAATGGTATTTACTTGCCTGGATGTGTGCACTTCTGAGAACCTTAATGCAAAGTTCTCAGAATCCTTTGGCCAACTCGATCACCACCTTAGCGTTTGTTCCTTTCATGGTTATGCACCCTTCATAAGATGCAATAGCATCAACCTGCCATGGCTCTTTGGACAGCATCTGTCAAGCTCAAATTATGTCACCAACATAGGGGATGATGCTCTCGTATGGTCTATTGTCCTTGCCAGAATCATCTGGTGGATGTGCAATCGTGTTCCTTAATGATTGAGTATAAATACTGCAGTTTCTAATCCATAGCACAGTCGGAAATTGTTTGAGTGCCGCAATTAACAGGCCATTCAGCACATTCACAATGGCAGTTAGGAAGGATATTAAATGCTGGTATTGACTGTAGTGTGCATGTTTCATGTTATTACATTATAGGCCAGAGACGTCAATGCATTCTGCTACATGGACTTTTTGTATTTGCTTTAGGATCAGAATGCTTAGAGTGCTTTCTTTCTAGCCCTTATGGGTGGGAAGATTGCAACCTTCACGTGGTCCGCCTTGTTTAGACGAATGCAGTCAACCTGGCGTGCACAATCAAGTAAGATCAAATAGAACAAGTTGTCCTACAACTTTAGGCTGTGCACGCCATATGCAAGAAGAAAAAGGCCCTTATTCCTATAGCAAAGGAAGTGCACTCTTCCAAAGAGAACTGTGCTATCTGAGGTGGATGTCAGGGTGATTGCAAGTTAGGGTTTTGCACTTACTTGGCTCCAGTTAATGAAACAACTCTTATTCCAATCTATGCTCCATTTATAGAGCTCATGTTTTTCTATTAAGCTAGTCAGCTCGTATTCAAACCTAGTTCAATGAGCTACTTTGAAATTGTCCCACTTGATTTGAACTTGGATTAGCCAGAGAATGATGTGTTGGATGCAGAGTCTTAGTGGGGTAAAAGGTGAGGACCAGGGGAACACTATCCTTGTTCTGTCTGAGGTGTGTGAGAGTGCGGGACACAGAGGAAATGTGGTTGAGGGATTCATCTACGACAGCAGAGGGGAATTGTTGTTTATGAAATAGAGGACATCTCGGATGTGTCAGAACGGAAATTCTCATCTAGGAAGCAAATACGGTGGAGACAGACAAAATGAGAGTAGGGTATACTGTCTTTCCAATAGGCAGTGTGGGAGGGAGTGGAGTTGAGATAATTGAGAGTCACTGGCTTGTATTAGACATCAGTTGGTAGTCTGTCCCCTGTGATGGAGACAGACATGATCACATTGAATGGCGGTGCTGGCTCGAAGGGTCGAATGGCCTCCTCCACCTATTTTCTATGTTTCTAAAGGGACTGGACATCCATAGTATAGATAAAGTAATGAGAGCTTAGAAAGCTATACGAGTGTGAAGGGTCATGAAATATTATCATGATCACATTAAAGGAAAACTATAAACTTAAAACTGTTGAGGAAAATAATGCTTATTCAATAGTGCTCTTTCTAAAGGGCCTGTCCCACTTTCACAAGTTATTCACAAATTCTCCCGAGTTTTCTTCTCGATTCAAACTCGCAGAATGTTTGTAACGAGTCCGTAGGAGGTCGTAGGAGTTTGTAGATATATCGTAGCAGCCCGTTATGCTAGTCGTAGGTACTCGTGGCATCGGATAAGTCGGGACGTTTTTTCCAGCCCGATGAAAAATGTCCACGAGCAAAAAAATGGTCGGGATGAAAGAAAGTGCAACTTTTTACTTGTAAGGAGGGCATCGAAATAGTCGTGGGAATTCGTAGACATACTCGTAGGAGTTCGTGACCATAGTCGTGGAAGGTCGTAGGAGTTCGTAGATTGCCACGATCTTGATTTTTTTTAGGTCCTTTAAACTCGGCAGAGGTTTTGAATTAAGTCGTGAAAATGGGACAGGCCCTTAACCTTTGCAGTTTTGAAAAGGAAAAATATACATTTTGAAGTAAAATGGTAACATTCAGGCTGTTCGTGTTGTTGATGTGCCAACAGTGTTTTGATTCACATTTGAATTCTTTGGTGGTGGTGTGTGTCTCCACGGTGGCAGCAAAGTCCTTTATCTGCTGAGAGGATTTGCTTTATAAAGTCATCTTTGACATTCACTAATAGGCCTCATTGCATCTGGCGTCGGATGGGAACAATATCCAAGTGACTCCTACGAGCATGGAGACATTGTGATGGTTCTTGAGCTGCCTTGTTAATGTTACTGACCATGTGGCCTTTGGGTATTCACTGCCCAAAACCCATGTGTGACAGATGATCATTTGGACTTTGAAGATACTGCGTGGAGACGGGTCCTTCGGCCCAACCTGTACGCCCCTTGTGTCATCTTACACATTAGGGACAATTTACTTTTTTTTTAACTGTAGCTAATTAACCTACAAACCTGTACATCTTTGGAGTGTGGGCAGGAAACCGTAGCACTAAAAAAATACACACGTGGTCACAGGGAGAATGTACAAACTCTGGACAGACAGCAACCGTGGTCAGGATCGAACCCGGGTCTCTGGTGCTGTGAGGCAGCAACTCTACTGCTGCACTCTAATTTAGGTGAAACAGCTATGTGAATGGATCCAGCAATTACTTAAACATGGCTGCAAATTGTTCTTTTATTAAAGAAAAGAAATAATAATATTTGGTGACTTGCTTCTACATTTCCTTATGGATTGTGATTACTCTTTTGATGTGTTCTGCCCACATGTGTGCTCATTTCTCCCCCATCTGCCCTCTCATCCTGTAATTTAATTAAAAATCATTTAAATAAACAAGTACTGCTTTCAAGAAGAAATCATGAAACGTATGCGAGCCAGAGTCTTGAAATTAAGAAGTGTGATGCAACTGTGGCCATGCCAGTTTTAATTGCATTTGTGCAACTTGAAACATGGAACTAGGCCTTGGACAAAATGTATGCTGTGTTTGTGTGAGAGTACAGGGACTGGCAGATTCATTGAAGGATACACCATTCTTGGAACTGTTTTGAATGTTCTTTTTCTGTGTAGGTGAAACTTTACAATATGAATATGTTAATGAGCTTTGCATAAGGTCATATTCATAAGTGATGGGAGCAGAATTAGGCCATTCGGCCCATCAAATCTATTCCGCCATTCAAACATGGCTGATCTATCTCTTCTCTCCTAACCTCCTTCTCCAGCCTTCTCCCCATAACCCCTGACACCTGTACTAATCAATAATCTATCTATCTTTGCCTTAAAAATAACCATTGACTTGACCTCCACAGCCTTCTGTGGCAATAAGTTCCACAGATTCACCACCCTCTGACTAAAGAAATTCCTCATCATCTCCTTCATAAAGAAACGTCCTTTAATTCTGAGGATATGACTTCTGGTCCTAGACTCTCCCATTAATGGAAACATCCTCACCACAGCCACTCTATTCAGGCCTTTCACTATTTGGTGAGTTTCAATGAGGTACCCCCTCATCCTTCTAAACTCCTGCGAGTAGAAGCACAGTGCCGTTAAACGCTCATCGTATGTTAACCCACTCATTCCTGGGAACATTCCCATAAACATCCTCTGGACCCTCTCCAGAGCCAGCAGATCCTTCCTCAGATATGGGGCCCACAATTGCTCCTCACAATACTCCAAATGTGGCCTGACGAACACCTTATAGAGCCTTAGCATTACATCCCTGTTTTTGTATTCTAAAGGTTTACAAGGGGACGTTGCAACATTCCACACATTCTTTGCATAAGAAATACCTGTTAAGGTCTGTCCTTAAGATAAATGAGACAAATACAAACTTTTGTAATGCTTGCACTTCTCTTGATCATGTACCTGTTTGACTCCCATGTGCAGTGTGACATTGATTAAGCTGGTGAATCTGTGGAACGCATTGTCACAGACAGCTGTGGAGTCGTCAATGGATATTTAGAAGGTGGAGATTGACAGATTCTTGAATAGTAAGAGTGTCAGGGGATATGGGGAGAAGGTGAGATAATGGGATGAGAGGGAAAGATGGATCAACCATGATTGAATAGCAGAGTAGACTTTATGGGCCAAATGGCCTAATTCTGCACCTTGAACTTACAAAGTTGATGGTAGAATTTCAAACGCTTCACACAATTATGCTATGCTCAGTTTTCCCCTGGTGGTGTAAAGCTATCCTGTCTGGTACCAATCAAAAGACAAGGCAGCGGGCTAATTTCTAAAAAAGCACACAGAACCCTCCTTGCCTCCAGCCTACCCTGCCCCAGGTACAGGTTGAGCTCAGCAATGGGAGATTGCTGCTAGAATGCACTGAAATTCACCCCCTCACCTGTTAGGAATTGTAGGGGTTCGGGATTGATTGCCTTAAATCGTCTGTTTTTAATAATGCCATTATCTTTCTCCCTTTCTCTCCCCCATCCCCTCATTGTTTCCACAGACTGCCTCTTTAAGTTATGTCCCATGAACCGATACTCTGCTCAGAAACAGTTCTGGAAAGCAGCTAAGCCCGGAGGCAACACCACAACGGACGCAGTGCTGCTGAATAAACTGCACGTAAGTAGAATCCAGAAACTGTGCAGCTGACTGATATTCTCTCTCCAGTGAGTAAGCCTGGAGTTAGTGGCTGGAGGCATATTTTTGCTTTATCAGGATAGGCTTGAAGAGATTTCTCCCCAAAGAGTAGAAGAATGTAAGTTAATTGGGCAGCAGCTTGTAGAACTGTTGTCTCATCACTCCACTGCCCAGGTTCAATCCTGATCTCTGGTGCTGTCTATGTGGTGTATGCTTGTTTTCCCCTTGACCTTTTGTGTCTCCCTCAGAGGCTACATATCGCAGAAATGTGCGGGTTGGTAGATTAATTAACCACAATAAAGTATCCCACTGTGTAGGTGAGTGGTACAACCTGGGGGAGTTGATGGGAATGCGGAGAAAACAAAATATAGATAGTGTAAACTGATGTTTGCTGGTTGGGTGGGTCAAAGGACCTGTTTCTGTGCAGTTTGACTCTGAAGCTATGACTACTGTTCAGTTCAGTTTAGTTTATCGTCACGTGTACCGAGGTACAGTGAAAACCGTTTGTTGCCTGCTATCCGGTCCGCAGAAAGACAATACCGGGTTACAATCCCTGAGACATTTACAGTGTGTAGATACATGATAAGGGAAGGCAGCAAAGTCCGATCAAGGATAGCCCGAGGGTCACCAAAGAAGTAGATTGTAGTTCAGCAGATCATCCACCTGTCCAAAGTAGTACACACCTGTCCAAAGCCTTGAGTTGAGAGGTAAGGTTTCTTTGAAGGACGTAATATGCCACAGCCTTTGGAATAGACAGGCAAATGTTTCCTACTGTCCCGCCCAATGTTTATCCTTCACTCTTACTGCAAGCGGGCAAATTGTTCTTTAACACAATATGACTTGTGGAAGCCTCCTGTAGACAGACTGGATGTTATATTTCCTGCTATGAATGGGACTATAAGTCTGAAGTACTACATATTAAATAAAGCACTTTCAATAATGAACTATAAGATCTTGACATTATCTTCCTGAAAACTCCATCTGGGATTTACTTGGAATATGTGTTACTCCTAAACTCAAAATAAAATCCTATTGGAAAAATGATCAATTTACTGATCGTTGTTATTATTATCGTTATTAGTATAATACCTTCATTGCTCCCAATTGAGTCACTACCCAAAATAATTGCAAAGGATTGTGTTGTTTTGAAAGGGAAATTTCCTTTGCAATGGATATGTCAGTCATGGAGTTATACAGCACAGAAACAGGCCCTTCATTCCAACGTGTCGATGTTGACCACTTTGTCCCATCAAAGATAGTCCCATTTTTGAGCAATTGGCCAAAACCCCTCTAAGCCTTTCTTATCCATGTACCAGTCCAAATGTCTTTTAATTGTTGTTACTGTGCCTGCCTAAGCTACTTTTTTTGGCAGTTTGTTCCATATACCCACCACCTTCTAGGTGAAAAAGTTGCCCCTCAGATTCCTATTACATCTCTCCCCTCTCACTTTCAACCTATGCAAATAGACAATAGGTGCAGGAGTAGGCCATTCAGCCCTTCGAGCCAGCACCGCCATTCAATATAATCATAGCTGATCATCCCCAATCAGTACCCCGTTCCTGCCTTCTCCCTATATCCCCTGACTCCGCTATCTTTAAGAGCCCTATCTAGCTCTCTCTTGAAAGTATCCAGAGAACTGGCCTCCACCGCCCTCCGAGGCAGAGAATTCCACAGACTCACAACTCTCGGTGTGAAAAAGTGTTTCTGTTCTCTGTTCTAAATGGCTTGCCCCTTATTCTTAAACTGTGGCCCCTGGTTCTGGACTCCCCCAACATCCTGCCTCTAGCGTGTCCAAACCCTTAATAATCTTATATGTTTTAATAAGAATCCCTCTCATCCTTCAAAATCCAGAGTGTACAAGCCCAGCCTGCTCCATTCTCTCAGCATATGACAGACCTGCCATCCTGGGAATTAACCTTGTGAACCTACGCTGCACTCCCTCAATAGCAAGAATGTCCTTCCTCACATTTGGAGACCAAAACTGCACACAATACTCCAGGTGTAGTCTCACTAGGGCCCTGTACAACTGCAGATGGGCCTCTTTGCTCCTATACTCAACTCCTCTTGTTATGAAGGCCAATATGCCATTAGGTTTCTTCACTGCCTGCTGTACCCGCATGCTTACTTTCATTGACTGAAGAACTAGGACCCCCAGATCCCATTGCCTCACAGTTGTAGAGACCCAAAATGTTGGAGTAACTCAGCAGGACAGGCAGCTTCTCTGAATAGAAGGAATGGGTGACGTTTCGGGTCGAGATCCTTCTTCAGACTGAAGTCAGGGGATAGGGAAATACACAGAGAAGGAAGTATGAAAATGGGACAAAGGGGATGCGTTTTAAGGAAAAAGTAGAATAATCATTGTTCGCTGGGAGAAGGCATCTACAAAGCAAACATAAAATGTCGACAGACAGTCAGACTGGTCGGAGAAGTGGGAAGGGGTTGGGATGGAGAGAGAGAAAAAGCAAGGATTACTTGGTTAGATAAGTCAATGTTCATACCGCTGAAGATCATTTCTGGTAGTTGGTAAATTTTGTGACTATAGAACTGTTTTGATGTGTTTTATTTGGGTGGTTACATTACATTTCAGTGTGTTTTTAGATCCATTTAAATAATGTCTCTGAACTCTCGAATGCTAGACAGAACAGCAGTGTTGTAATCTTGGAGGATATCCTATCATCGCCAGAAAATATTGAAAAATTGCAGTTCTTCCATCATTTTAAGACTAATTATTTTGGTTGGCTGAAAGGTTGACACATTTTATCATTTCAGCTTCAGCATAAATCCAAATTTATAAAATCTCTCTGCAGAGTAATCTTTTGCATCCATATTAGATGCTAGGAATCTTTGCCAGTCCATTGATGTTTTCTGTCAAAATCTCAAGAGTCAAAAGTGTTTAATTGTCATACCCACACCACACATGCTGCCATGTTAATTTCTGTTTAAGTAGCCTATCTATATTCAGACAAAGGGTCCTGACCCAAAACGTTATCTATCCATGGTCTCCAGAGATACTGCCTGACCCACTGGGTTACTTCGCCACTTTATATCCACACTGTAATGCAGTGTAGTATCATCAGCAAACTTCGCTGTGTCTTGTGACAATAAACTAAACTAAGTCAGTTAGGGACCTTGCTTAGAAAAATACAACGGCTGGACAATGGAGTTGGAGTATGTGCTCTGATTTGACATTCTACAATTTAAACAATGTATAGAACTATAAGGGAATTGCTGCTGCTGCCCTGAAGAAGGGTTTCGGCCCGAAGCGTTGCCTATTTCCTTCGCTCCATAGATGCTGCTGCACCCGCTGAGTTTCTCCAGCACTTTTGTCTACCTGCTGCTGCTGACCTTTTATTCAAATGTGATGTGTACAATGTTCACCTTGACATTTCTTCTTTACTTTTACTGGCTGCATATGGGAAGCCAGTGATGCTAATCCTGACATCCCTTTTGGTAGTAGTCAAAATAAGCACTCTGGGTCTATTTCTCCATCCCATTTTTTTCGGGGGGGTGGGGAGGGGGGGAGAGATGGCTAAACTGCTGCATAATTTGCTCATTACTGAAAGGAGTGAATTGTCAGAATTTAGGGCAAGATCTACTTATGTATTCCACTGGGTCTATCAAGGTTTGAATGCTGAGTACAGTACACACTGGTAAGTAGCGAGATTTGCTCCTGGCAGGTTCTTTCAAGCAACAGTTTTTTTTTAGATTTTCAAAATTAATTCAAAAAATGCTGTCTCACTTCAAAATCTCTTGGGAGCTGAATTCTGGCTTTTATCCAATCTTGCTAATTTCATGAGCAAAGCTTATTACATAAATCCGTCTGAAGACTTTGATCTTCACGAGAGTGGAACATGAAGTGACAGTCTAATTTAGCTGACAAATACTTTGATCACCTCATGTTGTTTGTGGGAGCTTGCTGTGTACAAATTGGTTGTTGTGTTTTTCCACATTAGTGAATCTGTCACAATCCATGAATCCTGTTAATCACATTGGCGCTGCCTGGTGCAACCAATAGGTATTCTTTCATGCTATCAGTTTAGTTTAGATACATGATCATGGAATAACGTTTAGCCAACAAGCCCGATCACAGTCCGAGGGTCATCATAGAGGTGGATAGTAGTTAAGGACCACTCTCTGGTTGTGATAGGATGATTCAGTTGCTTGATAACAGCTGGGAAGAAACTGTCCCCGAATCTGGTGGTGTGCATTTTCACACTTCTATACCTTTTGCCTGATGGGAGAGGGGAGAAGAGGGAGTGGCCAGGGTGCGACTCATCCTTGATTATGTTGCTGGCCGTGCCGAGGCAGCGTGAGGTATAAATAAAGTCAATGGAAGGGAGGTTGGTTTGTATGACAGTCTGGACTGCATCCACAATTCGCTACAATTCCTTGTTGTCTTGGATGGAGCTGTTCCCAAACCAAGCTGTGATGCATCCTGATAAAATGCTTTCTATAGTGCATTTGTAAAAATTGGTGAGAGTTGTAGGGGACATGCCAAACATAGTTAGATTAAGCTCTTAAGGCTAAAGGAATTAAGGGATATGGGGAAAGAGCAGGAACGGGGTACTGATTTTCACCACTAACTTCCATCTGGCACTCAAATTCACCTGGACCATTTTCAACATCTCCCTACCATTTCTAGACCTCACTATCTCCATCGCAGGTAACAGACTACTGACCAACATCTACTACAAACCCACTGACTCCCATGGCTATCTGGACTACACTTCTTCCCACCCTGCTTCCTGTAAGGACTCTATCCCCTACTCCCAATTCCTCCTTCTACACCACAGCTGCACAGAGGGTGAGGTGTTCCAAACCAGGGCATCGGAGATGTCCTCATTCTTTAGGGAACGGGGGTTCTCCTCTTCGACTATAGATGAGGCTCTCACCAGGGTCTCCGCTATATCCCGTAGCTCCACTCTCACTCCACATCCCCCCACTCGTAACGAGGACAGAATCCCTCTTGTCCTCACCTTCCACCCTACCAGTCGTCACATACAACAGATAATCCTCTGACATTTTCGCCACCTCCAAAGGGATCCTACCACTGGCTACATCTTCCCATCTTCTCTTTCGGCTTTCCGCAGAGACCGCTCCCTCCGTAACTCCCTGGTCAATTTGTCCCTTCCCACCCAAACCACCCCCTCCCCTGGTACTTTCCCTGGCATCCGCACAAAATGCTACACTTGTCTCTTTACCTTCCCCCCTTGACTCCATTCAAGGGCCCAAGCAGTCTTTCCAGGTGAGGCAGCACCTCCTCCAACCTCATCTATTGCATCCGCTGCTCTAGGTGTCAACTGCTCTACATCGGTGAGACCATGCGCAGGCTTGGCGATCGCTTCGCCCAACACCTCCACTCAGTCCACATTAACCAACCTGATCTCCCGGTGACTCAGCACTTCAACTCCCCCTCTCATTCTGAATCCAACCTTTCTGTCCTGGGCCTCCTCCATGGCCAGAGTGAGTCCCACCACAAATTGGAGGAGCAGCACCTCATATTTCGCTTGGGTAGTTTACACCCCAGAGGTATGAACATTGACTTCTCCAAGTTCAGGTAGTCCTTGCTTTCTCCCACCTTCCCCTCCCCTTCCCAGCTCTCCCACAGCTCCCTGTCTCTGCCTCTTCCTTTCTTCTTTCCATGCCCCCCCACCCCCACAACAGTCTGAAGAAGGGTCTCGACCCGAAATGTCACTTATTCCTTTGCTCCTTAGATGCTGCCTCACCCGCTGAGTTTCTCCAGAATTTTTGTTTACCTTTGATTTTTCCAGCATCTGCAGTTCTTTCTTAAACTGATTTTAGATGATCAGCTATGATCCTATTTAATGGCGGTGCCGGCTCGAAGGGCCGAGTGGCCTACTCCTGCATCTATTTTCCTATGTTTCTACACTCTAAGCCTTCTAATGAAGCAGAGGCTTCCTTACCTTTCAAAGATGTGAACAATGTCACGGACTTCGTTAGGCCTGTATATAGAAAGAAATGGATTGAGGAGGTAATGAGTGAAAATGTATTTGTATTAATTAATAAATTGGGAACCGTTACCCCAGGGTTTTACATGTGTAACCTTTTGGAAACTTGAACAGAAGTAACTATTTGCAGAATAAAGCACAGTATGTTTGTACTCTACTAATACACCATAATATTGCCATAGTTCAAAAGGATTTGACAAGGCAGAATTTGCTAAATCCAGAAACAATTTCTGAAGCAACACATAGATGGTCATACTGGAGAATGGACTATACTCGATCTCCCAGTAAATAAGTCTGGGAAAGTGGCTGACGAGTCAGTGGGGGAGCACTTTGGGACTAGCAGCCATAAATAGTTTCAAGATATGGAAAATGATAAGACTAGTCCTCAAGTCAAACTCCTAATTTGGGAATAAACTAATTTTGGTGGCATTAAGCTGGAATGCAAAAAATTGATTAGGATAGACTGTTGGCAGGTAAAGGAAATCTTGCAAGTGAAGGCTTTAAAAGGTGAGATGGGATGAGCTCAGAGCCAGCACGTTGCCATTAGAATAATGGGCAGGATTATACAGACTGATTGATGAGGGATATTGAAACTGCTCAGGAGAAAGAAGATTACAGATATTGGGTATAGGCAGCGGGGTTCAAGTGATATGGCATTATGTGGCGGTGCATTTAAGAAGGAAGTTGGGAGAGCTAAAAGGGACATGAGATTATCCCTGGCAGAGAAGTTGAAGGAATGGTTTTCTGTGTGTTAAATGCCAACGGGTAACTCCAATGAGAGTAAAGAATCTTCATGTTTGGTGTGTCATCTATCTCTGAAGCCACAGGAAATGGGCAAAGTGTTAAATTAACACTTAACTTATTTACTGTGGAGAAGAGAATAGAAGCTAGTGAGTTCAGGGAAGAGAGCAGTGATGTCCTGGAGCATATCAATGTTATGAAGAAGATGTGTTGGTGGTATTGAAAGGGAGCAAAGGACCATAAATCCCCACTGTCTGACCAGGTGTAATGTAGAATATTGTGCTAACCATGGGAGGAACTTTTTGCTCTCCTGGCAGAGATTTTTATGTTTGTTTCTGATGGTTGAGGTATGTGAAGTCTTGTAGGATGACCGTTTTATGCCTTTACTTAGGAAGGGCAGCAAAGACAAGCCAGGGAACCACTATCTGGTGAGTCTTGTATCACACTGGTGAAAATTTACTGGAATGGATTCTGCGGAACAGGATTTATTTGCAGTCTGTGGATTCTATTACAAACTTGCTACCTTAAATTGCTCATTGGTTAACTTTGAGATTGGATTGTATACATTTCAATCTTGACAGGCAGTGACCTCTACTGGAGATGATTTGTGCTGTAAAGTAATGACCTGGAAACTCTAGTAGAATTTAAGCAATTGATATGCTGAGTATATTTGACTATCTTAGCTCAGCATTTCACAGCACAATCGCAAGAGTAGTTTTTAATTTTTGAGATTCTATCATCAAGTCATAAGTGATAGGTGCAGAATTAGCCATTCGGCCCATCAAGTCCATTCCGCCATTCAATCATGGCTGATCTATCTCTCCCTCCTAACCCCGTTCTGCCATCTCCCCGTAACCACTGATATCCGTATTAATCAGGAACTTATCTATGAAGGTAAGCGTCATAGAAGATCTGTGACGGTCTATGTGCAACATGAGAGAAATTCAGTATCATAAGTCCCTGGGTATATGCAAAATGGTGGTGGTGGTGGTGGGAGGTGAAGGGGAAACCCAGCAGGCGTGAGTAGTGTAAGAAGGAACTGCAGATGCTGGTTTAAATCGAAGATAGACACAAAAAGCTGGAGTAACTCAGCAGGACAGGCAGCATCTCTGGAGAGAAGGAATGGGTGACATTTCGGGTCTGAAGAAGGGTCTCGACCCGAAACATCACTCTTTCCTTCTCTCAAGAGATACTGCATCTCCGAGTTACTACAGCTTTTTGTGTCTATCTTAGGTGTGAGTAGTTGTGAACTCACCTTGTGTGCCCTTGGAAAACACCTTAAAGTGCCGTGATCGATTTGGGACATGGTGCACAGATGTGGACAGGCGGCTGCTGGAGACAGGTTTGCGGTAGTACAGGTTATGGGGAGAAAGCAGGAGAATTGGGTTAGGAGGGTGAGATAGAACAGCCATGTGCAAGAAAACTGCAGATGCTGGTTTAAATCGAAGGTAGACACAAAATGCTGGAGTAACTCAGCGGGTGACGCTGCATCTCTGGAGAGAAAGAATGGGCGATGTTTTGTGTCGAGACCCAGTCTGAAGAAGGGTCTCGACCCGAAACGTCGCCCATTCCTTCTCTCCAGAGATGCTGCCTCACCCGATGAGTTACTCCAGCATTTTGTGTCTACCAACAATAATTCAACCATGATCGAATGGCGGAATAGACTTGATAGGCCGAATGGCGTAATTCTACTCCTATCACTTAAGAACTTATAATTCCAAGTGCAGATAGAATGCTGATCACAATCCAATATCCACCCAGCTGGGAAGCGGCATTGTATTTGGCCAGATTCCTGAAGAAATGAAAATACAATGGCAACAACATTTCAAAAGGACATTAATTGTCACTTTGTAGGGTGTGGAGAAAATGCTGGTACAAAATGCTGGACGACCGGACAGCTACAACATTGCATCCTTGCTTCTATTTATCTGTTTCATTGTTGGGCCGACTGGCCTATTTCTACTCCTATCTCTTATGATGTTGTGATGATGATGGCAGAGACGCCCATGAGAGACCCTTCAACAGTCAGGTGAGCGAGAGTAGTGAGGATAGCCTGCAGCAGCTGCACCGAGTGGCGGTGGAAGGATCCGATGGCCTTTCACTAGGTCAGGCTAATCCCTATTTCATCAATCCCCTGCTGACAAAGCACCAGGCCTTAATGGAGAATATAAGAAATGCATAGCTTCTTGGGCTAAGGCTGGACTTTTTAAATGCTTGTAAGTTGCAAGATGGTGCCAGAAGATGCCAATTCCCTGCGTGCTGTTCCAGAAGAGGTCCCCTTGTACTTGTGTATAGTATGATTTGACTGGGTAGCATGCAGAACAATCATTTCATTGTATCTCGGTGCACGTGACAATAAAGAAATTAACCTAAATTAAACTAAACTGTCAAAGAAGAATGTGGATGTTCTGTTGATGTCTTGGCTGTTATTCATCCAAAAACTGACATCACTGAAGCCAATTGCTTGGTCCCTATCTTATTGTGCTATCTTTTAAAGAAAAAAGTATTAGCTATGTTTCCCTAAATCTAGCAGCAACCACACATTCAATGTACATTTTGCAATGTCAAAAGGTGCGAAAATCACCTTATCAATACATCTTTATCCTATACTGGTTGGTTAATAGGTTCACAGTCTAAGTTGCAAATTGTTTGAATGTTCGGTGTGGTTGAAAAGGAAGAACTTAATGTCTCATTGTTTCCCAGATCAAGTCAGTTTAAAAGCACTTTTCTTTTAAAAACATTTTATTTTGGATGTTAACATTGCTGGCAAGGCCAGCATTCATTGCAAATGCTTAATCGTCCTGATGTGGCTGTAAGTTTCTGCCTTGAACTACAGCAGTACCTTAGCTGTTAAGGGCCTGTCCCATTTGGGTGACATAAACCGCGAGTTCTGGCGAGTTTGCCCTCGACATACTTGCAGCATGGTCGACACAAGGTCGTAGGAGGTCTTCGTAACTCTCCTTCATGTTCGAAAGTGGGCTCCGCGTACTCGAGGCCTCAGCTAGGTCGTGGCATTTTTTCAATATGTTAAAAAATGCCCGCGAGTAAAAAAAGGTCGCCATGGAAAAAATCAATACTTTTTTTTACTCCTAGGTTTGGTTGTAGTAGGTCGTCATGTTATTCGTAGGTAATTGAGGGTAGTTGAAGGTAATCGAAGGTGGTTGAAGGTAGTCGTAGATAGTCTTCAACATAGTCGAAGGGAGGTGGAAGGAGATTGAAGGAGGTCATCTTCACTCTCCACTATTCGGTGTCCAATTTTCCCGAAGTTGTCGTAGCTAGTCGAAGTGGTCTTCAACATAGTCGAAGGAGGTCTTCTACATAGTCGAAGAAGGTCTTCAACATGTCATTTTTTCAAACTCTCCTAAACTCTTCTAAACTCGCCAATTAGGTCGCCCAAGTGGGACAGCCCCTTTACTGATACAACTGGGTTTCAGGGGACATTTAAAAGTGAACAATGTTGCTTAGGGAAGGCTGAGCCAAATATTCTACACTAAATGCTGTGACTGAACTAGATGGCATTGTAAACTAAACCAGTAGATTTGTGCTCCTCTATATATATATATATATATATATATATAGAAGAAGATTCCATTTATTTAGTGAAGTGTACTTTTAAGTAGTTATCTTGGACATATTGTAAAAGCTGAAGCTTTAATTTGATGTCTTCTCTGCAATGTTCTTTTTGGCTTTTAATCTTGATTGTTGCAGTTTTGCCAAAACTCTCTTGGCATTGGTGCCTTGATGCTTTTGATAATTGGGTTGTGTTTTCCTCATTCACCAGCTGATTTGTTCATGTTCCAGATATAATAAAGCAATTTTTTTTAATCGTGTGGCAATGTCCATTGAATTTCCATACAGGCGCCTGGGTGTCCTGACACCAGTAATATTGAGCACGGAGTTTCATAAGTCTTTCTGATCATCTGCCTGATTCGCAATAAAACAACTTTCTCCTATTTGCCCAAGTAAATCTGAATCTGACCATTTCTGCAAAATGCAGAGTTAATCTTTAAAAGTTAAGATCGATAATGTAAATGATGAAGTAAAGCATTCATCGCAATCTCGGGGAGGTGTCCAAGGTTACTTTGTAAACATAGCCACAGTGTGCTGTGGGTAGTGCAGCACATAACTTATATGCAGAATGTTTCTGCAAACAGCAGCTTGATCATGGATACAATTTCAGTGATATTGCTTGAAGAATCATTATTATCCCTGGACAACAATGTGGTGGATATCTTTGTACACATTCTTGTCAAGAGAATCAAGGGTGTTTTATTGTCATATGTCCCAGATAAAGCAATGAAATTCTTACTTGCAGCAGCACAACAGAATATGTAAATATAGTGCTTTGTAAATAGTAAAGTAAAGAAGAATAAAATTCAGGTGACAGACAGACAGACCGACCGACCCCGAGTTATGCAGTTCTCATTGCCCTTTGGAGGGCAAGCACAACTCGTCCCTTGTTTGCTAAATGCCACCTTCAGCAGTTTATCAGTTCCTCTGTCGTAAGGCTGAAGAAGCTTCATGTAGATTTTAGAGAGGTTCTCAAAACCAATGAAATACATGGTTCATCTAGGGAAACAGTAGCTACAGTGGCTTGCAAAAGTATTCATACCCCTTGAAATTTTCCAAATTTTGTCATGTTACAATCACAAACGTAAATGTATTTTATTGGGATTTTATGTGATAGACCAACACAAAGTGGTGCATAATTATGAAGTGGAAGGAAAATGATACATGGTTTCCAAATGTTATTAAAAATAAAAAACTGAAAAGCGTGGCGTGCAAAAGTATTCAGCCCCCCTGAGTCAATACTTTGTAGAACCATCTTTCGCTGCAATTACAGCTGCAAGTCTTTTGAGGTATGTCTCTATCAGCTTTGCACATCTAGAGTCTGTAATTTTTGCCCATTCTTCTTTGCAAAATAGCTCAAGCTCAGTCAGATTGGATGGAGAGCGTCTGTGAACAGCAATTTTCAAGTCTTGCCAGAGATTCTCAATTGGATTTAGGTCTGGACTTTGACTGGGCCATTCTAACACATGAATATGCTTTGATATAAACCATTCCATTGTAGCTCTGGCTGTATGTTTAGGGTCGTTGTCCTGCTGGAAGGTGAACCTCCGCCCCAGTCTCAAGTCTTTTGCAGACTCTAACAGGTTTTCTTCCAAATTTGCCCTGTATTTGGCTCCATCCATCTTCCCATCAACTCTGACCAACTTCCCTGTCCCTGCTGAAGAAAAGCATCCCCACAGCATGATGCTGCCACCACCATGTTTCACAGTGGGGATGGTGTGTTCAGGGTGATGTGCAGTGTTTGTTTTCCGCCACACATAGCGTTTTGCATTTAGGCCAAAAACTTCAATTTTTGTCTCATCAGACCAGAGCACCTTCCTCCACATGTTTGCTGTGTCCCCCACATGGCTTGTGGCAAACTGCAAATGGCTTATGGCTTTGTTACAACAATGGCTTTCTTCTTGCCACTCTTCCATAAAGGCCCGATTTGTGGAGTGCACGACTAATAGTTGTCCTGTGGGCAGATCCTCCCACCTGAGCTGTAGATCTCTGCAGCTCCTTCAGAGTTACCATGGGCCTCTTGGCTGCTTCTCTGATCAATGCACTCCTTGCTCGACCTGTCAGTTTAGGTGGACGGCCCTGTCTTGGTAGGTTTGCAGTTGTGCCGTATTCTTTCCATTTTCGGATGATGGATTGAATAGTGCTCCATGAGATGTTCAAAGCTTGGGTTTTTTTTTATAACCTAACCCTGCTTTAAACTTCTCCACAACTTTATCCCTAGCCTGTCTGGTGTGTTCCTTGGGCTTCATGATGCCCAAGGATCATTGTTTGTTCAGTAATGTTCTCTAACAAACCTCTGAGGCCTTCACAGAACAGCTGTATTTATACTGAGATTAGATTACACACAAGTGGACTCTATTTACTAATTAGGTGACTTCTGAAGGCAATTATTTGCACTGGATTTTATTGGCCTAGGGGTATCAGAGTAAAGGGGGCTGACTACCTTTGCACGCCACACTTTTCAGTTTTTTATTTGTAAAAAAAATTGAAAACCATGTATCATTTTCCTTCCACTTCACAATTATGTGCCACTTTGTGTTGGTCTATCACATAAAATCCCAATAAAATACATTTATATTTGTGGTTGTAACGTGACAAAATGTGGAAAAGTTCAAGGGGTATGAATACTTTTGCAAGCCACTGTATATGTGTCCAAGAGTACTCTCTTACCTTTGAGTATGTTGGAGAATGTTGTTCTGTTCAAGCCATGGTGTGCTTGGGCTAATCTAAAGGTTTGAGGCAGCCTCTGATCTGATCTTTGTGCCTCTCTCCACAGCATGCTTCAGATCTGGAAAAGAAGCAGAACGAGTCGGAGAACCGGAAGCTGCTTGGAACAATCATTCAATATGGCAATGTTATTCAGGCAAGTGCAGGGCATGTTGATGGTGTCCCGACTAACACCCTGCAATACCGTGCTTCCAATATGCTGCCCCTCTGGTCCCACAGCCCTGTGGCTCCACGTATCCTGGAGGTGTCGCAGTCACTGTGATCCCACAAAGTGGGGTGCGTCGCAAACAGCAACTAGGTCACAGATGGTGGAATCTGAAGCTCCATTTCCAGACTATCATAGAAACATAGAAAATAGGTGCAGGAGTAGGCCATTTGGCCCTTCGAGCCAGCACCGCCATTCAATATAATCATTCACAATCAATACCCCTTTCCTGCCTTCTCCCCATATCCCTTGAATCCGCTAGTCCAAAGAGCTCTATCTAACTCTCTTTTGAATGCATCCAGTGAATCGTCCTCCACTGCCTTCTGAGGCAGAGAATTCCACAAATTCACAACTCTCTGGGTGAAAAGGTTTAACCTCATCTCAATATTAAATGACCTACCCTTTATTCTTAAACTCTGGGCCCCTGTTTCTGGACTCCCCCAACATCGGGAACATGTTTCCTGCATTTAGCTTGTCCAATCCCTTAATAATTTTATGTTTCTATAAGATCCCCTCTCATCATTCTCAATTCCAGTGAATACAAGCCCATTCTTTCATCATCTGACAGCCCCGCCATCCCGGGAATTGACCTCATGAACCTACGCTGCACTCCCTCAATGTACTTCCTCAAATTAGGAGACCAAAACTGCACACGATACTCCAGGTGTGGTCTCACCAGAGCCCTGTACAACTGCAGAAGGACCTCTTTGCTCCTATACTCAGATCCTCTCGTTATGAAGACCAACATGCCATTAGCTTTCTTCACTGCCTGCTGTGCCATGTGATCATCTCCAATATCATGTGCTACTGATGGCCTTTCCTGATTGGAGGTTTAAAAATGATTGAAATTCAATTGGAAAAATAAACTTCAACTATGTTTATTTAATTAATTTACACAACAGGTTTGCTTTGCTGTTAAAAGATGTACCTTTCTTAATAGATCCTACCCCCTTGCCTGAACATGATCAGAAAACGTTCATGGATTTTGATACATGGGCTTGGGCAAAATACTTTTTTAATTTTGCCCTTTTGGAATGCCCCAACCTGCATGAACAGAAGCCCATTCAGCACGACAAACCTGCTGTGCCATTCAGTTTGATCGAGGCTGCTCTGCATCAGGGGGATAGCCTGGCATTGCATACATCTGCCCTTCTCCAATTGCCCTTCTTTCCGCAGTGTAGTGTAGTAAAATCTATATTTCACATGAAAACAGGGATGGAATGCTAAGGCTTAGTAAAGCACTGGTCAGACTGCATTCAGAATATAGTGAGCAGTTTTGGACCCATATCTGAGGAAGGATGTGCTGGCTTTGGAGAGGGTCCAGAGGAGGTTTACGAGAACGATCCCAAGAATTATTGGATTTACATAAGATGAGCATTTGAAGGCATAAGGCGCATACTCACTGGAGATTAGAAGGATAAGGGGAGGACCTCATTGAAACTTAGTGAATAGAGAAAGCCTGGATAGAGTGAATGTGGAGAGAATGTTTCCATTAGTGGGAGAGCCTAGGACCATACGCCATAGTCCGAGAATAAAAGGATTTACCTTTAGAAAGGAGAGAGGAGGAATTTATTTGGTCAGGGGGTGGTAAATCTGTGGGCATAGATGACTGTGGAGGCCAAGTCAATGGATATTTTAAAGTCAGAGATTGACAGATTCTTGATTAGTAAGGGTGTCAGGGGTTGTGGGGAGAAGGCAGGAGAATGGGGTTGAGAGGGTGAGATAGATTAGCTATGATTGAATGGTGGTGTAGACTGGGCCTAAGTCTGCTCTGGCGACTTATGAACTTATGAACATTCTGTATGCTGTGCTTCATGGTGATGTGAGGCACGTTCCATGCACCAATAGGTTTCTCCTGCCTAACGTTTGTGCACTTCCCTGCGCACAGCTAAAGATAACAAACGGGGTTGTGCCTGAGTGTATAACAATTAAATGCATGCTCCTACAATTGGACCCATTAAACAGAAAAATTAAAATCAAATGTTCTTTGTTAATGTATGAAACCGCCAAAAAAAGTAACTGAAAAAAATGCTAATTGTTTACAGCATTGAATATTAGGCTTGCCAGTTCCAGTCTCAGTGTGAAAAACATAATTAGCATGCTTCCTTTGCAGGTTGACCTCTTGCAAGAGGATAACGCATGACTTAAAAAGAGATGCAGTTGGATTATTTTCTCTCTTCCTTGGCATCATTGCAGTTAGTGTGGACTTGTTAGACGGGTCAGGTGGTTTTCAGGTCAAAGGGTTTGGTGGTATTTTCATGGCTTCCAGTGCTGGGTGTGAAATGGCAAACTAAATTTTGGCAAGTGCCCTTTACATTATGCTTCTCAAACCTGTTGAGTTGGATGAAGGTTGAGCAGCTGTTTTAGTCCAATTACTGTCGTTTTTTGCTCCTTATTGTATGCATAGCTCAGCAAAAATCTGACCTTGTTATCCTTGAATGCTCAAGTTGCCCATCCTTTTTCAGTGTGGTCTGTAACCAGTTCTCTATGGTGTCATTGTCCTGTCCAGCATCTTCCATGATCTCCAATGGGAACGCAATGGGAACATGAAATGAGTTTCCAAACTCATACTATTGTTGCTCTTGCAAATTGCCTCCCTTCACTTATGTGACTTTGTGACTCTATAGCTGTTGCACCTGAAGAGCAACAAGTACCTGACGGTGAACAAGAGGCTGCCAGCTCTGTTGGAGAAGAATGCCATGAGGGTGACACTGGATGCTGCTGGCAATGAAGGCTCCTGGTTTTATATCCAACCATTCTACAAGTTGCGGTCCATAGGTGATAGTGTAAGTAGAGGACTTTGTCTATATAGTGTGAAATGCACAATAACATGAGCTGAACCACAATGGGTTAGGATGCTTTTAACAAAATGTGAGATTTAAACTTTTGCTCTTGACATGGCTTCTATTTGGTTTAATTTGTTCTCTTGAATATTGTTTGTTCGAGTTCTACAGAGAGAAGCAGGTCCTCTGGCCAATCGGTCACCCATTTTTACGCTAATCCTCCTCTCATCACTTTATTCTCCCCACATTCCCATTAAATGTCCAGATTCCATCATTTCCCTCTGCACAAAGGTTGTCCACAGCAGCCAATTAACCAGGAACCTGCACGTCATTGAGATCTGGGAGGAAACTGGATGAAACCTTCACAAATGCAGGGAGAACAAGCAAGCTTCACATAGACAAGCCTGGAGGTCAGATTGAAACTGGATCTCTAGCACTGAGAGAGCTGCTTTATGAACTGGGCCACCCTGCTACTGTGCTATTGTTGGAAACACTGGAACATCCCGTGAGAATACGATATGGAAGTTACAAACTATATTTAAACCAGACTTTCATTTGTTGCTTTAAGATTTGGCAGATCAGTAAAGTTCTAGTTTTGATCCCTTGTGTTCCCGGTGTCTCTCTCTGGAGGCAGTAATAAATGCTTTGACTTTCAGAAGATAGGATATCCCACTCCTAATTGATGTTAGTAGACCCTGTTGGACTACTGTGCTTTGGTACAGAGGGAGATTGTGCTTTCCTGCTGTCACCTCAAAGTCGCATTGAATTCTGAGAAGCCATTGAACACTCAGAATTGTTTCCAAATATGGATTTGGCATCCATGGGCCAAACAAGGAAGAAACCTGGTACTGTAAAAGGCCAGCCCTTTTAAACCAGATTCCTCTGGCATATTCTAGAGAACCTTTAGTCCAAAGAACTCAATTTGAACATCTTGTAATTGAATGCAGATACTGAAGCAATGAAATGTATATCCATTCTTAAATGGTCTCTTTTTTCACCCCAAAGGTTGTGATTGGAGATAAAGTGGTGCTGAACCCAGTTAATGCTGGCCAGCCACTTCATGCCAGCAATTGTGAATTGGTCGACAATCCAGGATGCAAAGAGGCAAGGAATAAACGCTCTATTTGTTTCTTGGCACTATACCTCATGTGGACTGTTATTCATTAAACAGCATATGCAGTGGACATTTTGTGTTAGTGGGAAGTAAACAAACATCCAGCAGATAGCAGATAGTGGTTTTAATAGCTCATTTTGAGGGAGAATTTTTACCTGTCAAGAGAATTTTATGTGCTTCAGGCCACCAGGTGATTAATCTGTACTTGAACCGAGCTGTTTATTATTTAATTAGGAAAAGGCACTATGATGTAACATTTAGTCGATACTGCATTGGACTTTTTGCTTAAGTCCTGTTGTCGGACTGCAACCCTCAATCTCCTGATTTCTGAGGGCTTACAAATAAGACGGGTTTGCTAATGGCATGAACCGCAGAGTCATAGAGCTTTACACTATGACAACGGGCCCCGCAATCCAACTCGTCCAGGCCAACCAAGTTACCTACATGAGTCAGTCCCATTCACCTACATTTCTCCCATATCCTTCTAAGCCCTTTCAATCCATGCACCTGTTCAAGTATCTTTTAACCATCGTAATTATGCTGCTTCTTCTCCCACCCCCCACACACCCTCCCGTTATCTGAATGGTCCTTCTATATGCTGGGGTACTGTTCGATTCACCTCTAACCCATTCAGGACATTGGACTTTGTCTAAGGAACTGATGTGTTACAATGTTGAGACCTATATTCTGCACTCCGTATCTTCCCATTTGCTCAATCTATTGGACTGGAGTTTGAACTGATTGTATCTGTATATGGTGTATACGATCTGTTTGGATACCATGCAAAACAATGCTTTTCACTGTACCTCAGTATGTGACAATAATAAACCTAAACCTCAGTACATTTGAATATGATGTCCCAGCTTTTGTACTTGATGAAGGTGGGTGTGCCAGATGCCTTCACCATTCTGTCTATCTATGTTGCCAGTTTCAGTGTACAATGTATTTGTACCTCTCATTATTCCACAATATTCTCCAGGGCCATGCAATTTACTATGTAAGTTCTTCCCTAGTTTAACTTGAACATGCATCACTTTACACTTCAGATTTAAAGTCCATCTGTAATTCTTTGGCCCTTTAGCCTAGATGATCCAAATCCCATTGTAATCTCAGAAAATGTTATACACTGTCCACCACTCTACTGATTTTAGTGTCATCAACAAACATTATCAACCATGTCAACTACATTTTCATACAAACAATTCATCTAGATGACGAAAAGGGGCAACTACATTAGAATATTTTACATTAGATAACCTAACAGTTAGTAGTGATTTTACCTAACACCTAACAGTAGTAGTTAAGTTGGGGATGGTATCAACTAGGAAATTAGTAATGCGCGCGTCAAAGGCAAAACAGTTATAATGGGCGACTTCAATCTACATATAGATTAGGTGAATCAAATCGGCAGGGGCACTAAGGAAGAGGATTTTTTAGAATGTATGTGGGATAGTTATCTAAATCAACATGTAGAGGAACCAACGAGAGAGCAGGCTATTTTAGATTGGGTATTGAGTAGTAAGGAAGGGTTAGTTAGCAGTCTTGTTGTACGTGCCCCCTTGGGCAAGAGTGACCATAATATGGTCGAGTTCTTCATTAGGATGGAGAGTGACATTGTTAATTCAGAAACAATGGTTCTGAACTTAAAGAAAGGTAACTTTGAGGGTATGAGATGTGAATTGGCCAAGATTGACTGGCAATCAATTCTAAAAGGGTTGACGGTGGATATGTAATGGAAGACATTTAAAGACTGCATGGATGAACTACAAAAATTGTTCATCCCAGTTTGGCAAAAGAATAAATCAGGGAAGGTAGTGCATCCGTGGATAACAAGGGAAATCAGGGATAGTATCAAAGCAAAGGATGATGCGTACAAAGTAGCCAGAAAAAGCAGCATACCAGAGGACTGGGAGAAATTCAGAGACCAGCAGAGGAGGACAAAGGGCTTAATTAGGAAAAGAAAAATAGATAATGAAAGAAAACTGGCAGGGAACATAAAAACTGACTGCAAAAGTTTTTATAGATATGTGAAGAGAAAGAGATTAGTTAAAACAAAAGTAGGTCCCTTGCAGTCAGAAACAGGTGAGTTGATCATGGGGAACAAGGATATGGCGGACCAATTGAATAACTACTTTGGTTCCGTCTTCCCAAAGGAAGACATAAATAATCTGCCGGAAATAGCAGGGGACCGCGGGTCAAAGGAGGAATTTAGTGAAATCCAGGTTAGTCGGGAAGTGGTGTTGGGTAAATTGAATGGATTAAAGGCCGATAAATCCCCAGGGCCAGATAGGCTGCATCCCAGAGTACTTAAGGAAGTAGCTCCGGAAATAGTGGATGCATTAGTGATAATCTTTCAAAACTCTTTAGATTCTGGAGTAGTTCCTGAGGATTGGCGGGTAGCAAACGTAACCCCTCTTTTTAAGAAGGGAGGGAGGGAGAAAACGGGGAATTACAGACCAGTTAGTCTAACATCGGTAGTGGGGAAATTGCTAGAGTCAGTTATTAAAGATGGGATAACAGCACATTTGGAAAGTGGTGAAATCATTGGACAAAGTCAGCATGGATTTACGAAAGGTAAATCAATTCTGACGAATCTTGTGGAATTTTTCGAGGATGTTACTAGTAGCATGGATAGGGGAGAACCAGTAGATGTGGTGTACCTGGACTTCCAGAAGGCTTTCGACAAGGTCCCACATAAGAGATTAGTATACAAACTTAAAGCATACGGCATTGGGGGTTCAGTATTGATATGGATAGAGAACTGGCGTGCAAACAGGAATCAAAGAGTAGGAGTAAACGGGTCCTTTTCACAATGGCAGGCAGTGACTAGTGGGGTACCGCAAGGGTCAGTGTTGGGACCCCAGTTATTTACAATATACATTAATGATCTGGATGAGGGAATTGAAGACAATATCTCCAAGTTTGCGGATGACACTAAGCTGGGGGGCAATGTTAGCTGTGAGGAGGATGCTAGGAGACTGCAAGGTGACTTGGATAGGCTGGGTGAGGGGCAAATGTTTGGCAGATGCAGTATAATGTGGATAAATGTGAGGTTATCCACTTTGGTGGAAAAAACAGGAAAGCAGACTATTATCTAAATGGTGGCCGATTAGGAAAAGGGGAAATGCAGCGAGACCTGGGTGTCATGGTACACCAGTCATTGAAAGTAGGCATGCAGGTGCAGCAGGCAGTGAAGAAAGCGAATGGTATGTTAGCTTTCATAGCAAAAGGATTTGAGTATAGGAGCAGGGAGGTTCTACTTCAGTTGTATAGGGTCTTGGTGAGACCACACCTGGAGTATTGCGTACAGTTGTGGTCTCCAAATCTGAGGAAGGACATTATTGCCATTGAGGGAGTGCAAAGGTTCACCAGACTGATTCCTGGGATGTCAGGACTGTCTTATGAAGATAGACTCGGTTTATACTCTCTAGAATTTAGGAGATTGAGAGGGGATCTTATAGAAACTTACAAAATTCTTAAGGGGTTGGACAGGCTAGATGCAGGAAGATTGTTCCCGATTTTTGGGAGGTCCAGGACAAGGGGTCACAGCTTAAGGATAAGGGGGAAATCCTTTAGGACCGAGATGAGAAGGACCTTTTTCACACAGAGAGTGGTGATTCTCTGGAACTCTCTGCCACTGAGGGTAGTGGAGGCCAGTTCATTGGCTATATTTAAGAGGGAGTTAGATGTGGCCCTTGTGGCTAGGGGGATCAGAGGGTATGGAGAGAAGGCAGGTACGGGATACTGAGTTGGATGATCAGCCATGATCATATTGAATGGCGGTGCAGGCTCGAAGGGCCGAATGGCCTGCTCCTGCACCTAAATTCTATGCTTCTATAAGCACAAATCACCAGTTGGCCTCGCAATTGCAAGGGAGTTGACATGAAGCTCCCCATATTCTGGAAATGCCTTGCTTGTATTGATGGGGAACACAGATTCTATGTGAGTGATTAGAGTCAACTGAAGAAGAGCGGTTGAATAGTGCTGGGGATCTTGCCGCTATGACTCACTTTAGAGAAAAATTTGATATTTTTATGCACAACAGAAAGCAATGAATAAACAAAACCTTTTTGGAGGCTGTGATTAGGTCAATGGTAACTAGAATAACAAACTTGCATTCTTTGGAAATTGTGTTTTGCAACAATCTATCAAGTGCAATCAATTTAATTGAAGTTCTGTTAAAAACCAACCCCACGCAGTTGTTTTAATCAATATATGCTTCCATGGTGTCTGTTCCAGGTTAACTCTGTGAATTGCAACACTAGTTGGAAAATCGTGCTGTTCATGAAATGGAGTGATAATAAGGAAGACATCTTGAAAGGGGTGAGCTAATTGGCACTGCCTACAATGTATCTGAATTGAATTATAAACATTGATGATGAGATGGCTCCTGGAGGAAGCTGTTGCTAACATTGTCCAAGTAACAGATTCTTCTGATGCACGGTTCCAACCTGAAACGTCACCTTCCATGTTCTCCAGGGATGCTGCTGACTCACTGAGTTACTCCAGCATTTGTGTCTATCAACAGAATGGAAATCCCTGTCTAGGGACTGCTCTAAATAATGAAGCAGTGTTTGTGATTGTGCTGAGTCCCTTTGGGAGTATGCAGATGAAGGGAGCAACCAACCAATCTCCCCACCTGCCTTTTTTTATCGGCACCATGTGTGATACAGTCTGTCGATCCCACTTTGGATTCAAAAGCCATTTCAGATCCTGAAAGTAATTCATCCTTAACCCCAAAGGAAACCTAAGATGCTTTTTATTTACTTTGAGCATACAGGGCTTTTGTCTACAGTAGTTTAGTTTAGAGGTACAGCGTGCAAACAGGCCATTCGGACCACCAAGTCTGTGCCGATCCCTGGGGACTGACACTATCCTACATGCGCTAGGGTTAATTTACAATTTTACCAAGCCAATTAGCTGACACACCTGTATGTCTTTTGAGTGTGGAAGGAAACCGGAGCTCCTGAAGTAAACCCACTCGGGTCACGGGAAGAACGTACAAACTCCTCACAAACAGAACCTGTAGTCAGGATCGAACCCAGGTGTCTGGCACTGTAAGGCAGCAACTCTACCGCTGCACCTCCGTGTCACCCAGTTGGGAACTATGGCCTAAAACAAATCCTAATCAATTGTATCTCGGTTACCATCACCAAACTATTAATGCAATTATTTTAATCTCTCTCTCCTAGGGTGATGTTGTGAGACTGTTTCATGCAGAGCAGGAAAAGTTTCTCACCTGCGACGAGTATCGGAAAAAGCAGTATGTGTTCCTCCGGACCACAGGGCGGCAATCTGCTACGTCAGCAACCAGTTCCAAGGCACTGTGGGAGGTTGAGGTATGGCATTGTGTTTAAAACATCACTCGTTGTAGTAAGGTAACATTTACACCACGAAAATGTCCACACAGGATGAAATTTGTAACTGGTTCTAGTCGAGGTCTGATGTTCACTTCAGTTAATCAGCAAAATCCTTTCTCCCCATAACGTCCATCTCCCATGTACCAATAGAATCCCAGACCCCAATTAACTGCTGAGATCAAGTGTCCAATTTCTTTGGCTTGACGTTGGTTGTCTCCATCGATCTAGTCAAGCCCTGGTGAAAACTGATAAATAGATGCAAGGATGCATGAGCAGGTGTACAATGTTGCAGCTGTACCATCGTCCAGCATTTTGTGCCAGCATTTTCTGCAAAGTGACAATTAATGTCCTTTTGAAATGTTGTTGCCATTGTATTTTCATTTCTTCAAGAATCTGGCCAAATACAATGCTGCTTCCCAGCTGATGAATATTGGATTGTGATCAGCATTCTACCTGCACTTGGATTCATAAGGTCATAAGTGATAGTAGTAGAATTAGGCCATTTGGCCCCTCAAGTCTACTCCACCATTCAATCATGGCTGATCTATCTCTCCCTCCTAACCCCATTCTCCCGCCTTCTCCCCATAACCTCTGACACCTGTACTAATCAAAACTCACACCTATTCTTTGGGCAAAAAGGAAAGAATGCAGACAAAAATGGCTAAAATAACTTGTCTTCACTGTTTACTAGGTTGTTCAACATGACCCTTGCCGTGGTGGAGCCGGGCACTGGAACAGTCTCTTCCGCTTCAAGCATTTGGCCACGGGCAATTACTTGGCTGCTGAGGTTGGTGATGTGAGTGTTTCCTTTACTTCAGAGTTTCTCAAATTTAACTAAATTGCAATCTCTGCAGGGCCTAACGCTGAATTGTTTTTTTTTTTCAGGCTAATCCAGATTACCAAGAGGAGTGTCAAGAATCCCGATCGTCGGTGAGTGAAGTTCATGTCATTCATGTGGCAATGATACGAGACAGCTTGGCACTGCATATTCTTGAGTAATGTCTATGATCATCATTGAGCCAAACGACAATGAAACAGGTTCTTCAGCTTACTGTGCAGAAAGGAATGGCACTGAAGATAGACACAAAATGCTGGTGTAACTCATTAGGTCAGGCAGCATCTCTGGAGAAAAGGAATAGGTGACGTTTCGGGTCGAGCGTCTGAAGAAGGGTCTTAACCCGAAATGTCACCGATTCCTTTTCTCCAGAGATGCTGCCTGATCTGCTGAGTTACTCCAAAATGTTGTGTCTACCTTCATCTTACTGAGTCCACGCCAACTACCAAGCAACCATTGACATTAACCCTTCATTAATCCAATTTTAACTTGCCCACATTCCCATCAACATCCACCCCAATTCTACCATCTACTTAGGGTTGGGTGAGTGGGTTGGTGGGGGGGGAGGTGGTAGAATATACAGTGGCCGATTAATTGACCAACCCACAGGTCTTAGGGATGTAGGAGAAACTGGAGCACCTGGAGGAAACCCTCGCTGTTATAGGGAGCACATATAAGGTTTCATTAGATAGCACTAGATGTCAGGATTGAACCTGGAGCTGTGAAGGCGTCAGGTCTACTAGCTGAACCACTCTGCAAAGTATTTCCTGAAAAGCATTGTTATTCCCCTGGCTTTCAACAATGTTTCCAGATGTGGAAGTATCGAATTTCAAGCTAATTATAAAGTTTTCAATGAATTTCATCATTGATGTAAACACCTAATGGATTTTAAGGTGTTGCCACGCAGTGATGGAATTGAATATCCCTCCAACTTAAGAGGTGGGTGGTATTGATCAAATTCTTAACTTTTGTATTCAAGTTTAAAAATAGGAACAAAGCAATTGCTAAATGGAAAAGGATGAGATTCATTACTTTGTGTTTGTTCAATCACCCTGACACAAGATAAACTCAAATGATTTATTGTCTTACTCTGGTGTATCGTTTCCGAGTGAGTAGTGTAAAGAACATCCAGGAGATGCTGAAAAGATGTAGGAACTGAAGCCAGAGTGGCTTATTACAGTAAAGAATGCTGAACGTTCCATATTGACTTTCCAATTATTCTTGTATAATATAGCAAAAATATAACCTTCTGAAAGCAGTTAATAATTTAAAAGGAGAACAACTTAGAACTGTTAATAAAGAGGAGGCTTGTAGTGGGAAATCGGGTACCTTTGAATAAAGATTTCAAATGCTAGTGTATGCAGATTGATAGATGAGACAAACCCTTAGAGTTGATGCCTCATTCATTTTCGAACTTTAAGGGCCTGTCCCACTTGGCGATTTTATTCGGCGACTGCCTGCATCATTGACTGATGTATCATGTCACCGAAAAATTAACAGCGTGATGCGGCGATAACGCGATGTGACGACGTATGACGCACAGTGTGTTTTCAAGTGTTACAATATTTTTTTTGTTGCCTCTGGATTTTGAAATGTTCAAAAACTTTTGGCGACACTGATATGACGCCGGCAGTTCGCCAAAGAAATCACCAAGTGGGACAGGCCCTTAAGGTGTTAATTGTTACTCCAGGAAAATCCTGTACCAAAAATAAGACGCAAAGTTCAGGATTACTCTGCAGGTCAGGCAGCTGAAGAACATGGATAGGCGATGTTTTTGGTCAGGACTTTTCTTCAGCCCATAAAGTATAGATGAGTAGAAGAAACTGAGGGGAGTTGATGAGAATGTCAGAGTAATAAAATAGTGTGAATGGCACTTAATGCTCAGCATGCACACACTTGGTCAAAGGATCTGATTTCATTCTGTGACACTTGTGATAAAACCTAGAGTTCATTCCTGGTTTAATGTGGTCAATGAGCTGAATCCTCTGCCTGTGTAGTAGAATTCTAATGGCTAATGATTCTAATGTCCATCGTTGGCAACTTCTTTGGGGCTGTTTTCTTTCTCCTATGTTGATGACCCTGGACTGTGACATGCTCATAAAATGTCATTGCAACATTCGGAGAGGACTAACTTGGAAACATAATTAACAATGACAATATGGAAGATATTTTACCTCCATGCCTCTTTCCTGCTCTGACCCCATGATTCCCTCAAATCCAAATATCTATCTATCTCTGATGTTGGAATTTCAGCTTATTCTCTCCCGAGCATTATGGGTTAAGAAGATTTAATCAAACATTTCTTTGAATTTATGATAAATATTGGGATTCTGTTAGCAAGGCTGTAGCGAAGCCGAGGGCCGAAATACAAGGCGAAAGAATCAGTTCTAATTTGAGTTGGAAATAACTACAGATGCTGGTTTAAATCAAAAGTAGACACAAAATGCTGGAGTAACTCAGAGGGACAGGCTGCATCTCTGGAGAGAAGGAATGGGTGACATTTTGAGTTGAGCCCGTCAGACTGATTCTTCAGTGGGATAGTAGAGAAAGCTGATTCAATATTGCTGTCATAAATGATTGAATGGCTGAATGGAGGAAATGTTGTAGGGCTGTGGAAAAAAAGGATTAGAGGAATAGGTAGTCCTTTCAGAGAAATAGTGCAAGACCGATGAGCCAAAGGCCATTGCATTTGTGTCAGGATTGCATGGTATTAAGAGATGTCTGGTCATGTACAAATGACAGCAAGATAATGTAGGACACTTCCAAGTTCATATCTTATCACCTCCCCTCCAAACTTCCCACCCTGTAATCCGTTACCAATATTACCCCCATTTTGTTTTTCTGTGCTAAAAAAGGTTGCTAGCAATTCTGCAATACCATGACATAGTTTGGTAATATTTGGACTGCTGAGAAAATAGGTGAAAGGCCATGTAGCTCAAAGATGATTGAATCTTGAGTTTAATATGGATTTACACTTTGGTAACTGCTTCATTATTGAAAGGTTTATTTATCACATGAATGATCACATCAAAGTATCGATCAATGGGAGACCTTACAATCTTCTTGTTACAATAAATTGTGCAATCTTCTTATACAATAAATACAATTTATTTCCCACATTTGCCAGTTGAGTTTCATTGATGTTAATCGTTTGGTAATTTTCATAGTTTTCCCAACCCCTTAGCTCCTCTGACTAGGATGAGGTGGCACAGCTGGTAAAGCTGCTGCCCCACAGCACCAGAGGCCCAGGTTCAAACCTGACCTTGGGTGCTGTCTGTGTGGAGTTTGTATGTTCTCCCTGTGACCATGTGGGTTTCCTCTGGGTTCTGGGGTTTCCTCCTACATCGCAAAGACGAGTCTGTTTGTACTTTAATTGACCTCTGTAAAATGCCCCTAGTGTGCAAGGAATGAATGAGAAAATGGGATAACATAAAACTAGTATGAATGGGTGATCAATGGTCAGCATGGACTCGCTGGGCCTGTTTCATGCGATATCTCCAAAACTAAAGATGCAATTAGTTTTACCTTGCCTGAGACCGCTGAACTTGGATTCCACTTCTGGTGAAAGATACAATTTGAGCAGCAGGGGGAGTAGTTACTCTTTCTCACTTGCTCCTGTGCTCACTTCAAAATTGTTCTTTTTAAACCTCAATGAAAGTTAATGGGTGCCGAAGCAATCTGTCGCTTACAATCTGACACAAATTTTAACGTGGAGATGTCTGTACTCATCTCTATTTATACATAAAATGACTGGATGTGATCAGTTCTGAATAGTTATTGGATTTTAAGTTAACTGCTAACTGGAATTGGATCTTGGCGGCAGGGTTAATTTCAGTTTTACCGATTGCAGATTCACCGTTGCTATAAACAAACATATGCTGAACCTCCTGAAGGGAAAGGCTGCAATGCTGTCAATGTTTATCTTATTGTATTTGTTACGTGAATTATCTTTTATTTGCTTGATGCATGATGTGCACATAGATGGGAAGGTCAACATTTACTGCCGATACTTGATTACCCCAGGTCATGATGGTGAGACCAATATAGTCCTTCTGGTGAAGGAACTCTGCTATGTCTGTGGGTAGATAGTTCCAGTGTTTGGACACTAACTCCATGGTCCTGGTCCTGGACTGAGAATGCTGTCCTCCAACTACAATACCCATTTCTTTTCTTCCTGTCTTCAGATTTTCAAGTCAAATGTGACACATTTGACTCAAATGTGCCCTGATTTCATGGGTTGACATTTGCACTTTGCCTCGGGATTTTGGTTAGTTCGTCCATGTTTGGAAAAGACTGTAAAGATATTTGGACCTAATACATTGTGATAACTCGGTGCAGTGCATGACACCTTGCTGACAGGGTGGAATCTAGACAGTTTGAATTTTTTTTTTAGAAAAGGTATACCAGAACCCCCAGCCCAGGACCAGGATTATGGAAGATAACCAGCTTCTTATCACATTGTTGGCTTGATGTCAGTGTTGTAACTACAGGAATGGAATAGCTTGGATAGAATCATATCTAGTTCTCGAAATGTCATCAGCATTGCAGACTATCAAATAGTACCGGACAACCTTTGATCAAATGAAGCATATTAACTGAGGATTGGCGTCTGTGGAGGTGGGGTATTGGAAGGAAGCTGATGAAGATTATCCACTTGTTCCTTTGGAAGATGGTTGCAAATGCACTCGTTTGCACTCAGTTTCATCTCCTGCGCTTGTACTGTGCTGTCTGAAAGGATACTAATATTCTGAATCCTCCTTGCCTGTGGGTTGCTAAATTGTCCACTATTATTCACACCTTAAAATGGTGGAACTGTGGTTGTGGGGGGGAGACACTTTGCTCTGGATAGCAAACTTTCGTTTTATTGAGGATTGAGAGTTGTTTGTTTTTGCTCATTTATACAAATATTTAACCAGGAAAGAATTTCAAGTATATTTAAAATAAAGGATTAAAGTGTTCCTTGTCCCCTACTCTGCACTCATGTTTGTCTTAGCTGATGGCTTCCTGATGCCTCCAACATCTCACCCCTTCCGTCTCTAGCCCGATCCCAACCGCTCCCGAATCGTGTTCTGCTCAAATCCAGACTCTTGGAGAAGCTCTTTGTTTTCATGCCTTATCATCTACGTCTGTCTACAATTTATGTCTCAAAATGTCCAATGACTTTTCAATTTCCCTCCAAATTCTCCTCTTTCTTTTCAAATGCTTTTCCTTCTAATCAACCTTTGCCCTAGCATTTAATCAGCTCTTTGGCTTCATTCCATTCTTGTTCATGTGCCTCAGTCAGATCACGTGTGGTTTATCAGGATAATTTGTGGACCATGACCTAGTGTCCCAAGGTGGAAACAATCATTAGACTTGTTCTGGCAAGTTTCACTTGATGAAACAAGTCATTTGACTAAATACAAATGTCCTTGGTATTATAAAAAAACTATCCTGCATCAAAGAACAAGCTGGGCATTGATAAGCCTGGTTGGGGTTCTGTTGCCCTCCACTTGGCCTAAGAAGGCCATTCCACTTGGCTTGATGAGGTATTGCATTCATCTAATGGAAATTGCTTCAGTACAATTGATGTAAATTCAAGTAGATAATAGCAATACATTATCTTTTCTATTGTTCAAGGGAGGTTTGCAAGAATTGGATATAATGGAATGTCAAATGAAATGGATACAGTTGGCCTGTTGTCGTGATGCATATCAAATGGATCTCATGCTAGATCTCAATGAAATAAATGCCTATCATATGACTGTCTGCATGAAAGTTGAAGTAATTGCTCTGTACTAAATTGGAAACCTTTTTTTTGTTTTTGTTTTTTTTTGTTTAAGTGAAATAAGTTAGATAATAGACAATAGGTACATGAGTAGGCCATTTGACCCTTTGACCCAGCACAGCCATTCAATGTGATCATCCCCAATCAGTACCCAGTTCCTGCATTCTGCCCATATCCCCTGACTCCGCTATCTTTAAGAGCCCTATCTAGCTCTCTCTTGAAAGTATCCAGAGAACCAGCCTCCACCGCCCTCTGAGGCAGAGAATTCCACAGATCGTCTCCGTTCTAAATGGCTTACCCCTTATTCTTAAACAGTGGCCCCTGGTTCTGAACTCCCCCAACATCGGGAACATGTTTCCTGCCTCTAGGGTGTCCAAACCCTTAACAATCTTATATGTTTCAATAAGAATCCCTCTCATCCTTCTAAACTCCAGAGTGTACAAGCCCAGCCGCTCCATTCTCTCAGCACTTGACAGTCCCGCCATCCCGGGAATTAGCCATGTAAACCTACGCTGCACTCCCTCAATAGCAAGAATGTCCATCCCCAAATGAGGGGACCAAAACTGCACACAATATTCCAGGTGTGGTCTCACTAGGGCCCTGTACAACTGCAGAAGGACCTCTTTGCTCCTATATTCAACGGCCAACATGCCATTCGCTTTCAAAGGCCAACATGCCATTCGCTTTCTTCACTGCCTGCTGTACCTGCATGCTTACTTTCATAGACTGATGAACAAGGACCCCCAGATCCCGTTGTACTTCCACTTTTCCCAACTTGACCCCATTCCTGTTTTTGTAATCAGCCTTCCTGTTTTTGCTACCAAAGTGGATAACCTCACATTTATCCACATTAAACTACATCTGCCATGCATCTACCCACTCCCCCAACCTGTCCAAGTCACCCTGCATCGTCCTCACAGTTCACACTGCCACCCAGCTTTGTGTCATCTGCAACTTTGCTAATGTTACTTTGAATCCCTTCATCGAAATCATTGATGTATATTGTAAATAGCTGCGGTCCCAGCACCGAGCCTTGCGGTACAAACTATTCACTGCTTGCCATTCTGAAAGGGACACGTTAATCCCTACTCTTTGTTTCCTGTCTGCCAACCAATTTTCTATCCATGTCAGCACTCTACCCCCAATAACATGTGCCCACTGATCTCCTATGTGGGACCTTATCAAATGCTTTCTGAAAGTCCAGGTACACCACATCCACTGGTTCTTCCTTGTCATTTTCCTAGTTACATCCTCAAAAAATTCCAGAAGATGTAAGGAGAGGGGGCAAGCCTAAGGGGCAACATTTTCATACAAGGGGATTGTTTAAAAAAAACTTTAAAACACACCACAAGGATCGGTAAGGCAATCAAGATTACACTTTATTAAAGAGCGTACAAATCCAACAGCCTTTGGGAACAGTTAGTCTGGACTGTTTCCCGAACAAAGATTCATGTGATCTTTTATGCAGTTTTTTCTCAACGGTTTGTTTGCACTAATTAACCCATAGCAGATTTCACAAAGGCACTCCAACATTCCTCTGCTATCAGAATGCCCCAGGAGCAGCCATGAATCATGCACCTCCAACAGTCTCATTCACGTGCTTGGGTTTTCTTCACAACCAACCCCCATGACCACTATCCGAAATGTTTTGTTTCCTTTTGACCTCATTCTCCTCTTTTATGATTTTATTATTTGACATTAAATGAAACTGGCTGCCAGATTAAGTTGTTCAGGTGGGTACAATAAGAACGTTTAAAGGACATTTGGACAGATATATGGGTAGGAAAGGTTCAGAGGGATACGAGCCATCTGTGGGCAATGAAACTATCTTAGATGGAGTATCTTGGTTGGGCTGAAGGGGCTGTTTCGGTGCTCTATGGCTCAAAGTTTAAAAGCTAAATGTTACAAGGTCTCAATGTGAACTAATATTAACTGTGAGCTAATAGATTTTGAGAGGACTGCTGAAGATAACAGGTGAGCAGGCATTGTAAATAACTTTAGTGATTTAAATTGCTAAGACATTGCAGTTCTTTACCGTATTATCTCAAAACCTTTGTGTGCAATGTTATCACCAGAATGACTCTGAGCTGGAAGCATTGAGGAACAGAATAAGCGGTTTCCAGGAGAAGGTGATGTACATGCTGGTGTCGGTACCCGAGGGTAACCACATATCCTCCATCTTTGAACTCGACACAACCACCCTCCAAAGAGGAGACTCGCTTGTTCCGAGGTATGGCTGATTGGTGACTTGGTGGTGGGCAAGTTTATTTTCAGTTTTACAGATGGTAATCAAGGGATGGCTGCTTAATTTTTGGCATATTATAAGGGTTTAAATTTATCTTTTGGCGAATAGAGCAATAAGGTTACATACATCTGGTGAAATATTTTGCTGACATATTGTTCTCATTGTCTGCAGTGTTGGAGTAATAAATATAATTTGATGAGGTTCATAAATAGGAAACAGTAGAAAAAGACACACAATTCTTGAAAAAATTGTTAAAAACAGAAAATGATTATATAATCTTTTGCTGCTAATTTGGTGGACAATTTATGCACTGATCTAATGAAAGGTAGACATGCATTTACCTGCTGCCCTTTTTATCCTCTGGATGGTTCAGTATTTTAGAGCTAATGGCTTGTGTGGAAGAGTGGTCAGCTACAGTATAGAAGCACTTATGCTTGTGTACTGCGTATGTATAGAGTGTAAACTGCTGCTCCAGATGCTGTTTTTTAGGGACGATAGACACAAAGTTCTGGAGTAACTCAGCAGGTCAGGCAGCATCTTTGGAGAAAAATGCTGGGTGACATTTTGGATCGGAACTCTTCTTCAGAAGTGTCACCCATTCTTTTTCTCCAGAGATGCTGTGATCTAAGTTTTGCTGAGTTACACCAGCGCTTTGTGTCTATGCCAGGATACAGATTGAGGGAAATCCAGATAGTATTGAGCATCTGTACTGAACCTGTACATTATGTAACAATACACATGAATGCATAACTGAATCAGTGGAAGAGGGAGAACTCCTTTCCCTTCTCAGTGAAGATTGTCACGCACCACAAGGCATGTCTAACAAAAGACCTTAATATGTGGTTACTGATCCAATACATGTAAAATCTCTCACAGAATTTGAAAGGAGACTATAAATTATGTGTAAAGGTTGAAATTGATGCCTGCCCATATAAGAATAGGTTATTTGATGTTTTGCTAATTTAAGCATAGCTGTATTTAATATAGGGAAAACATAGGGTTAAATATAGCAGCTGATAATATTTTGCCTGCCGTGCTGGAATGTGTTGCACACCATCTTATGATAATGTGGTGGGAAGTAGGGACAAAATGTGAACATTGATTTAGATTCACAATAACAGTGAACTTTGTTCTTTGAAAATATTGCATTCTCATGCCAGGAGTTCTCACTCAATTAGGAACAGAAGTCCATGTAATGAACTTCACACACACATATGCAGTGTGACAATGAAAAATAAATCATAGTCAGCTAACCTATTGGTCTCCTGAGAAGTTTTATTCTAACATTGTGATTCAATATAATTTGCCTTGAATTTTGGTCTCATGTGTATCTCCAGTTTCTTTAACAAGATGAGTTGAGTATAGAAGCATGGAGGTCCTTCTGCAGTTGTATATGGCCCTAGTGAGACCACACCTTGAGTATTGTGTGCAGTTTTGGTCCCCTCATTTGAGGAAGGACACTCATGTTATTGAGGGAGTGCAACGTAGGTTTACAAGGTTAATTCCCGGGATGGCAGACTGTCATATGTTGAGAGAATGGAGCGGCTGGGCTTATATACTCTGGAGTTTAGAAGGATGAGAGGGGATCTTATTGAAACATATAAGATTATTAAGGGTTTGGACATGCTAGAGGCAGGAAACATGTTCCTGATGTTGGGGGAGTCCAGAACCAGGGTCCACAGTTTAAGAATAAGGGATAAGAGATTTAGAACGGAGATGAGGAAACACTTTTTCACACAGTTGTGAGTCTGTGGAATTCTCTGCCTCAGAGGGCGGTGGAGGCCGGTTCTCTGGATGCTTTCAAGAGAGAGCTAGATAGGGCTCTTAAACATAACGGAGTCAGGGCATATGGTGAGAAGGCAGGAACAGGGTACTGATTGGGGATGATCAGCCATGATCACATTGAATGGCTGGCTGGAAGGGCCGAATGGCCTACTCCTGCACCTATTGTCTATTGTCTATTCCACTTGGCGGTTAGATTTCAGCTCTGAAATTTCATCATTTAACTTTCTTACACCCTCCTACACTTCTTTTCAAGATTTTTTTTGAAACCTTTTTATTTGGACTTGAATGACGAGGTGTCCAATTCTGCTTAATTACACCATAATCTTGAGCCTCGGAACATTTTACAACATTAATATAAATGGTTGAAGTAGCAATAAGTGGTCAAAATCATTGACAAATGACGTATGATTTGAACATTATTTTTCAGGAATTCATACGTTAGACTGCGGCATCTCTGCACAAACACGTGGGTTCACAGCACCAATATTCCCATCGACAAAGATGAGGAGAGACCAGTTATGCTAAAGGTACGTTTTAATTAAACTTAAATGTTAAGTCTTTAAATTGTGAGCTAACTGACAGAGTTGCCTCTTCTGCTTCCACTTCAGATCGGCACGTCTCCAACTAAGGAAGACAAAGAGGCGTTTGCTATAGTGCCTGTTCCTCCAGCTGAAGTGAGAGACTTGGACTTTGCCAATGATGCCAGTAAAGTGTTGGCCTCGATAGCTGGCAAACTCGAGAAGGGTACGATCACACAGAATGAAAGACGGTAGGTGACAGCCCTGTAACACACAACCAGCTATTGACCACCCAGGTTTTCCTTGAAAAATGTGTAAATTCTCTCCCATCCTTCATTTTAAATCATGTCTATAATTTATTGCACAATTTCATGGTTGCATTTTTGTCATCTCTGCAACTTTATTTGAAACTCCTTAATTATTCTTAACTTGCATTATCTACAAAAGAATACTGCATGGTATTTCATGGCTGAGCAGACTGAATATATTTTAAACACTCTGGCAGATATAAACGCTATCGTAATGGTACAGTTGAAGGTGACTTTATGGGAGTTCAGTTTAGTTTATTGTCACGTGTACCAAGGTACAGTGAAAAGCTTTTGTTGCGTGCTTTCCAGTCAGCAGAAAAACTACAATGATTACAATCGAGCCATTTATGTGTATAGATATATGATATGGGAATTACGTTTAGTGCAAGGTAACGCCAGCAAAGTCCGATCAAGGATAGTCGGAGGTGTCACCAAAGAGGTAGATAATAGTTCAGCACTGCTCTTGGAATGTGGTAGGATGATTCAGTTGCCTGATAATAGCTAACTTTACATAAAAACAAATCAATGAAACACAAAAGATCTGGATGAGCACTCCAGAGATCCAACTTCAAAATCCCACCACCACATCTGTGGAATTTAAATTGTCGATAATGTACAATTATTCACAATGGCTACAAAACTACCAGATTGTCCCAAAGACCAATTATTGACTTAATTTAAATTCCACAGATGTGGTGGTGGGATTTTGAAGTTGGATCTCTGGATGGTTCATCCAGATCTTTTGCGTTTCAAGGATTTGTTTATTACACAAAATAACTGAGAAATGCATTGATTTGGAGGGATGTCAAAGGCGTCAGTATTTGCGTATTGTTAGATTGAGTGAAGGCCGAGAGGGAAATCAAGACCCTCGAAAATTTGCTGCAAAACTCCTAAAAGATATTCTGAACTTGGACCAAGAACCTCTGCTGGGCCGAGCACACAGGGCATTGAGACGTACCCCTAGGAGGGATGCTCCCCCAAGACAGATGATTGTGAAGGTAGTTTACGATCATGTTTTTGAAGATATGATGAAGATAATAATACGTAAGAAAAATCTCAAATATGAGGGAGACAACATCAGTATCTTCCGAGATTACCCTGCGGAAGTGGCCAAGAGAAGATCTTTATTTACAGAAACAAGACGTATCCTGAGGAACATAAAGAATCTGAGATATGGCCTAATGTACCCGGCAACGTTAAGAGTAACTTATGATAACAAGGAGCACCGCTTCACCAAACATACAGAAGCTCTTGAATTCACTCGAAACATTCAGAAGAAACTGTAAGAGGAAGAAGTAGAGGAAGAAGTAGATGAAGATGAAGAATACTGAATATTATTGATCACTTACCTGATGATACTGCCCATCCACAGAAAAGGAGGAGGATTCACACTGAAGGAGGATCCGCAGGGAAGGAGGAGGAACAATGGACATGGGCTCTATCTTGGGGTCAAGGAGGGATGGATGTAGTAGAGCTAATAGGACTTGATGTTTCAATCCCTGTAATAAGTCGGCACTTTTGCTATTTGCAGTGGGATTGGAGTGGTAAAATGTAGTAGGTATGTCATCGGGGTCATCAGGTGGGCACCCTCCTTCTTTGACGTTTCATTGATAAGCCCACAACATCTCCAGAGGGCTCAACGGTGATACCTGGCATCCCAGTTACACCCCCATCAATTCCATACCCTCCCGGATTCATCTTGCAGCCCAATTGTTGTCTCTCCTTTTGATCCTGATCCAAATTGCTGCTTTTTCCTGTAGAAATTGATAATGATTTGATTGAAGGCAGCGACCCCTCACCCCCATTTTCTTTAATAGCCTGGTCATAGATGAAGCAACAAATCCCCTGCATCCCACTTCGACAGAAAAATCTTGGTGATCCAGCCATTCTGGGAAGCTTCAGTTGCCAGTTCAGAGAACTTGGTTTTTTTCCTCTCATAAGCTTCTTCAACACCATCTTCCCATGGAACTGTCAATTCCGCAACATATGCCAACTTTGCTGTTGTGGACCACAGGACCATGTCTGGCCGGAGTGTTGTAACCACAATGTCTGGGGGAAACACAAGACTTTGTGATATGGCCTGATGTACCCGGCAACATTAAGAGTAACTTATGATAACAAGGAGCACCACTTCACCAAATATACAGAAGCTCTTGAATTCACTCGAAACATTCAGAAGAAACTGGAAGAGGAAGAAGTAGATGAAGATGAACAACACTGAATATTATTGATCACTTACCTGATGATACTGCCCATCCACAGAAAAGGAGGAGGATTCACACTGAAGGAGGATCCGCAGGGAAGGAGGAGGAACAATGGGCATGGACTCTATCTTGGGGTCAAGGAGGGATGGATGGATTATTAATAAATATAGTTTTGTATTAACTAACTCTTAAAAATGTATGTTAGCTCTCCTAATATAGTGCTATGACACTAACTATATTTGATATTAGTAGTATTATTAATTATTAAGTATATAAATTTAATACCCCACCCCGACATATATAGCCCTTAAGGCAAAAACGGAGCTGGAACTATTAACATCTTTTTATTTTTCACGGAAGTCCGTAGATTAATAGCCACGCTATTAATCTACGGACGTAGCTTATCCACGTCAACTCTGTCTATCCCTTTCATCATTTTAAAGACCTCAATCAAGTCCCCCCCTTAACCTTCTGCACTCCAAAGAATAAAGACCTAACTTGTTCAACCTTTCTCTGTAACATAGTTGCTGGAACCCTGGCAACATTCTAGTAAATCTCCTCTGTACTCTCTCTATTTTGTTGACATCCTTCCTATAATTAGGCGACCAAAATTGTACACCATTCTCCAGAATTGGTCTCACCAATGCCTTGTACAATTTTAACATTACTTCCCTGCTCCTATATTCAATGCTCTCATTTATAAAGGCCAGCACACCAAAGGCTTTCTTTACCACCCCATCTACATGCGATTCCACCTTCAGGGAACTATGCACAGTTATTCCTAGATCTCTCTGTTCCACAACATTCCTCAATTCCCTACCATTTACCATGTACGTCCTATTTTGATTTGTCCTGCCAAGATGTAGCACTTCACACTTATCAGCATTAAACTCCATCTGCCATCTTTCAGCCCACTTTTCCATATGGCCCAAATCTCTCTGTAGACTTTGAAAATCTACTTCATTATCTATAACACCATCTATCTTAGTATCATCTGCATACTTACTTATCCAATTTTCCACCCCATCATCCAGATCATTGATGTACATGATAAACAACAGTGGACCCAACACAGATCCCTGAGGCACCCCACTGGTCACCGGCTTCCAACCTGACAAACAGCCATCCACCATTACTCTCTGACATCTCCCCTTCAGCCACTGTTGAATCCATTTTGCTACTCCGCCATTAACACCCAAAGATTGAACCTTCTTAACCAATCTTCCATGGGGAACCTTTTCAAAGGCTTACTGAAATCCATATAGACAACATCCACTGCTTTACCCTCATCAATTTCCCTAGTAACCGCTTCAAAAAATTCAAGAAGGTTTGTCAAACATGACCTTCCAGGCACAAATCCATGTTGACTGTTCCTGATCAGACCCTGTTTATCCAGATGCTTATATATATTATCTCTAAGTATCCTTTCCATTAATTTACCCACCACTGACGTCAAACTAACAGGTCTATAATTGCTAGGTTTATTCTTTGAACCCTTTTTAAACAATGGAGCACGCCAATCCTCCGGCACTATTCCTGTTTCTAATGACATTTGAAATATTTCTGTCATAGCTCCTGCTATTTCTACACTAACTTCCCTCAATGTCCTAGGGAATATCCTGTCAGGACCTGGAGATTTATCCACTTTTATATTTTTCAAAAGTGTCAGTACTGCCTCCTCTTTGAATCTCATAGTTTCCATAGCTACTCTACTTTTTTTCCTTACTTCACATAGTTCAATATCCTTCTCCTTGGTGAATACCGAAGAAAAGAAATTGTTCAATATCTCCCCCATCTGTTTTGGCTCTGCAAATAGCTGTCCATTCTGTCTCTCTAATGGTCCAATTTTATCCCTCGTTATCCTTTTGCTATTAATATAGCTGTAGAAACCCTTTGGATTTACTTTCACCTTTCTTGCCAAAGCAACCTCATATCTTCTTTTAGCCTTCCTAATTTCTTTCTTAAGATTCTTTTTACATTCTTTATACTCCTCTAGAACCTCATTTACTCCATACCTCCTATAATTATTGTAGATATCTCTCTTTTTTCGAAACAAGTGTACAATTTCCCTTGAAAACCATGGCTCTTTCCAATTTTTACTATTTCCTTTCTCCCCAACAGGGACATAAAGATTCTGTACTCTTACAATTTCCCCTTTAAATGTCCTCCATTTCTCTTCTACATCCTTCCCATAAAACAGAGTGCCCCAATTCACTCCTTTTAAATCCTTACGCATTCCCTCAAAGTTAGCCTTTCTCCAATCAAAAATCTCCACCCTAGGTCCAGTTCTGACTCTCTCCATAATTATATTGAAACTAATGGTATTGTGATCACTGGTCCCGAAGTGCTCACCAACGCATACCTCCGTCACCTGACCTGCCTCATTTCCTAACAAGAGGTCCAGCACTGCCCCTTCTCTGGTCGATACCTCTATGTACTGCTGCAAAAAACTATCCTGCACACATTTTACAAACTCCAAACCATCCAGCCCATTTACAGAATGTGTTTCCCAGTCTATTTTTGGAAAATTGAAATCTCCCACAATCACTACCCTGTGCTTACTACTAATATCTGCTATCTCCTTACATATTTGTTCGTCCAATTCTCGCTCCCCATTTGGCGGTCTATAATACACCCCTAAAAGTGTTGCTACACCGTTCCCACTTCTCAGTTCCACCCAAATAGCGTCCCTAGACGAGCCCTCTAATCTATCCTGCCAAAGCACTGCTGTAATATCCTCTCTGACAAGCAATGCAACACCTCCACCTCTGGTCCCTCCATTTCTATCACACCTGAAGCAACAAAATCCTGGAATATTTAGTTTCCAATCACAGCCGTCCTGCAACCATGTTTCACTGATTGCCACAACATCATATTTCCAGGTGTCAATCCAGGCTCTAAGTTCATCCACCTTACTTACAATGCTCCTAGCATTAAAATATACACATTTTAGAAACCCACCATCCCTTATTCTCTGTCTATTATCTTTGTCCTCTTTCTCGCCTACATTTTGGGTCCGAGTGCTTCCCTTCTCTGCCTCTTGCCCCACACCCTGTCCCCTAGCCCCCTCTACCCGAGTCCCTCCCCCCAGCCTTTCTAGTTTAAAGTCTCCCCAGTAGCCTTTGCAAATCTCCCTGCCAGGATATTGGTCCCCCTCGGGTTCGAGTGCAACCCGTCCTTTTTGTACAGATCATGCCTTCCCCAAAAGAGGTCCCAGTGATCAAGAAACTTGAATCCCTGCCCACTGCACCAGTCCCTCAGCCACGCATTTATCCTCCACCTCATTCCATTCCTACTCTCACTGTCACGCGGCACAGGCAGTAATCCTGAAATCGTTACCCTTTTGGTCCTTCTCCTTAACTTTCCCCCCCAACTCCCTAAATTCTCCCTTCAGGACCTCATCTCTTTTTCTGCCTATGTCATTGGTACCTATGTGTACCACAACATCAGGCTCCTCTCCCTCCCCTTTCAGAATCTTTTGGACACGTTCCGACATGTGCGAGACCCTGGCACCAGGGAGGCAAACTACCATCCGGGTTTCCTGACTGCGTCCACAGAATCGCCCATCCGACCCCCTAACTATAGAGTCCCCTATTACAATTGCCCTCCTCTTTTTGCTACCCTTCTGAGCATCAGGGCCGGTCTCTGTGCTGGAGACCGGCCGGTGTTGCTGCCCCCAGGTAGACTGTCCCCTCCAATTGTACTCAAACCCGAGTACCTATTTTCCAGTTGTACAGTCACAGGGGTACTCTCTAGCCCCTGCCTCTTGCCCTTCCTAACCGTGACCCACTTGTCCTCCTCCTGTGGTCTGGGAGTGACTGCCTCCCTGTAGCTCCTCTCTATGACCTCCTCACTCTCCCTGACCAGACGGAGGTCATCGAGCTGCTGCTCCAGGTTCCTAACACGATCCTTTTGGAGCCCCATCTCGACACACCTGGCACAGATGTGGATGTCTGGAGGGCTATCAGATTCCCTGACCTCCCACATCTGACATCCAGAACAGTACACTGCCCTGGCCTTCATAGGTAGGGAAGATCCAAACAAGAGGGCATGACATGCGAATTAAGGGACGGAAGTTTAGGGGTAACGTGAGGGGGAACTTCTTTACTCAGAGGGTGGTGGCTGTGTGGAATGAGCTTCCAGCAGAAGTGGTGGAGGCAGGATCGATTTTAACATTTAAAAGTAAAGTGGATAGGTATATGGATGGGAAGGGAATGGAGGGGTATGGTCTGAGTGCAGGTAGATGGGACTAGGGGAAAACAAATGATCGGCACGGACTGGAAGGGCCGAGAGGGCCTGTTTCCGTGCTGTAATTGTTATATGGTTATATGTTATTGTTATATGGCTTACACTAATACTAACTGCACTAATTATAGTTGTAGTCACTTTTTTTCCCCTTACACTTTACTAACATCACTTACTTTACTCACACTTTTTATTATTACTTTTATATTATGGATTTTATTTCATATTATATATTATATAGATTTAAGTATGATTGGTATTATATAGTTAGTTTAAAGAGACGTGTGTATAAGACAATGACACAACTATTAAATTTAATCGATCTGAGGTTTGGGTATAGAATTGGGTTAGATGAACTGAGACCTACTCCATTATAAACCAACTTAATAATAACATGTATGACATAAATACTAGGATTGGGGGTGATGGAATCACCTTCTGTAGTTGGAATGTTAAGGGAATTAACGAACCAGTTAAAATAAGGTTTTAGCTCAATTAAATACATTGAAATCTGATATTATTTTTCTCCAAGAGACACACCTTAAAAAAGACGCGCAGTATAGATTAACAGCAAAATGGATTTCCAAAGTATATCACTCTTCATTTACACGTAAGTCTAGAGGGGTAGCAATAATTATTCGTAAAGGTATACCTTTTAAACAAAGCTCAATAATAGAAGATGTTGAAGGTAGATATATAATAATTACAGGTGAATTACATTCTAAAAAAGTAATCCTTATGAATATATATGGTCCTAATTTTGATAACCCATTATTCTTCAAGAAAATATTTAACAATATCCCTATATCCACTCAACATAATTTAATAATTGGAGGTGATTTTAATTGTACCTTAGATAATTATTTAGATAGATCATCAATGAAAAGGAAAACGACTTCTAAGTCAAGTACACTTATAAATTATTTTATTAACACAGCAAATGTTAAGGATATCTGGAGAACAGATCACCCATCTGGTTGAGAATATTCATTTATTCCCCTGTATTCGGAACCTATTCAAGGATAGACTATTTTTTAATAGATTCAAAACTAATCCCATTTACGTATGACTCAAAATATCATAATATTATTATCTTGGATCATGCTCCATTAATATTTAAGTTAAAATTAAAAGACGTAACTATTAAAACCTCTAACTGGAGACTCAACCCCCAAATATTAAATGATAAGGCTTGTTATGATTACTTGGTGTAAATAAGCAATTCACAAACTCTTAAAGTGTGCAACATCTTTTAATGATAGCACAGGGTATTACATACATCCTCAAGCACTAGCTACATTCTTCTACTGAACTGTACCCAGGAAGGGGAAGGCGTTATGATTGATGTTAACTAGGCGGGGTTAATGGTACTGAGGTAACTATGTTATTGGTTGCATATAAACCATCTACATCCTTCCCCTTAGAAAATCAAAACAGATTGTTGTCACGACAACAGAATTAAACAGCAGAATTAAACAAAATCGCCATAACGAACAGGTGGCTTGCTGATCCGGCCCGAGCGCGTACGGATGTCTCCCCCTTCCCCCTAAAGAGCAGAAGAAACAGGAGGACACGAGGCAGCTGGGGAACCAGGGAAGGGCGGTGGGGTGGGAGAAACAGGAGAGTGAGAACCGCGACCGGCAACAGGGGACCCGCGCAGAGGGGAACCGGGCGCTCGATATGGGGATCGAGGCATGCAGGGAACACTGGCTGGGACGACAGTCGGCTGCTGGTATGAGAGTGGCGGGGCATAGGGCCCCGGGGGCTGCGGCTTCGGCTCATTAACCGCAAGCAGGTGTTGTCGGCTTCTTCGGTAGATGGTACCCTCCTAGTCGACCAGATACGAACGAGGTGAGTCGGCCACCCCAACCATGGTAGCCAGACGGGAGTGACCACTGGCGGTCTGCAACCGAACAACCTGTCCAGGCAACAGAGGATCGAGTGGTCTGCACGACCGATCGTGGGAACGCCGCTGGCTGTCATGTTTCTCTTGAATTCACCTCTGCACGGAGGCAGGCTCCAGCACCCGAGGTTTCAGCTGGCGCTGGGCAATCGGGATGGTAGATCTGGTTGTTCTGGACATCAGACGCTGAGCAGGTGACCCCATGGCCGGATCCCTGGAAACATTCCGGAGGTTCAGGAGATCCAAATACAAATCAGAGTTGGACAGTCTCGCCTGTTCCATCAGAAGCTTGGCACTGCGGACGGCCCGTTCTGCAAGGCCGTTGCTCTGTGGGTACTCTGGGCTGCTGGTGAAATGCACAAAATTCCACTTGTCAGCAAAACTTTTGAATTCTCTGCAGGTAAACTGCCTGCCGTTGTCAGTCTGCAGCCTGACAGGGGACCCAAAAGTGGAGAAGTGTTTCCGCAGCTTTCGGATCACCATCTCCAACGTGAGGGATGTCAGTAAATCCACTTTGAACCAGTTTGAGTACGAGTCGACCAGGATAAGATAGTGGTTACCACGCCACTCGAAGATGTCGGCAGCCAACGAGGACCAGGCCAAGGCAGGGGCGGGCTGTTGCAGCAGGGGCTGTCGCTGCTGGTGTGGAGCAAGACTGTTGCACGTGGAGCAGGCAGAAACTCGGTCTCGGATATATTTGGCCATTCCAGGCCAGTAGAATTGGCACTGAGCGTGGGCGAGTGTTGCGTCAACCCCAGGGTGTCCGCTATGGGCTGCGCAATAGTAAAAGTCAAACAGGGAGGACGGGTCTACAACTTTATGTCCCTTGACGATGACATCATTCTGGAGCACCAGTTCGTCACGGACCAGGAAGAAAGGCTGTGTTTCAGACGGCGCAGTGGAGCGCTTTGTTGGCCACCCTGCTTTAATCACAGAGGCAAGCCGCTGCAAAACTGGATCGGCAGCGGTGTGCTCGGCCAAAACCTGTAGCTGTTTGGTGGGAATAAAGTTAACGCCCAGTACGAGCAAGTCCTCTGTTTCGTAGGGGTGGCGAGCACAGGAGGTCCGTGGGGCGCGCAATAGGGTGTCCGCAATGTGCATCTCAGTGCCCTTCTTGTAGATGATGTCCCACTTCTTGTAGATGATGTCTTTATCGTGGCAACCATGGTGGGGACCCAATCGGTGGGATCGCTAACCGCTTCTAGCACCCCCTTTTCGACCATGTTGTTAAGCATCGCCTCGACCCTGTCTTTCATGGCGTGAGACACCCTGTGAGGTGCGCTGACCATATATTTGGGTCAATGGAAATATGGCATGTCAGTGGTAACTTTCCCAGGTCATCGTTGAACAGGTCCTGCTATTCTACAACCGGGTTAAACGACAGTTGCATTTTGTGGACCGTGCGGTCGAAGGACACCAGGCCAAGATCTTCTGCAGGAGTAGTCACCACGTTGTTGTCATCCAGGACCGCTGGAGCGTAGGTGAAAGTTCTGGCTCTCTTCATGGCATCAGGTCCGACAAGGTTGAGTAGGAGGGAGGCTTTAAGGGAGTCAGGATCAGCGCGGTGTGCGACGTTGACAAAGTGTGTGAAATCAAATTCAAACGTGGCCCAGCGCTCAAAGATGTCAGCATCAAAGACAAGCTGCGCGTGCTTTCTGCAAGAGGACACCATGCTCAGAGAGATTAAGCACAAAAGGCACAAATCAAAAAAAAGAAATAAAACCCGATGGACAGGAGATGCAAGTGTCTTCCAGCTTCGACACCATGTAAATAAGCAATTCACAAACTCTTAAAGTGTGCAACATCTTTTAATGATAGCACAGGGTATTACATACATCCTCAAGCACTGGCTACATTCTTCTACTGAACTGTACCCAGGAAGGGGAAGGCATTATGATTGATGTTAACTAGTCGGGGTTAATGGTACTGAGGTAACCATGTTATTGGTTGCATATAAACCATCAACACTTCGTAAAACAGATTAAATTATTTTTTTAAACTAATGACAAACCTGGAATTTCACCATCACTGCTTTGGGATACATTTAAAGCATTTATGTGTGGTGCATTAATATCAGCACACGCATACTTTAATAAGGAAAATCGAAAGACTCAACAGAAGTTGGAAAATGAAATAAAACAATTAGATATTGAAAATGCAATATCCCATTCAAAGGGGCTAAGTAATAAAATTGCACAATTAAAATATAAGCTAAATAAAACATATTCAAATCAGATTATTAAACTTTTTCAACAGACTAAACAAGTACACTTTAAATTTGGG